>CM034044.1:12922561-13205464 GCA_019804595.1 Bruguiera parviflora
TTCCTCCTAAGGGAGTGATTGATATGTTTTTAATTATACTTCTCGAGATTGTAATAAAATTCTCTACTCTATTATGCAATAAAATAATATTTCAATAAAAAGCATAATAACAGATTTTTTTATATATTTTTGTACGATTAATTTTATATATAGAATTTATTGTGTTTTTTTTTTTTTTTTTTAAGAAATCAACAAAAACCAAGCGTGTAGGTTCAGCATAGTTAGTGGGGGCATTCCCTCTCATCTCGATCAATTATCTGGGTAGGGTGTACGCATCCAGTCATAGGTTCTCCCCATCTCTCGATCCCTTCTCTTTTTTCTCGAGAATTTCTCTTGCACTGAGAAAATCTGGGTAGGATGAAGCTGGCGGAGTCCCGTCCATCGAGGAGGCTATGAAAGGGTAGCATTTTCCTCGAGACGCCCAAAGCTTTCTATTATTTGTAATTGACTCAATGGCGCCATTGCCTTTTCCGGATTTATCAATTGGCCTCTTATTCAATGAATATGCAATAATCCGACCCTTTGGATACATTGCCTTTTCAGCCTCTGCTAATGCACTCGCTATTAATTTATGTTTTCAATTTCTAACCATATATGGAACCCGTACCAAAAAAAAAAAAAATCACATTTTTTCTCTTCTAAGAAAGATGAGTTTTTTAATTCGATATATTTCTTTTTTGTTTTGTTAACGAGTAATATTCGGATAACTTATAAACTACTAATTAATTTTAAATTTTTTAATTATATATTTCTTATTCTAATAATTAATATAATTTTTAAATTTTTTTACAATTAGTTTGATATAAAAATTATGAAAATTTTTTAATTTCTAATTAATTAAAAATTTATTTATTAAAATACACCCTAATAATAAAAACTTATATTTTTATTATAAAAATATTAATGCATTGATTTTTTTTTATTTTAATCTAAATACTCACGTTTAAGAGATTTAGATCTGTCAATTACATTTTTTTATTTTAATAATTAACAAAATTTTTGAAACTTTTATTTTGTAATTAATTTGATATAAAAATTATTAAAATTTTTCAAATTTTAATTAATTAAAAATGTATTTATTTATTTATTAAAAATATTTCAATAATGATAACTTTACTTTTATCTTAATTTTATTATTATCTATAAATTTACATCTAAGTAACTCTTTTTTTATATATAAATATAATATTTTTTATTTTTTAAAATTAATTGACGTTTATAAATAAATAAATGTGTTGTGTTAATGAAAAATCTGTTTTCTTTTTTATTTTATTTTTAATTTTAAACCCTTCCAATTATGATTTTTAAAGTAACTCACCGTCTTACCCTGGAACAGGTCCGCCTCCCCCGATTAATTAAGTAATTGACATTTTTTAGCATTGAAGGAAAAAGTTTATACGTCCACCTCCGATCCAATTATTGAAAGACAAAGCACAGCTCTGTGTATATTCATAAAAAGAAAAGTTACCCTGTTGAGTTTTTTTTTTTTTTTAATATGCCATTATTTATCATCTGAGCATGAGCATTGGTGAAAGAGTTTTAGGGGAATCGATCACCAGCCCTCCCCTGCAGCCTATCAGACAAGGGTTCGAGGGCTGGCGAAAGAGACGAAGGGCAATGACTCCAAAAAGAGGTATTCTTAAATGCCTCCGTTTCCAATGTAACCCTTGCAAGAAAATTTTATATTTTCTTTCTTCCAAGAAAACACGGCGTTTCTCATTACAGTCATGGATTTTCCGACTCGGTAATTTTATTTTCCTCTATTGAGGAGCAATGTTCCGGTAATTAATCTTAAGTCCGTCGCTTGCATAATTTCTTATTCTAAAATTTAGCATAATTTTTAAATATTTTTCTTATAGTCAGTTTGATAGAGATCTCAAGTTCTAAATATGTACATTAATTTTTTTTTTTTCCTTTCATCTAAAAATTCACGTTTGAGTAATTTTTTTTCTTTTCATAAATATCATACTTTTATTATTTTTTATTTTTTAGTTAATTGGCTTTTCTGCCGATGAATATGTCATATTAATAAAGAATCTGTTTTTTTTTTTTTTCTCTGGTTTTAAACCCTTCCAATTATTGAATGTGCCGCATGATTTCCAAATTAACTCTCCTTCTTCTTGCCCTGTAGTGAGTCTCTCTCCTACTAATTAAGCAATTAGTGTTCGCCAATGTTGAGAGGAAAAGTTTTTATGTCCACGGGTCCACGCGTTCATGAACTCAACAAATGAATTTCTTCATCGCCATCTTCCTTAAAGATTGTCACGCTGAAAGTTGCATTTTGGATGACATATAGCTGGAAGTGGTCCTCTAATTGTTGTTTCGTCAGCTTTCCTTGAGACTCTCTCATGTATCTTCTGCAGTTGGGTCCTTAATCACCTAAACAAATACGTATTATAAAGTGTATTTTTTACATTTCTAAAATTTGAAACTAGCTCCGAAAGAAGGGACAAAAATGGGGGAGACTAGAAGCACTTGCAGGTGTTGCAAATGTTGAGGGAGTGAATTTGCGTGAGTGTGCTGAGTAAAATTTGACTATTAGGAGGGTGAGCAAGGTGGTGATGATCATTGTCGTAGGGACTGTTTTTTGTGTGCATATATGCAAGTGTTTTTTAATGGGGTTTGTCCGATTTTATGCATAACGATAATTTTTCGATTAAATTGATGTGGAAGAGCGTGTGGCTGTTCACCACAAGGTCGAAGGTTTAAGCCCTTCCTCTAGCGAATGCTACTATTTTTTGGTTTTCTACACAGCTTTTTCACAATTCTTTTATTTCTAACTTGGTGCTACCAACCGCACCTATTGTCTATTACTGCTAAACAACCATTAATTTCCAAACCCCACAAAAGAAGCCAACAGGCCAACATTGCGAAAATGGCTAATTTTTGTTACTAATGTCGAATACAAATGGCTTGATACTGCGTCGGGTACTATTATGCTCCTGTTGTTGTTGCTTAAGCGTAAAATGCTCCCTCGTTTTCACTTTGAGCCAGCCTAACGTTGAGATGATGCCTTACTTGGCGCTCACTAGGGGATCCAATTGTGAATGTGTGCTGCCCCATGACCAGCTTCCTTTTCCCTTCGCTATCTGCGAGACTAAGCCTTTGGCAAACGTCCAATTTCACGGTCACATTCTCTGTCTTGCCTTTCTTTACCTTAACTCTCTCAAATCCTGCCAATTGCACGTTTGGTGCGCCAGTCAACTCTCCTGATGTAGGAGGCTTCCAGAAGACTAGCACTACATGGTCTCCATTCATTTCCCCGTGGTTCCTCACACCAATGACAAGGCCAAGCTTTAAGTTGGAGCAGTTCACAGTTGAAATATCAATAGCTCGCCCATTAGTACCATGAGGGTACTGCTCAGTGGAGCCAATTGAGAGAATGCTTTGTGGATTGAGAGTGGAACTTAGGCGAACTACTAGCGTAGGCGGCGCAGAAACTATATACTTGGAAAAGGTTGAATAGCTGAGCCCATGACCAAACTGATATATGGAATTTCCTGTGTAAAATCTGTATGTTCTTCCAGGGAAATTCCCAGTGGCATCGCCTCGCATGTTCATGTTTGTCATCGGCACTTGGTCTGCATACTCTTTTGTATACCATGTAAATGGGGACCTTCCAGCTGACAATTCGAAAGAAGCTTTCAGCATATATACAGGTACAAATTATTATATGGGAAATGAAATACAGAAAAGATGAAAATTTGACTGAAACTCGAGCTATAGACGTCACCTGGGTTGTAATCTCCAAAGATGACTTGAGCTATGGCAGTGCCTCCATCTTGGCCTGGATAGCCGATCCACAAGATCGCCCCTACTTTGCTCCCGTTAGTGAGAAAAGAAATGTCAATGGGACTAGCAGACATAATAACCAGGATGATTGTTCCATCGGTTGCATTGACCACATCATTTACAAGTTTTTCCTGAAATCCCGGCAATGTCAAGTTTTCTCTATCATGACCCTCTCGCTCTATGGACTGATCAAGCCCCATGACTAGCACCACTGCATCAGCTGAAGCTGCAGCCTTAGTTGCTGCCTCAATAAGTGAAGCATCATTACAACTTACAGACGTACAGCCAGCATCATATGTAGCTGTGGAGATATACTTTTGCAGCCCCTGGAACGGAGTAGTGTACTTGCAAGGTACCCCGGCATAGTTGCTTATCATGGTTTCAGTGACATTACCATTTGGCCCTACAACAGCTAAGCTCTCGATGGAGTTTTTAGATAAAGGAAGAGCTCCATTGTTCTCTAACAAGACTATTCCTTGCTTTGCAGCATCGAGAGCAAACATTTGATGGTCGCTGGTACACACATCAGATGGTCCAAGATTCCCAAATGGGAGCAACTTTGGATTCCCATCAAAGAAACCAAGCCTAATGAGAACTACATAATTGTAGATTAAGGCTTGGTCTACAGTTGATTCTTCTACTTTGTTTAACTTGACTGCATTTTCTGTGTACTTACCCAAGAAATCCCCACAGTTCATGTTCAAACCTGCACCCCATCAGTCAGTGATCAGTAACCATAATATGACATATGAAACCTAATGCCAATTTTGCTCACTGCAATTTACAATACCTGCTTTCAGTGCCAGAGCTACTGCATCTTCAGGGGTGGCTGTGTAGTGAATACTATCAAAATAGACCTCGATAGAATCACAATCTGAGACGATGTATCTACAAAAGTCACCACAAGATGAATTCGCACAATCATAAATCAGGAATGAAATAAGGAAATAGTTCAACATTCAAAAGAGAATAGCAATATAACTCACCCCTCAAGATTCCATTGACTTCTGATAACCCCTTTGAGAAGCTCTGGATCAGCACAAGTGGGAATCCCATTGACCCTGTTATATGAACACATGACACTACTGACATGGCCTTCCTCAACACAGCTTCTAAATGGCGGTTGATATGTGTCCTCCAGGTCTTGCCTTGTCACCTGTCAAGACCCAAAAATATCTTGAAGGCAATGTTCTCTAACAATTCAGAGAGCGAGATGATCATGTTATAAGCACTCCTTGTTTCTATGAATTTCCCTATGTTAATCTCAAGTTGAGTCATGAAGAAAATATTGGATTGACTACATGCCTCAAGTGTTAAATTAAATAGGCGCCAGTGATATTGCATCCTTAAATACAGTAACAATTTTGTTCTGTTTTAGCAGGCTTCAAGTCATATAATATGTTCACGTCATTGAATATCAAGAGTACCCTGGCATCAAAGTGAAATCGGTCAGTCCCTTTCCAGTTATCAACATCATAAGCAGTGTAGTGCTTGCAACAACTAGAGACCTTCAGTCTATCACCAGTAAAATTCCCCCCTTCACCAACATCCTGCAAGCCCCTAACATAATTTACAGCATATTCAGACACCACCAAGGGGTCCTCCCCTGGCGTCTCTTGGCCGCGCCCCCATCTGGGATCACGGAACACGTTGACATTAGGACTCCAGTATGTCAGCCCAGCTAGACCCACATTGTACATGGCTCGAGCCTCGGTTGACACCACCTGCCCCATTGTAAACCATAGTGTCGCATTGAAACTAGCAGCAGACAATATAGTTGCAGGAAAGCTGGTTGCACCAGGAACTGTTGCATTAAAACGTGTGCCAGGACCAACATTTGATACCCCATGGAGTGCCTCAGACCACCATTCATAGGCTGGAATTCCCAGCCGTGAAACTCCTTTGGCACTATTAACAAGTTGTTCTGCCTTTTCTCGGAGAGTCAAGCGTGAAACCAGGTCCTTGGCACGGTCCTGATAAGATAGGGATGTGTTACAAAAGGGAAATTGGCTTGTTTGAGGTGTGCTTTTATCACAAGCAAAATTCTGAGTAGCAATAGGAACGATCGGAAGCAATGAGAGGAGAAGTGCTAAAAGAGCTTGGATTCTCATGGCTGGTCCGATGTTGATTTCTGTCAATATTGATATTGGTGTGTGGTTATAGATCACAATGAATATATAGGGAATTTATAGTGAGCTTCAGTGTCACTATACGCTTCCTTTTGCTATGCCAAACACGTTCTTTGCTTGCAGTTTCAGATAAAGGTCTGCATGCTATTCGGCTCGTTTCCTAGTTTAGGAAGCAATAGCATGTTGGGATGCTTCAGCGAAACAAAAGAGTCTTTATCTAATTATAGTGGTCTTTGTGCACATGGACCACCGAGATCTTTCATCTAAACCATTCATGTATGGTCCCAATTTTCTGTGGGAAGCTGTAAAAATTTTGCATCCATTTTAAGCATCACATTGTTTCTCAGTGATGTGGGATGATACTGATGCGTAACAGAAAAATACCTCATCTATCTCTGTCATTGATTTCTTTGACAAACAATTTTTTATCCCTCGTCATTCCAAAAAGTTTGGTGAGCCTTTTAAGCAACACATTCCCCTCAAGTCATCGCATTTGAGAAGGCTATGCCTCAGTGTCTGGACCCCATCATCTCGCATTTCGTGCGAGGATAGAGACACTTGGTCATCGATGATTTTATGCATATAACCAAAAATTCACTTTTCTTTTTTGGGGATCACCCAGCTTGATCTTTACACGTATAATCCATGTGAATTACTTCCTGCATCCACATTTGGCCCAACATCCAACATTGCATTGTGTCATTTTTCCATCGGTGTGTGCATGCCCGTGTGTCCACGAACGTGTGGGGTGAGAGAGAACGCAATCATGGAAGAGTGCCTTCTAAGAAAGTGCAACGTAAGACATCTGCCTAGACCCGTAGAATAGCCAATTTGTGTGGAAAAGGAGAAACAGCGTCGAGTTTGAAGCCTTTTATTGCTTGGAAGGAAAATCCGCTCCAATTGTGTTTATTAGATTGGTTAATTAGAGGATTTCATTGGTTGGACGGTCAAGGTCTGAGAGTTGCTGTGCCTTGTAGAGTGTGGCTTCCAGGTAAACCAACATAAATGAGAAGTGAAAATTTAGAGTTCGACATTGCATTAGTTAATTATTTAGATTTCTGTTTTTTGAAATATCGTTTCCTAATTTTAAGAAGAAAGTGTAAAAAATTATTGTATAATTTATAACATTTTTATTTTTTAAAAAATAATGGTAATATATTATACACCAATCGGAGACGGCCCAAATCCAGTTTCTTTTATGCGACCCATCACAAGAGGCTTCAAAAGTACAATGTTGAGCTGTTCGGCCGGTCCAGTTTCCTTTTCTAGATCACTGATAACGGCTACGACCGCTACCCAAGAAAGGGCCCAAAAAGGAACCACCGCAGCCCTCCAGCCCAAAAAGACGATTAAAGAAAAAGAGAAACCCACCACACAATTTTTTTTTTTTTTTTTTTAAAAGGAAGAAGAAGAAGAAGAAGAAGCAAAGATTAGAGAGAAGGATGGAAAAGTCTCACGTCAAGCCCTTCGTTAAAAATTTCCAAACCGTCAATGGAGGATCAATAGACGAGAGATGGTTGTGTGTAATATAAATTGCATCTTGGGAAATTTACATGAGTTGATAAATTGGAGGGCAGCACATCCTGTTCCGTTGCTGAAAGGTGTCGGGCCTCTTCAGGACAGGCACCCATGTAATGGGAATCCCAAAAGACCCTTTTCCCTTTGCATAATTTGGAAAATTCTCTTGTCCGTCTGATTTGGGGCCTACAATTGAACAGAACCACGATGCGACCAATCCAAGAGAGAAAAAAGCCCCGGTCTCCGAGTGCTTCAAAATTGAACTCATACGAGGGGGCGGGTTGAACGGCAAACACGAATAAGAGTTAACTACTGCATAGCGAACTATACGGGATCGAAGATGCTTTTTTTTTTTTTTTTTTGGTCTGAAAAAATAGCGAATTTTAACGAAATTTTAAGTTGTAAAATTTAAATGAAATGACCAAATATTTAAAATTATGTTAAAAAATCTTAAAAGATTTAAAACCAAATTACTACTCATCCCCTAAAATTGAGTATAATAGACAACTGGACGCATTCTAGATTGTTAGATCAAATGTTGTGGTATACTACAATTACGATCCAACGATTATAGATGCATTAGTATTGTACTAAAATTGGCACAGGATCATTTTCGATTCAATAATACACAAACCCTTTTGACCAAGAATGGTGGCTCAGGCTCTCTGTCACCGAAAAGAGTAAAATTGCCGGGGGACTCAACTAGAACCATACCGCCAATTTGATTTTGATTGGAATTGGATACTTTTATTTACATGTATTTCTAATATATGGACGGCGATACTTCCGGGCGAGGAAATCATTACATTTTGAGCCGGCGAGGGGTGAAAACGATGTGGGAGCCAGAAATTTCTTTATTTCGAGAGAAAAAAACACAAAAAGAAGAGTGGGGGGGGGCGTTTCCAATTGAACAATACTGTATGAATATGTTTTTTTCTTCGCATAGATATTATGTGAGATTAATATACATACAGAAAACGATTAGAAGCATGTTTAGCGATTAATTAACAGTGATAAAAAAACAAAATATTAATAATAAAATTAAGTATTTATTAAAATACATAATTAATAGTAATAAATATAAATGTATGTGTAAGAATTTTTTAGATAAAAGAAAATATTAAATATAGTATATCAAACCTAAATAAATAAGTCAAAACTTCTCGTGGTGGGACATGACCCACTAAAATTGAGAGCCGGGGTGGCTGCGAAACCGTCGGGGGTGTTGATTGACTTTTTGGGAACCACAGACTGATCCATTCTTACTGCTCGTTATTACTAAATTGCCATCGCTAATCTTCCTGGTTAAGGGACTAACAGTACGCCTCTCTCTTTTGACCGTTTGTTAGTACCCTTCGATGTCTCACAAAAGCATTCCGTATCAATGAATGAAAAATTTTCGACGACAGAATAATAATAACTACGCGTTAACGTGATATAGCATAATAAAAATTTATGATTTTTTTTTAAATAATAATAATAATATATATATATATATATATATAGATATAGAAAGTTAGATGTATTATTCACAAAAGTATGCACTTTTTATTTTGTTATTATGCAGTTAGCACGTCTAATTAATTTATGTTAAGCAAATATTTATAAGACTGTGTCGTGGAATCATCTACTCAAACAGCAAATCTTCCCTGCAAATTGTAGCGAAATAAAATAAGTAAAGACAGATTGGAAGTATATTGTTCAACAATTGTTATACGATTTCCAATTTTATTCTTGTATTTTGGTACATATTTTATTCTCATTTGCAACGTAGAGATTCGATAAAAATAACATATTTCTTTTTGGAATGTGACAGTGGAGTTCGAGAAAATTGTAAATATTTGATTATCTTAAAAGACCCATGTATTCTAATTGTTTTTTTTTTTTTACTTATTTTTAAGAATAACAAAATACGGTTATTAATATTATTATATGGATTTTGGTTATTGGAATCATCGTGTTGGTTACCCTTTTTCTCTTGAAAGAAAGAAACTTCATATGCCGACGCAACCAAAAATTATTATTATTAAAAAAAAAAAAAAAAGACAAACAAACAAACGAAGAGGAAGAAAACAAGAGCAAGAAAGAGCAGCGAACTCCACCCGCGTTCTCTGTCCTCTTGGCAACAACCGAACACAACATTAAAGGCAACCCCACTTTCTTTGTTGATTCTGTTTCCAAATATCCGAAATTAACCTTCCCTCAGATTTCTGTTATCCCACTGCTTAAAAAGGTCAAATCTTTCTCAGTCTACCTTGAATCAACTGATCCAAAAGAAGCAAAACCCACAAAAAGATTCGAACTTTTTGAATTGATATCGATAAGATGGAGCTAAAGAGACCATGTTCAAGAATCTGGGTAGGGTTCTTGATAGTCTCATTGATTGTGCAGAGTGGTTTAGGGAAATTTGTGGTGGAAAAGAACAGCTTGAGGGTGACATCACCAGATAAAATAAAAGGGACTTATGATAGTGCAATTGGGAACTTTGGGATACCCCAATATGGGGGCAGCATGGCTGGTATTGTGGTCTACCCTAAAGATAACAAGAAGGGTTGCAAGGAGTTTGATGAGTTTGGGATTTCCTTCAAGTCCAAGCCTGGTGCTTTACCCACTTTCGTTCTCGTCGATCGTGGAGGTATGTTTTTGGTATTATTGTTTGTCAATTCGTTGTTGTTCAATTCGAAGCATAATTGGCTTGATATTGCTCGGGCTGAAATTTTCTTTATTTTTTTGGGTTAATTTGATTGGTTTTTAGGAATTGTTTATGCATTGGTTCGTTTTTGTTTGATTTTGAGGGACCCTTTTGCTAATTTAAATCAAGTTTCTTGCTTGTGAGTTCTTTGTCGCTGTCAGTCGGGTGGGGTACTTTCCCTCACCGATGGAAAAAAAAGAAAAAAAAGGCTCGTTAGAAGCTGTCGAGTTTTCTAATTGGGTCTGGATATTCCTGTTTCATGCTGCTGATCTTTTTAGCTTTCTTTAACTCTGCCTCTTGTGAGTGAATTTCTGTATTATTTGGCGGATGTCCACTTTTGTCCTTCTGATTCTCTTTCATTGGCTTTTTGGTTTCGGAGAATAGTTTGAAGAATGTTGAGGAGTTTAGTCTAGTTTAAATAATCTGTTTTAAGTTTAATGGTGGTGTAACTGTTCTGTGTCTTAGTCCAACTGTTTTTTCACTGTTATAGAAGTAATTACATTGCCTGAGTGCATGATGTTGCCTATGCTCTGACAGAAATGGAATGCAATGAATTAAACCAATAAGAAGGTTTTAGGCCAAAGTGGAAGTGTGGATGATTAACTAGATTTGGAACCATGAACCTTCAAGTGGAATTGCATCTACTTCGTATGAGTGCTGTGATGCTTAGATGTCCAAATTTTTTACAATTTTTGCAATAAGTTATTAAGTTGTGAACCTCCTTTGAAGCCTATAAATATAAGTTTCTGAAACCGTGTCCTGATGTTCTTCACGGTCTAGAATTAGAGTTTACAAATCAATCAATTAACTCAATAAGAATACACGTATTTGTTATACTTATGTTATCATTACTGCTTTATGTTTCTTTCAGATTGCTTTTTCGCTTTTAAGGTCTGGAATGTCCAGAAGGCTGGTGCTTCTGCTGTACTTGTTGCGGATGACATTGACGAAGCATTGATAACCATGGATTCGCCTGAAGCGGATGGATCCTCTGTAGAATATATTGAGAACATAACGATACCCTCAGCTCTTATAGAGAAAAGATTTGGCGAAACATTAAAGAAAGCTCTAAGTAGTGGGGAGATGCTAAATGTAAATCTTGATTGGAGAGAAGCTGTTCCGCATCCTGATGATCGTGTGGAGTATGAATTATGGACCAACAGCAATGATGAATGTGGTGTTAAATGTGACATATTGATGGAATTCATGAAGGATTTTCGGGGTGCAGCACAGATACTTGAGAAAGGTGGTTACACTCAATTCACACCCCACTACATAACTTGGTACTGTCCCCAGGCTTTCACTTCGAGCCGGCAGTGCAAGTCTCAATGCATAAATCATGGAAGATATTGTGCCCCTGATCCTGAGCAGGATTTCAGCACAGGTTACGAAGGGAAAGATGTTGTTATTGAAAATTTAAGGCAACTATGTGTCTTTAAAGTGGCAAATGAGAGCAAGAAACCTTGGGTGTGGTGGGACTATGTAACTGATTTTCAAATCAGATGTCCCATGAAGGAGAAAAAGTACAAGAAGGAATGTGCCGATACTGTCATCAAATCTCTTGGTAAATAATTTGTTGAGTATTCATAGGTCTTAAGAATGGGGGAAAGGAAAATACCTATGCTGGTCTTGTTGAATAATTTTTATTCTTGTTGCTGTTCAGAAAAAAAAAAAAGAAAAAAAAAAACAGTTATTCTGGTTGTGTTATGTTATCAGGGCTCGATGGTAGAAAGATCGAAAAATGTATGGGAGACCCAAATGCAAATTCTGATAATCCTGTTCTGAAAGCAGAGCAAGATGCCCAGGTAATCATCTTTTATCTGTATAAAATATGATTATGGCATTTGAATACTATTGATGCCTTTGAAGCAAATTTGGTCATTTTCTGCCACTTCCTAGTACAGCTGATTGACAGTGACCTGCATTTAGGTTGGAAAAGGATCAAGAGGTGATGTGACTATATTGCCTACCATTGTTGTCAACAACCGACAATATCGAGGTATGCTACTATTTGCTCATAGCTCTCAACCTTTTTTTCTCTTTTTTTTTTGGTTCATACAATTGAACCTGTTTGTTCATTTTTTTTTTTTTCTTTTCAATTTACCCACTAAACATGTGGTTGCAGGAAAGCTGGAGAAAGGTGCTGTCTTGAAGGCCATATGTGCTGGTTTTGAGGAGACAACCGAACCAGCAGTTTGCTTGAGTGGAGGTAAGTCTTGTCCTGCAATGTTGTTGGTAACTAGGTAGCTAGTTTCAGGCCATAGTCTGATGCCTTGGTAAAGGACTCTTGCTTCTGAGCATAAAGGGTTTGAGTTTTGAGAGTGGATGTAAGTGTAGGTTAGGACCATACTCACATAACTATTTCCAGTCACCATATTGTTGGGACTAAGATTGTGTTGTGATGGTCTGCCCTGCTCTACTTTGTTATTCTGAATATAGGATTGTGAGTGGGAATTTATCTGTGGCAGATGTTGAGACAAATGAGTGCTTAGACAACAATGGGGGTTGCTGGCGAGATTCTGTAGCCAACATTACAGCATGCAAGGTATTAATAGAACCTTACTGTGAAGTGCATCTCCTCTTCTTCCTGTTTGTGTGCGTGAATGAGCTGAGATTTCTTTTCATTGTGTGGATGGTCATGCTTATCTTGTCAGGATACATTCCGTGGGAGGGTTTGTGAATGCCCCCTTGTTGATGGTGTGCAGTTCAAGGGAGATGGTTACAGCCACTGTGAAGGTGTGTGGTAATATGTGTCCTAAATTCTGAATCAATAGTAATGGTCTGTTCATTTAATTTGGTGGAGTATGGATGTTATACTTGTATTATAAATAAATTTTCAAATTTTGACCATTATATATTCAAATACGTGTGTCCTCTAGGATAGTTTTCTATATAAGTATAGCTAGGAAGGGGCAGTGTAGTTCAAATCCAAATCATCCCAGACATTTTGTTGGTTGTTGTCTGGTTTTCTTGCACAGATTGAACCTGATCAATAACGTACTATTTGAACACAGCCTATATGTATAAAGAAATTACCATATGAGCATTTCTCATTCCACATTTTAATTTTGGCTATGTGGGACAAAATTTCAAGTTTTGTTATACTGCTACTGGGTCCCTGTAGCAGTTATATCTTTGACAAATGAAACTGTTGGTTTCATTATTTTTGTGCCAGAATGCCAGAATGCACCATAGTAGATCATTTGTTTCGCACCATAGTACAAAATGAATTATTTATCATGGTATATAGGTTGGCCCATGGTTTCAAATGATTTTTTTGTAGGTTGTATTCTGGACCATGCTATGGTGGATCATACTTTAGTGAACATGTGGAAAATATTGAAGTTGCACTTTCTGAAGATTAATTATTTTCAGTTTTGCCTCTTAGATATTAGTGAGGAATGTTTTTGAACAACTTCTGAAAGGGATGGCTCTGCATTCCGAGATTTTAATTGAATGCTAGATTATTTGCATTATTTTTGCTCTATGGTTTAACCACATATGTATTGCCTTGAAGTGAGTGGATCTGGGAGGTGCAAGATAAATAATGGAGGCTGTTGGCATGAGTCCCGGAATGGGCACACCTCCTCTGCTTGTTTGGTTAGTGACCTTCAAATTTCCAATTCTTTATTCTATTGGATGTTTGGTTGGTACAGACTCTAATAAACCTTGCAACAGGATATTGATGGTGGTAAATGCCAGTGTCCTACAGGGTTTAAAGGTGATGGTGTGAAAAGTTGTGAAGGTAAGAGATGCTCACACTGTCGCTTTTGCTGATAGTGATCTTGATGATTGTTTGAGGCTTCAATCATTGGCACTCTGATAGATGGTTTCGTGCTTTTTTATTTTAAGTCCAACAATAAGTTGTTACCAAGAGTAAGTTCTTAGTCAAGAGTCTGCAGCCATGTTTGAAAAGCAACTCCCTCATTCTTCAATGGGCATGTGATTCAAGAAATTGGTTTCCTCCCGCTGCTTGAGAGCTTACATTATATCTTCTATTGTATTTTGAAATGGGGATTTTTTTTTTTTTTCACTATATCCTCATATAGCTACAAGTTAATCAATCAACCAGCATTAATTAGGCTTGTGAGCTGGTCCTTGATGGTTCATCAAATTTCACACCTCATGACTCATGCTTAGTTCACACGTGTGGTCCAGCTGCATGCTTACAAGGAAGTTCAAATGGAAATTATCTGACTTGTTTGCATGCAAGCTGTTCTTCTCCAGGCATGAACTGATGTGTGTTTATAAAGCAAAGTTTTGGAAAAGGGGCCAGGCTCCAGTTTGAAAGATCTGATTGTGCTTGGGCTATTAGGATGCTGTAATGCCTCAATATGGTTGAAAATGTGTTCTCATAGGAAAAAGTTATTTTAAGTAGTTAGGTTTTGCTTTTTTGCCTTGATTACTGTCAAAATCATGTCAAGGATGACCATATTTTTTGTCAGCAATATGGATTTATGTTGTTGCTTCTTACTGTTGATGCCGCAGATGTTGATGAATGCAAAGAGAAGAAAGCTTGTCAGTGCCCTGAATGTACCTGCAAAAATACATGGGGAAGCTATGATTGCACTTGCAGTGGTGATCTCCTATATATCAGGGACCATGATACTTGCATAAGTGAGTTCAAAGACCTCAGTGGCAAACGTCTCCATTCAGAAATATGCTATATAAATTACTGTTTTGATGTCTTCCTGTGGATAAATTTGCAGGCAAGGCAGGTACCAAAGTTAGATCTGCCTGGGCTGCTGTTTGGGTTATTTTCATAGGCCTGGCTATGGTAGCTGGTGGAGGATATATTGTCTACAAATATAGATTGAGGGTATGTTTGGAGTGCATGTTTTTTCTTCATTTAGCATAAATTTTGGTTTGATTTTGTGTTGTATATCTGCTGTATACATTATTTTTTGTTGCGTGTAAACCTTTAGCAACACTATTATTTAGTTTTAGACATGAATGACACGAGAAGTATAAATGTAACATTGTTAAAGAAAAGCCACCATCAGTTATTGCAACTAGCGGGTACCCGTGCACAGCCTTAGACATGAGTGCACGTGCTAAAGTTCCATGGCACTACGCTAGAATATGCCTAGAATCAGTTTTCAAATAGGAGCAGGGCTTTGTTGACCTCCAACTGATTGGTTTACCGGCACAAACCCTACACTGAATATCATGTGTAAATCCTGCACTAAATTTGGTGAGGACTATCATCTTTTGTTATATATATAATGAAGCTGCACTGAAGTTCTGTTGCAAAGGGGACCTGGCTACTTTGGATGGTTGTCTTTGGCATGGTTCTTAGCTACAATTTCCATTACTTGTATTTCTGTTCATAAGAGTTTTTGGTGTTCTGTTCTTGTTCTTTCTGCAGTCGTACATGGATTCTGAGATCAGAGCTATTATGGCACAATACATGCCTCTAGAAAGTCAATCGGAAGTTCCAAATCATGTCAGTGATGAGCATGCTTGAGAAAAAAGACACTCCAACATCATTCACATTTTAATCAATCCAGGTGATGTGGGAGTCGTGTGGTAGCTTTTCTTTATCCAGCCAAGGACTTCAACGTGGATTTCATTTCCGTCATGAACATGGCCAACGAAGAAGTGCAAATTCTCTTGTTTACTGAAATTGTCACTGTTTTTACAGTACGCAGGCATTTTAGGCTTGAGGCATATTTGAACAGATTTGGTTGTGATGTAAAGACTGACAGACACTTTGTGTCAGGATCATACCTTTTGTATTTATATTTAAGTGTCTATACTTATATTGGACGGATAATCAAAGTTTGCGCGACAGCATAGCCCTTGCCTAACCTAACTGCTTAGTAAGCTTGCCTCTCAATACTGCTTGATGTTCTGCTGGTCTGTACATAAGGCATTTGAGGCTTCTAAACTCTTTCACGGCCTTCCCTGGCATGGAGCCAAGGGTCATGGGAAGTTCGTAATAACGGCATTCGGCAATGCAAACGTTGTCATCAAGAAACACATTTCCCAGGGAGCAAGAGAGAAACTCGAGGAGCACACTCTTGTCAGGGGCCTTTCCCCCGAAGATACGAGGCCTCGTGGCTCATGCCTAGTTTGCAACTCTCCTCCCGAGCTTCTCCTAATGGATAAGACGTGTCGGGGAGTGGTTCATAGAAATTTTTCTTGCTAAGATGTTTAATTCTAGTTATGGACGAAAAGCTTTGTTCTCTGTATCATAATAACAGCATTACGTTATTGATTATAAGAAGCCTCTGCAGTGGATTCAGCCATACGGCTCATCAGCAGTATATTCACGTATTAGCTACGGTTCGAGCATGCCTCGCAGATGAACTCTACATTGATCAGTGTCAAGGTGAGTACTTGATTGAATTTGATGAATTTTCTCGATAATTGTTCCTCATCCATTTTATGAGGAATTCCGTACTTTTACAAAATAATCCATTGCAAAAAGACAATAACTTTATTTTGCAGAGGTAGTGTAATTTAAGAGATTTATGTTATCAACAGAACTTCTGAGTTGCCATTAACAATCATCCGGCTGTTGGGGTGACCTTCAGATCAAGTCCAATGTTCATTCCATTGTAAGCTATGGGAGCATACATCCATAGGTCATTGGAGCTTAGCAGCTACAACAGTTAAACAAGTAACAAGAGGTTCTGTCAGAGAGGTCTATCTTATGATAACATTAACATAACAAATAATAATAATGATAATAATAATAATAATGTAATTTTCACAGAAGGATTCTAAGTTTCAACCTTAATTTGGAGCTGCAAGAACTTCACATACTGGACAGCTTCTTCAAGCATTGTGCTGATATCGACCTGCCATACCAAGGAAACAATTTTGGGAATTTCATCTAAAGACTAAGAACTTACAGACTGAAATTTGCTTGTGATCTTACAGAAAATGTTGCCTACCTTTGTTCCATTGGGGACAAGGTTCTGCAGAATTCTGAGCCTCTCGTTTATTCTCTCTCTTCTTTGCTACAGAACACAAAGAAAGAACGATCAATTACTACTGCATTGGCAGGCTTGTCACATTGAGTTTCTTTAATTCGTCACATTATGGAGAACTAGTTTTTCTGCATCATTAAAAGGGCGGTTACCCTTGCATAGAGGCTCTGGGGATCAGTGGCTGCCCCCCTACCAGCTCTTGCTTTGCCATCCAAGTTGAGAGCCGGTGCCTCTTTTGGGCTCAAACTGGAGAATGCTCCTCCACTGAGCTCATGAGATGCATTGGAGTCATCCTCCGTGCAGCAACTACCAGAGATCGGCCTGTTGAGCCCGGCATTGCTCTTTTCATCATCATTGCTAGTCGAACTCTGACTCTGATTTGTCCGTACACTCCTCTTGTTCTTTTGAGCCTGGATTGTCAAAGCTCACCAACCTTTATAACTAATTGTGACACATAAACCGACAAATTTGACCACCAGTAGGCGGAAAAGTAGAAGACAGAAATGGGATAAGATGATGGTTATCTGTACTCACATCTCCTGAATTTCGCTGTCTTTTCCCAGAATGCTGAGATGAATGGCCTTTTTCTTTGGCAGTTGGTTTTGATACTGCGGGCATATTTGATTCTGTTCGTAGCTCCAAACTGTTTTCGGGCAATGCAGTTTCTGCAGTTTCTGGGTCAGGCCGGATCATCCCGTCGACATTGTCATTTTTCATTTCTAGGTTCAAGCAGGCATCTACTTCAACCAGATATGAGGCAGTGCCTTCCATCGATAAATCCATTGACATAGAACTGTTGTTTTCACCTAGAATATCGTAGCAAATGCTCGAGTTGCGGCTTTGTTGATTGGAGGCTGGAAAAAGAATGCTGCTTTCAGTATTATTGGCAGCACTGCCTTGTGAAAACATGTACAAATCAGCAATCGTGATTTCTGAGGGATGAAATGAATCTTGATTGGCGCTTGCCACATTCACTGTTGATCCATGGCTGGGCCAAAAGGCAGATATTGGAACTTCCAAGCTTGAACTTGTATCAAGCTGGCTAGGAAGAGTGAAATTACCAGGCAACTGTGCCATGAAATCAACCTCCTCAGTCGAGTTCATTCCACTAAGGCAACTCCACTCTCCTTCTGAAATGGCTCCAATGGGCTCCATTTTTACCTGGAGGTCCTTATTGTATTATTTTTAGTGCTAACTATAAGAAGAAGCTCGATTAGCTTGATGCTTGAGGGGAAAACAGGATGAGGAGACGTATTTATACCCAACAGCAGGAAGAATGTTGAGAAATGCATTGACTTCAGCTGTCTATTAAAAATCTCATGAAATATCTCATTTCATAATCACCAATTATTAGCATAGGAAAAGGCCTCAGTTCTTGGTAGACAATTTGGACAGGTCTGTAATGGGGGCAAGTACAGCTCATCTATAGGACTTGGTTCGAGCAATTATGGAAATAAAATAGGTTAGCATTTTTTATACGTGAATATTCAATTATGCTTTTTTTGTGCAATATGGTCCAAAGATGGAATATGGCATTAGCATTGCTGATGAAGCTTAAGCAGGATCCAGGAATAGGAAACTGAAATACAGGCTTAACCTTCAGACTTCAGAATGAGGATGATAGCTGCATTACTTGAATATTCTCAACTTTCCTCCTCTCAATGTTTGGGCCATGGAAATGGCTCACCACTGATCAACTAGTACCAGTATAAACGCACAAATTTGCAACTGTTCTTGCTCATTCTCTGCTGATCTCAGCAAACAAATCAACTGCCATAGACTTTTTCTTGGGGGGGTAAACTACTACAGACTGACTTGCCTTGTAGTTGTTGAATTTGAATGCAAAGGTATGTCAACTAGGGCTATTGATGCACAATAGAATAGAATATGTGGGACTCAGTAATCAAAATGAAGAAGAACACAGAGTTATGTGTATTCAAGCTTTATGATCAGAATTTTTTGTATTTAAACTAACACATCATTATTTTTCTCATTTAATTGTTAATTTGAATAGTTTTTTAACAACGATAGCTTACAGAACTAAGCCCACATTGTAATAAACTCACTGCCTTAAACCCTCAAACAAAATTTATACCGCCCGAGCTGTCAGATAGGAGAATAAGATTAAAACAAAGACAGGGAACAAAACTCTTGAAAGGCCCATGTCCCAATGCATACCAAAAACATTTTATAGGGATCGCAAGGTCACCATTAAATACCAAGATTTTATAGGGAGTGAACTGAAGACCCCAAGATTTTATTTCCAAAATCCTATTCTTAAATTCCGGCGATTTTTGTGCTTCAATGCACGCGTAAATTAAAGCATTCATGGAAATAAAATTCAAAGGAAGCACTTTGATCCACGCTTTGAAATTTGGCACCGGCCATTGCACGATCTCTTGTAGGCTAGCTGGAATTAAAAGTTAAAAAGAGAAAAGAAAAACTAATAAACAACTTCCCTATCTAGGGAAATGAGATAAAAAAAAAAAAAAAAACTTTGTAATCGGATTTTGTTCTTGTCAAGAGCATGACAGACTATTACATTTTAAAATTGTTATGCCAATAGAAATGTTAACGTTACAATTAATTTCAATGTCTTGATTTTTTTTTTGATATTTTTTTAATAAAAATGCTTTGTTACAACTAATTTTAATTTCTTTTTTTTTTTTAGTCTAGTTAGATTGGAAAAATATATATATTTAACTATAAATAAAATCTGGAATTCGAACACATCTCATCCCGTTTTATGTTTGGTGGCCATTACACTACATGTGGTTTAAATTTCGTTTCCTTGATTGTTGGCTGGCCTGCACGATCCACGTGGGGTTTTATGTTTCATTTTCTTGCAAGCTGGCATCTGGTATGCACAACTCCTTGCCATTTGCAAGAACTAACATGCCAGAGGGCACTCTATAATTTGGTCGTAAGTTCTTAATCTGATTAGAAGTTAGAACAGTTGCAAATCATACGGTTTTCCCAATAATTTAGAACGTGTGTATCGAATAATTGGATTCTCTTGGCTTCTGAGCATGAGACCCGTTAGTGCCCTAGTTAAGCCATGTGTTTGTTTGCATTATTAGTTCCTTCCTACTTATTATGGCGATGAAGTTACACGTACATTGAGGTTTGATCACTCTAACAAGAAAAATCCAACAATAAATGAGGAAGTACATTGGCTCATCCAAAGGGTGGCGAAAAATGTAATTACATTTTAGTACTTTAAGACCCAAACTAGCCTGGCTTCCTTGTCATTAATAAGGTTTGGGAATATTTTTGGAGTTGAATAAAGAAAACAGGTGCATGGAATGTAATGGTATTGAAAAGCAACAGCCAGTAATGGAGGGGGGGCTACGGCAACTTGAAAATGGCGATCGGGCTATTGATGAATATTTCACTTCGTTGGCATTGTAAATTGCTTAATGAAATTATACAATGTCATCCCACTCTCTTATTTCTCATTTTGTTTATACATATACATACATCTTTCACACGAAAGTACATTTATTTTTTTGAACATTCAGACGGGTGTACTTTTGTCTTCGATCTCTTGCTTGATATGTTTATCACCTGTGGCTTACAGATACGAAATACGAGCTCTGGTTGTATAAATTTTGGTTTCGAAAAATATATATAAAAAACATGTTTATTGCCAGAAATGTTTATGGGCGAATCCTCGTTCGATGAGGTGTTGGTAGACATTTTACATTTCCACCTTTGCAAATTTTGGTTTCGAGAAAAAAAGAAAAAAATAAAAATAATTAAATTATATATATATATATATATACTTTAGAGCAGACCTCTGAACAGTTGGAAATTATTATTTTTGAATTGAAAAGCCGAAAGAAACGTGGACTCTTTTTCAATGAGGATAAAAGCATTCAATGCGGGTATATATTTTACCGTTGGAAATCTTTATCTTTATTGCGAAGATTAGATTACCGTTGAGAGATAGTTAAGCTGTTAGAACTATCTTTTAATTGACAAGTCCAAAGAGATAACGGACTCTTGCTCAATGAGGATAACTGAGCATTAAATGGGGGAACAAATTTTACCGTTTGAAATCTTAACTTTATTGCAGAAATTAGATTATAATAGATCCTTTTTTTTTCCGAAAATTTAAAAAAAGAAAAATCTTTCCACAGTTGGAAATCTTGATTTTACGATGAGAAGCCAAAAAGACATCTTTTAACAAATGGAAATTTTCATGTTTACACTTTTTAAAAAATGCAAGACAAAATTTTCATCTTTAGATAAATTACGGTTCAAGTTCCTGTTTTTAAATAAATTAAGGATGCATGACAAGCACCCGCTCATTTACGGTATCTTATTAACTGAATGTACAATCACAGAATAAGCCAATAAAAAAAAATTTTAAAAAAAAAAAAAAAAAACTTTTTCCTTTCACCTGATTCACCAATCCAAATCAACTCTCCACGGACCAATAACAAAATGGCTGATAGGAACACGGCCTAGAAATCATTTTGCTGCTGACCAAAAAATAGAAAAGAAAGAAAGAAATCATTTCACTACTTTAAAGAGTCCAAGAATCCCCCATTCACCAATCTGTACATTTGATTCGTGGACAGGCATTCAAAACAAGGAGCGGTAAAAGCACCACTCACCAGGCGTTCGAGCAGATCGTCATCTGGTACTGTCACGAGTCACGACCTTACATAATAGCAGTCACTGCTGCTCATCAATAGGCAGCTTCTCCTCCTCCTCCCCAAAACCCCGTTGTGCAATTCTGTAATAAAGTATACCCATAGTTGCCATGCAGGCCCTGCAAATGGTTACAATGAAATTTCATTGAGTTACTGATTTTAGTCAGAGAGGATGAATGCAGGGTAAAAAACTGATGCTTTCTTAGACCTCATTCAGTAAAATAAAATCAGTATCTCTTGCGATCCTATAGTCCATGCAAAGAAAATATGGTCATTGAGTCACAAAAGGTATTTATAAACATTACATGATAGCTATAAAGAGGAGGATTTTTCTGGGATCTATCCTCGATGGTCTTTGATGCCTTGTACGACCTTCTGAGACATCATCTGCTGCATTAGAGGAATCTCTTCGTGGAGGTGCAGTGACTGGTAAAGTTGGTAACGCACTTGACCAGAAAGGAAGCAAGGCTCTGAGGAATTTATGGCGGAATGGGCCTACACACAAAAGAGTTTGAATTTGGTACTTGGGACAAGATATTAAACTGGGGAAAAAAACAGCAACACAAAAATCAATTGGACAGCATTGGTGCGAACATGTTAATAGATTTTTCCTCTCAGTCACAATGATGCATGATAAATAAAAGCCACAATCAAACTGTACCAGTTGCAAGGTTATTATTATTCCCAATCTGTATAAGAGTCTGATAAACATACGCAGACTTAACTTCCCACACAATATTCTGCATTATGCAAAAAACATGTAATTACCGCTTTTAAGTCTCTTGCTTATCACAGAAGATTCTATTCAAACTTTATATCTGCCACAGTTTCTTGATGAATCCATCTTGGACAACTTCATGCCAGTTGACATGATAAAGGGTCTTACGGAAACATTCCCAAGATTCACCACATAATTGGACTTTAATGTATATGAAAACAACTTTATTTACCGAGACAAAAATTTCCACTCACCCCTTCGGGTGTACTTTTTACGATTTGCATCTTCATCATCTGCATAGTATGAAATTTCAGAATTTTGCCTCTCAACATGGAAGCCACCTTTTCGTGTTGTAGCACCAGGCTGGTTTAAATTGCAGGACAAAACAGTATTAGATATTGAAATCTTCAACAAGATAAATCATCCATGTCCATGCATCAAAGTATTTGACAAGATAACTTATTTTGGCCACAATAACTGAAAACAAAAGACGAAAGTCTTACACCAGGACTTGAATTTTTCAGATAATTTCCTGCTGAACTGGGTCCATCAATCTCCACAATATCTGGCACTGAAGTTTTTAAAGGTACTAATCCATTTCCAGTTGAGTATCCCTTAAATGCTTTTATTTCATCTTTTGTTGCTGATGGCGATGAAGAAATGGCAACCAGTGGATCTGAAGCAAATGCAGGGGGTGCTGCTGGCAAAGAGACTGGATGATTTCCAAATAAATTTTTTTCTAAACCAGTCTGCATGACAGAAAAGGGAGAGCTTGAGAATTTAATAAACAGGGTTCAAGAAAAATGATACATTAGGCTCCTACTTCAAGTATCATTCAGATAATTTAGTCAAGACAATTTGTTAAACTAAGCTGTTCATTTATGCCATGAGCAAAATCATAGTTACAAAGATTTCTGCAGGTAGAGAGATCGTCCTGAGGGGAAATTCTATTCAATTGCCTCCAAATGAAATCAGTAAAAGTTATAGAACCCTATGTTTTACATTCACCATTGCAAAGCACTCATTCTAAGTTTTATAATGCTAAGTTTGAATTTGTTCAGTCAAGATCTTGTCTGAAGAGAAATCTGAAATTATTGTTTGACAAAAACAAATGTCAAGCCTCAATAAATCACTATGTTAGTACATCTTAAAGTCAACTGCTGTTGTGTGATTAGGGAGATCACCCCCTAAAGCTGAAATTGTGTGTGAAATGCTGTGTGTGCCTGCAAGATGGAGTGAGTGACAAAAAGGGGAGGAGGAACAGGAGGGTAAGGATACATTCCTTTGGAGCCAGGTTTAAAATTTTCAATAAATCTAGTATATACACTCTGGTGCTGAATTTATGGTTAGAAAGGAGATTGAATCAAGAAATAAGATTAATTTTTTCAGTTTGCAGAATAAGCAGGGAGAGTAGGAAGAAAAAAAAGGAAGATGAGATTGCCCCTCCCCCGGGGCACACAGCTGCTGGGGGGCGGGGGAGGGGCAAGAAACAGATGACATAAGGTATACAGCATCCACATTAAAACTTTTAAGTGTGCTGCAATCATATTTGTCAAGCAAGTTCTTCAGTTATATAACGCAAGAATTAATTGAGACTGTATTTACAGCAAGCACTACTTTATGATAATTAAGATCCAGGCATAAACCTGCAAGATAACTTCCTTAAGCTTAGAATGAAGACGAGATCCTGAGTCCTTAACACTCTTTGGAGGCCATATCTGCACCAATACAGAAGCATATTAAAATAAGAAAAGACAGGAAACATTTCTGTAACAAAGTTCTGCATAACATATCACAGAACTCAATTCCTCTCCTTGATCCCATTTTCCTCTTCTGGTAATTAACAAAAAGATGTGCTTAAATCCAAAACAAATGATGCCAAATGAAGGCACAGTATACACCAGGGCTCACAGACAAACTAATAAAAAATCATAAGTGAATGAAGATTCTGCTGCATGCTGTAATCAAAGTCCTAGTTAGTATAAGTCTCATTTCTTGCTGCACTTGATGTTTGACATGAAAGCTCCCCAATAGTATCTGCTTGCAGTACTTTGTTCTCTAGATTTCAATTTCTAAGTTTCATAGGTGGCATCTCAATCACAGATCATATGCTGAAAGAGCATTTTGAAAGCCCAAAATATCTTGTTGCATAATTTAGTTGACACCATACAATGCATCCAAGTATCTAACTGCTGACAGTAACAGCTACAGGGCATAAAGACAGAGCAATGCTATAATCCAGCTTAGATAAAGCCAAATAGAGTATCCACACAGCTTTTTTCATACAAGTAGTCACACTTACCGGTGTGGAACACGATGGACACACAAAGCCAGCTGGTGCAGTGTGTGGAGGAAAACTTTTGATATGTGAAACCAAGCAGTTTGTGTGTATAACATCTGCACCAAGCCAAAAAAGAAAAGGTGCATTACTTTGTGCATTTCAGAGAAAATACGCAAGAATCAAGCATGGACATATAGCCAATCCACGAGAAGACATACGCAGGCAACCCAATCGTGTAGTTTGAGAATCCTCCACTTCTTCAAGTGCAGCTTGGCATGAACAACATTTTGGAGGCCAGTCATACTCTCCATCTATCACCCACTCAGAGTATGTGCGAATCTATACATGATGACAACATGATGACAACAAAAATTCAGCGTAAGCCTTACCCTACCCTACAATAGTGTTATACAAGAACCATTCCAGTCATACACATGGAAGCAAAGCATATTGCACATACAACAAAGGCAGCACACATGTAATTTTTTATACATTCTCTGGATTTTTAGCAAAACAAACATCTTTTCCTTTTACAAATGAACCATCGGATACTTATCAAACAAGAAATTTTCTAAGAAAGCTCCAGAAACACCTCAAGACAAACTGTTCCTTCTGTAATCTTGTGCCTGAATAATGAATAGACATTCAGCTGGGTACCCAACACCCGCATGTTCTGCAGTTTTTCATTGCTTCCTCCTCAACACTCCCCCTGGACTAGTGTCCTTGTCTGCTCCTATTCTTCCCAATAGCACTCACACATTTCCCGTCTTCTTTTTTGCCTTTCAATTACTAAAAAGTCAAACTATTGTCTATTCACCTTTTCCTCTGTTCATAGCCACCCACAATAAGTATGACAAAAAGTAAAGACATCATATTATCAGATGAAACACCAGATAATTTCTCCATGGCATAAATGTAGAGATCACTATACTACAAACTAGAGCAGCTTCACACATACATACCACACATATTTGATGCTCTGGAAAGCAGATGCATTCCCCACAAACAGGGACCTTGTGCACGAAACAGTATAACTTAGTAGCCTGAAACAGAAGAAGTCCGCACACATCAGCCCTCGATCAAATAAATGAAATGCATATGATCTTTATATCTTATAACTGTGACAAAGGATACCTCCAAATAGACTATATTAGAGAGCCTAACCAGCAAAATAATTACCGACAACCAGTTTCCAAGCTATTTTATCATCGAGCAGCCGTCACAAATTAGATGCTAGAATCAAATCTACAGCCTCATCAATCAGATTTGATTAATTAAACAGAAATCAAAACTGAGACCCAGCTAGAAGACACAATGCGGTTAGATTGGCAAGAGCTTGAATCCTAAATCAAGCTTATGCAGCTAAATAAGACGGGAAAACCTCAAAAAGAGGAAGTCCATCACCTTGTGTTTCTTTTGGTTCGTATTATCAAATATCATTGACAACCGAATTCCAATTCAAGCAAATACAAATTCCAGACAATTAACCAAACAAAAATTTAAGAAAAAAAAAACAAAACACACAGATCGAAATCAATAAACCAGATCCACAATCTTAATCATCTAATCACGCACTCCAAAGTCACCTGAATCACGGAAACCGAATAGCGAGAGCGAGAGAGAGAGAAGTACCTTTCGACATTTGCAGACCACCATTTCGAGGACAGATCGGTGAGATTGCGCTGATAACAGTCTATAGAATTTGAATCGAAGCTATTGACGAGTCTTCTTCTTTTTTTTTTTTTCTTTTCTTTTTTCTCGGTTTCTTAGTTCAACTCTCCGAGTTTGCAAGACTTGGAGATCCTTCTCAGTTTTTCGGGTTTTCCTTTTTTTTTCTTTTTTTTTTTTTGTATTTTTTTTCTCTCCTGACGTTTTAATCAATTAACGATCCATAGAGACATTAATTTTTTGTGAGCCGGAAATTGGGCCAACTAGATGGGCCTGGAAAATGTGGATTGGCCCAACAATTCGTTGCTCCTCTCCCGTCTCGGCTCTCCAAGTTTCAAAACTCCTTTCCCTCCCTCTAAGTTACTGTGATGAGATGTTGTTATTTGCTAGTCAACCATCAACGGTGTGGCTTCAAACTGTTTTATTCTTGCATCCTTGGCCAAGATATTGAGATTAGTCAAAATTTCAGCTACAACGTAACAACAACTAGAAGCATAATTCAGCACAAAATTGGCCAATCCCACCGTATACCCCGTGTAAAACATTCAAGCGGCTTGCACAAAGATGAGTTTTTCAATTTGTTGGTTGGCTCCTTTTTTAATGCCCCAAATTGGGCAAATGGGACAGACGACGAGTTTTCCAATTCGACTGCCAGGCGATGAAATCCAAGTCAGCCCACGAGTTTTAATCTATCGTGTATATCATCAAATTAGATTGATTTTTTTTTTTTTTTTTGGGTACATATCAAATTTAAAAATGATAAAAGAATATGCAAATTATGAATAAGATGAATAAGCCGTGACTAGAACTATTCATTGTTAATAAGAAATTAAATAATTATAATCATCAATTATAATATACGGTCTACGTTATCTATATTTATACACCCACGAATTTGGTGTTTTCACAATAGCATGTTATCAAATCAGGCTTCGAAAATGATAATTATGTGATGCTTGAGAACATCCCGCAAGTTTTAATCACCGCGTATATATGGTCAAATTTGACTTCTTTTGGGTTATATATCAAATTTAAAAAAGATTAAATAATAATAATAATAATAATAAATGAGACGAATGAAGTACAAATTAAATTATTAATTATTAATAAAAAAGAATAAAATAATTATGATCATCAATGATAGCCTTTAAATTATTTGCAATTACTTATCCATAAATCTAGCATTTTTGTAATAATACTCTATTAAATCGAGTTTTGAAAATGATAATTATGTGACGCATGAAGTCACGACTTTACCGTCCACATTTTCTTCACCTAACAAGTGCTGGAAGGCCACACGCTTTCCTCGGAGCACACCTTTATACCAATCTTTAACTGAAAATTACATGTTCCATACGCGGACTTCGCAGCTGTTACTCGGCAATAATCCAAGGTAATGTGAATGCCAATCCTTTTATGCGATTATGAAACCACACGGTAACGACCCGGAAAAGGTGGGGTGGGAAGAACGAGAAGCATACGAAAATCCCCCCGCCTAGATTCTGATACAAGCATGACTGAGGCAGTGACGACTTGGAAAAGAAGTAGAAGAAAACGTGTTGATATCCCCGAAATAACCTTTCGTTTAGAAAGCATAAGAGTCTCACACACAACCAAAAAAAAGTAAAAAAAAAAAATTATGGAATAAATCTTCATTCCAACGACACTGGTTGCTTATTGTCACGCATGAACCAGAGTTCATGGGTCCGCAAGAGTTCTGGACAGATCTGGAAGCACGAATTTGACCACGAGCATGAAAACCATGTTAATCGAGTTGACAAACGCCCACAGTTCTGCCTTATTATAACTTCGCATCCACGGCCCTTCCGCTTGTACTTATCTAATCAACTGCAAACCGAATGAAGAAACTCTAATCTAATCCCGGTAATCTTCGTGTGTCAATTAAAATAATGGCACACCGAGTAATCCTAGCCAATATTGCCTTCGAAGAATTTCAATTAAAGTAGAATTCTCCTATCACTCCATGGCCTTAAGGCCTCCCGCGATAAGTCATTGATGACATCACTTCTTGATGGCTAAGCATGTGTTAAAAACCTAACTTAAAAGCATTATCTTTTTTAATAAAAAAAAATTTGTTTGTTTATTATTATTATTATTATTTTTGGACTTGCGTGTTTAAGAGCCACTAGAATTTTCGAGGATGCGGACGCTCAGCTGGGAGTGGGGATGCCCGGCAAGGTTCTGAATCATCATCTTCCACGTGGCAGTTTCCGGGAGATCCGTAGCAAATGGACGGCTGGATATGGTTATAATCAATTACTTGTCGGTTGAGTCTTAGTGTGTGAAAGCAGCCAGGCAAAGTTGCTACGTGTCCGCTGCTTAAAGAACTGCGCGTTGCGTTACTTACGGCGCGACAGTTGTGCGTCGGCGAAGCCAGTAGTTCACTCTCCCTGTAACCAGTTCACCGCTAGAGTATAGTAGACCAGCTGACTAAAATTCCAAATGTACAACTTCTTTTTCATTATTGTTTTTCACTTTAAAAAAAAAAAAAACTGCAAAACTGAAAAAGAGTTGGAACTACGGAATTATCGAGGAATTGGAGTCATCAGGAAAATGCGGCCAAATTCCTAGCAGGGTTTCCATGGGCATATGCTTAAGAAATCCTTTTTAATTAGTCAATTTGAAACGAAAGGGAAACCTAATTTGCAAGGCAGAATGAAAATTCTACGATATATAGAGTGTACATCCTATTGGGATTTAATTATTCGGCAATTATGCAATGATTAGAAAATATAGCGTTTTCTTTTGTTTGGGGCATCGGGGGACCAGATGGAGGATGAGAGAAGGAAGGGGCTTCGACTAAGATTCCTACACCATGTTGAGCTGTGGAAGGTAGTAACCAATGTAGCATAACATATTTTATACTTATATTTGTGTGTGCGTGTGTGCGTGTGCGTGTTCGTGTGTGTGTAAGTTGGAGCTGAAGAATATACCTGCTATTGTTAAATCGAAGTATAATTTTGCTTTTTATTATGAGTAATCATCTCGTCTTTCATCAAAAGTGTTTTTTTTTTTTTTTTTTTTGGATTTCTAGACCAAATGTTCAAAATTCTTTAGATGGCACGGGTATGAGCAAAGTGATGATTAGAATCACGGAATGGTAGGTGGGTACTGGACATGGATTACGTCGGGCCGTAGAGGATTCGTACTGCACGGATCTGGTCATGAACCATGTTGGCCTTCGCGATTTGGGCAAACCACTGGTGACCTTTTCAACATTATTATGTATATACGAATTACAATATAATATGTAATACTTAAAAGGGGTAATCAATTTATGATTAAAACTAACAAATCGCTAAAGCCCTTTCATAATTGTGGCCTTAATTTTAGAAATATCGCATCCCCAAATTTTTGTTCTTACTAATATTATAAATAACAACTCTTGACTCCCTTAAGGTCAAATTTGATTGTCCTTCTCGAGAAGAGTACTTCGCTTCGGGTTCCATCCAAAACGCATCTTTTAAGCCGAGAAACTCTAAAATAAGATTAACCAAAGTGTCAGTGAAGGTCAAAATTCCTTGTAGATGCTTGAGGCCAAAATGCTATTTGACTTGTGAGCTTAAGGAAAGAAATCAGAAAATAATCTCGTAAGATATGCAAAAATGATTTTACCGTAAAGGGACGCAAACCCGAAATCCAAAAACAATTACAAGACACTAATGGCACGATCTCCGCAAGTTCACGCCTGCAAGATAGTATAATAATCAATAAGATAATGATGTCCTCATTGCTGACCCAATAAGGCGTGCACCACACGCCTAAAGGGCCCAACTTCGATTCTAATTCCACGAAAGGAAATACGCCTTATATTCAATTTTCACAGATTCTTTGAAAATTATAAAAAATAATAATTATAAAAATCTATTCTTTTTTTTTTCTCATTTTCTGTTGTTATAGTATAATCAACACTAAAAATTATCAAAATAACAGAAATATTTAATATATTTCATAACATATATAAAATCCTTAATCTGGATATAATACATTAATGCTTTTTATATTACCATATAGTATGACAAATGCTAACAAATTATTGAGATTATATGCATATTTAATCTCTTTAATAAAATTGATTTTTTTAAGCACTGAAAAGTCCTAATTCTTCGATTACTTTTACGATATTCATGTTTTTTTTTTCTTGTTCACAAATAAATCTGTGAAATTAGAGTTTACGTAGTTAAACCTTTATGAAAACCCAATTTACCATGTAAATATTTTCGCATTTTTTTATGTCGTTAAAAAGCACTTGGAAGGAGTCGCTCCATTAGTTGGCATACAAATAGTCCATTAGCTCAGTCTCCAAACCCTCCCCAGTCTTAGTTGACCGACTTCGCTACCTCCCACCACCGACTCTCCCACTCCAACCCCAAACCTGCTTACATAGATATATATATATATATAGACCCTCTCCATCGTTTTTCTTTCACTCCACGCTCAACACACCTCTCCAAAGTCTCTACTACACAAAACACACCCCAACTCTCTCTTTCTTTCTCTCAACCCAAAAGCCTTTTATTTAGTCAAGTCTAAAGAGAAAAAGATTCAAGAATCAAGAAAAATCAAGAATTGAGGATTGGGTTAGTTGTTATTATGGCTCTTGAGGCTCTGAATTCACCTACCACAGCCGCTCCTCCTTTCAACCACGATGACTCGCGGACCAAAAGAAAGCGGTCAAAACGGCCCCGGAGTGAATCCCCTGCTTCCAATAATTCTACTAAGGAAGAAGAGTACCTGGCTCTCTGCCTTCTCATGCTTGCCCGCAGCGGCAGCGACGGCGGCGGCGGCGGCGGCGGCGGAGCCTCCACCACCGAAGAAACCTCCTCTCCGCCTCTGCGGCTGCCGCAACCGCCGGCCTTGGGTCTTTCTTACAACTGCACGGTCTGCAACAAGTCTTTTCCTTCTTATCAGGCTCTCGGTGGACACAAAGCCAGCCACAGGAAATCCGCTTCCTCTTTCTCCGAGACCGCCGCCGCCGACAATCCGTCAACCTCCTCGAGCACAGCCCCCGCCACTGCCACCAGCGGTAGGGCCCACGAGTGTTCTATCTGCCACAAGAGCTTCCCCACCGGCCAGGCCTTGGGAGGCCACAAGCGCTGCCACTATGAAGGCGGCGCCAACAACAACAACAACAACAACAACAGCGGCAGCGCTATCACCTCGTCATCGGGAGGAGGCGGAGGCGTGAGCCAGAGCCAAAGCCGAAGCCGAGGCTGTGGGTTTGACTTTGACCTGAACATGCCAGCCGTGCCAGAATTCGTGTCCTTCAAGGAAAGAGAAGGCCAAGAAGTGGAGAGTCCTTTGCCAACAAAGAAGCCCAGATTGTTTCTTAAGATGGAAGAAACTGGCGGAGGTGCCTTGCAGAATTGTGTTTGATTTGGGTTAAACATCGATTAATTAGATTTGATTTAGAGAATTTATCGAATTCATTTCCAAATTTCCGGTTTTATTGTCTTTGGGGTGGTCTTGGTCAATTGGTTCTGTACAGGGAATTTTTTCATTGTTTGGTGAAAGTCAATATCACTCATTAATCATTATTGATTAATTCATTAACTTGTTCTTTTATGATTATTTTTGCGTAAGATTTATATTTTTTTTCTTGGGTTCGAGATTTATATTTTTCTTGTATTTAATTATCGGGTGATGGATGTACGAAATCAATCTTTATCCTCATTCATGATGACGGGTTTCAATTTTTATTCATCCGTTCTTTCACCGTGAATTTTGATAGTTGCTACCATTATTATAGGCCCAATTCAACGTCTTCGGTCGATGCCTTTCTTCTATTTTTCCCCTCTATTTCTCTTTTTTTTTTTTTGAAAATGCCTTCCTCTCTTTGTTACCATGCCTAATTGATTTAGGTACTCAACCAGATGAATTACAGTCCGACGTCACACACGTACATGGCAGGTATCTCATATCTGACTTGAACATAATATTGTTTTAGAGTCCAAATCACAACTTACTTTCCAGTGAATCAACCCAAAAAAAAAAAAAAATCCAAATCACAAGTCAACTTCAAAGGTACACTATTTGCCCTTCCATAACCAGACTCAATCAATTTTGTACCACAAAAAAAAAAAAAAAAAAGACCAACTGACTAAATAGTAGTCTGACCCACCCATAGTTCCAAACTTCATAAAAATAAACTAAATTAATCATCTGCTGCCCTTCTTGGGTGCATTGCATGAAAACCCAAAATCCAGATGGGCAATGCAATGTAAGTCAAGTCTTTCAATACTATTCTCTGTTTGGCAGCCTGAATTTCCAACGAAGCAAAAAGTCTTCGCCGCGTGAAAAGTGCTGGCACTGCTGGCGGGTAGCCACTAGGCCACCTATTATATACAGTAGCGGCGGTGGTGGAGGAGAGGTGGCCCTTTTTTCTTTTCATAAAACAGAGATATCATCATCCAATTAATGTTTTTTCTTTTTTCTTTTTTTAACTGACTGGAAATCCCACGTCAATCAATAATTGATTATTAAATTACGAATTTGTAAGAATTTTGTAGCCTATAAATGGCCTGAAATTGGAAGCCAAAACTTTACCCAAATAATATTTTTAAAAATATAAATGTAATAAATAGACAAAATATTATATAAGATAATTTAAATTAAATGTAATGTGCTAGCATGAAAAATATTTATTAGCAAATTTTAATAAAAGTATATATATATTTTTTTAAGTTTCTAAAAACATAGAAAACAGATAAACCCGCAAAAACCCGACCAAATCACATAATTGACGAGTGAATTAGTTAAAGTTTATCGAGTTTGACAATGGTTCGACCAAGTTGATTGCAAATCGGTTCGACTAATCAATCCAGCCTCATTTTGAATTAATGTCACTTAAACATCAAGTCGCGATAGCGGATGGCCCTGCAGAAAACGAAAACTAGCCCATGCGAAGTCAAGTGAACCTCCCATGTGGATCGTGCTTTCAATGCACATGATGCCACGATTATTATACATCTTTTGCGTGGCTAAGTACGCTTGTACATGTTTGTTAATGTGCAGCCTATAATCCAGCCCCCTGCTCAATAGGGTAGTTGTCAATTTATAGGAACCCCGTACACAATGCAGGTCGGTTCCAAAATTTTCGGTGAATAGGCCGCTGTGTGAACTAATTTATAGATTCAGTCTTACTTTATAATATATATATATATATATATATATATATAGGTTCGGGAAATGGTTATGGACAGTGGTCCATTTTGCACAAATTATGACAATATGCTTAATAGAATAAATATTTGTCTTTTAACACACACAGTTTTCACAACGTGATAATGTCAGTGACATGGTTACTGGAGAATTAAGTTGGGAAATTTCGTAGATTTTACCCTCTCGAGTAGATAAATACGCCAGTCCGATGTACCAGAAAAGAATGTGCACCCAAATCTTGCAGACGGCGTTGGCCAAATTAAGGGGAAAAGAAAAATGTAGACATCTTTTTTATATTTATGTACAGAGAGGTCAGTCGGCACATTCTCAGTTAATTGCTTTTTAACTTGATGTGGTTTTAAATTGTTAATTTACGCAGCCTTGTTTCTATCTTGCTTGACGAGACACTCAATTGTTGGATTGGAGTATCGTTCAATGTCCAAAGACGGACCACATTGAAACGTTCAAGGGCAATTCAATATAACTCTTCAACTTTGTCCCACAATTCCTGTCCTTTTACTCAAGGAACAGACGGATCTCTCCGCAAATTATCTGTACTCGTCAGGGGCCATTGCCGTTCTGTGAGATGGTAGCTTGGAAAAGTCTAAAATATCTACGCGTGCAGTACTTGTCTCTGCTTGGCCGCTCTCCCCAATCAATTAGTTAATAAGATTCCTTTGGTTGGAGACAGTTTCCCAAGCTTTAGATGCAATTTCTTTAAAAAAACAGGAACTAAGTTCTGGAGTGAGCCTTGAAGACAGTTCGTTTTTTATTTAAATAAAATTTTTATTATAATATGTGCTTTGGATCGTAATTGAATTAAGAACCAAAAACAAGGCTAAAGCTGGAGTTCATTGTGTGTGTGCGTGTGTGCGTGTGCGTGTGCGCGTGTGTGTGTGTGACGTTAAGATAAACGCCAATTAGTTCTGAACTGTTGAGATTGAGACACTTGAAAGGACAGTTGACTTTGGAGCTTACGCGTCTCTGTATTTACCACTATCCGCTTAACACACCCACAAAGGAGGAAAAGAGAACAAGAAAAGTCGCTCAAAAAAAAAAAAAAAAAGGGAATAAGAAAACTGAACTAGAAATCGAAAACTTGGATAACGAAAATTTATACATTATAGATGCTAATCAATATTTTTTTTTAATACGTCAACATTAAAAAATAAAAATAAAAGAGTCCAAATTTGAGTCTTGGAACCTCTCAAAAAGCTTGGGTCGCAGGTTCTTAGTACTTTTTAATCGTGGATTTTGTCAAATATATTGAATGTGCAAATACTGAGCACATAATTAGAAGAAATCGCTGGTTCCTTGAGGCTGCTGGTCTGTCTCAACGCACTTCAGTAGCAGTCAATATGTGATGTGCCCTTACGCGTCAATATATATCAAAATCTAAATGCTAACTTCCCACAAATCCAAGAATTATTCAAGTCCCAGAAGACTTAGGGTAGGCCAAACATAAGCACTCAGAGAAAGAGACCAAGTGTAATGGTCGTCAGGACTGTTTGGTTTTTGGGTTTGGATGCTTGCTGATGGTTCGATTTACTAGTTGCTTCGCAATTTGGCCATCTTCAATTGCAAGTTGCAGGACTACATATAAAGAAATTTGGCCACAACTTAATGAGCAAAAATCGTGCTATTTTGCGCAAAGTCCTCTTTGTTTTCCTAAACCAAGATTTGTGTCACATAGTTAATGCCACAAACTAACTCCGTTGGCACATAGTTTCTGCCACAAACTCAACTTCGTCGGCCACAAATTGAGATGGTCAGTATCGAGATGCCTTGGCATGGACTCTGCGTAGGTGTCCACTAGACTCTGTCGTTCCCAGTCAAGACGATTGTTTCAGCTCATTTGTGCAGATGCACATATGGGGTCCAACTAGACGGAACATTTCTATTCTATGGTACACAAAAACAAAAAGGCATATGGATCCCACGGAGGATGCAATAATGCTATTGCGTAGGACCCAAAAAAAAAAAAAAGGGTCATAGCCAACCAAGTTTTTCCTAGTTAATCAAAAGTTGGAGGAGGTTAGAATTTTAAAATCTCAGGTTACTAAGATTCTCGGAAAACATCATTTCCTATTTAAAGGCACGCAACAAGAATTCATCGTTATTGCAATCGTAGAAACCCCACAAAATAATGACCGTAGTAAATAGCACCCTTTTCATTGCGAATGGTAAATCTAAAGTGCTTGATTCTATTGATCGGTGATATCTGGGTCTATCAAACTTCAGATTTTCAGATCAAAAGCGCTTAGTGTTTTGCTAATCTATGAATTCTGAATCTATTCAGTTCAAATTATTCCCAATTTTGTCAAATAAAAAAAAAAATTATTCACCTTTTATACATATGCTAAGCTAATCCATTATATGGATTTTCAAATATAAATTAAATTTTTGGTGACAAATTCCCATGAATATTTGGAGTCTTATTATTATATAATGACCGTAGATGTAAATATAACATTTACCGGTAAATATTTTTTGTATTAAGAGATTTATTAGATTTTTCTAGTACGTTTAATCGGTAAAAACTCTCGGAGGAAAATGGGAATCATACAAACTTGAACGGTGTAAGAAACCGGTCAGCTCCGAAGGACTGGTGGGTTGAGGATTTGTGTGAACTCGAAATTGATTTGTATAAGCGTGTTGTTATGACTATTAGTAGCAAAGATGTGGTTTCCAATGAGGTGATTGGAGAGGCCTTGAAAGCTTATGCTTATAAAAGGCTACCAGGTTTGAGCGAGAGCGTAATCCAATCTGGAGAAGCAGAAAATTATCGATCAATGGTGGATACAATTGTGTGGCTATTGCTTGCAGACAGAGGTAGTGTCTCCTGTAGTTTTTTGCTCGAGTTATTGAAAGTAGCCATATATGTGGACTCGGGGCATGCGACAAAGGAACAGATAATGAGAAGAATAGGGCAGCAATTGGAGGAGGTTTCTGTTTATGATCTTTTAATACGAGCAGAGGTAGGTGATAATATGATGTATGATGTCGACACTGCAGACAAGATAGTGGAAGAATTTCTCATGCGAGATCAGAATGCTGACATTAAATCATCAGAGGAGGGCCGAGAGATTCAGGAGATAAGCAGACCAGGGATTTTATCAGATGCGCCAAAGCTAATGGTGGCAAAACTCGTTGATGGGTACCTTGCTGATATTGCAAAAGATCACAACCTACCACGGTCTAAGTTTGTTGAGCTGGCTGAAATGGTATCCTGTATCTCTCTGCCTGCTCATGATGCCCTATACTGAGCAATCGACATGTATCTCAAGGTGAGAATTTGTCAGAGCTGGTCTAAATTAAAAAGGAATCGTGTAAATTATATTCTGTTATTTCAATTCAGAATGCTGCAATGAGGCAAAATTATGGTATTATATTTATTGTATTTTATGCAGTGACCGCTGTATGGTTGCTTAATCATTGCTAAAATACGGAGCTCCCACATTCTTTTACGCAGGAGCATCCATGCATTAGCAAGAGCGAGAGGAAGAAGATCTGCGGGTTGATGGACTGCAAGAAGCTATCAGTTGATGCATGCACGCATGGAGTGCAGAATGACAGACTTCCGTTGCGAGTGATTGTGCAGGCACTCTTTTTCGAGCCAGTCAGGGCGGCTGCCTTGTCAGCAAGTAGTACCCCAGATCTTTCTAAAGCCATTATTAGGGATCTAAATAATGGGTCTCAAGGTCTGTTACTCCTAACCCTAAGGAAGACTGGGGTACCGCGGCCACAGCTGAGGAGCTCAAGATCTTAAAGAGGGAGATAGCTTCCCAGAAATTGGGTAATGTAGAGAGAAACGGTGGAGATGGTAGGAACAGTGTTGATAGATCAATCAGTAACAAGATGAAAGGGTTGCTTAAGTCAAAGAAAATGTTTACAGACCTATGGTCAGCTAAAGTAGAAAAGGGTGAGAATAGTGGCTCAGATTCATCAGGGGGTCTTGGTTCCGCAAACCCAGAAGAAGCTATATCTACACCTTCCGGATATCGGAGGCACTCGGTCTCTTAGCAGAAATTAGTTATATGGGAATAGTTTCTTTTTTCTTTCACCTAATTTAACCACATTACAGCTTAAATGAGTAGTGTTTATCTTATCTTCCAGAGGAGCAAAGGAGAATACAACAGTACAAAACAAGAGCAGCAATACTAGGGTGATCTGTGGATCACTGCAGTAATTAAACGTGGCAAAAATGCCAAAAAGAAAAGTTAGATTACCTATTTACAACATTTCAGGCGACCATTTTACAGTAGACTTCAGTGACCTGCAACGATTTTCGGTTCTTTAAGGCTTTGACCCCTGTCCAGAGCATTAGACAACGGATTTTCTCTTTGGACATTAAAACTCGCAACAAATGTTCTAAGCTTGTCTTCTGTTTTCTTCGTATCTTTTGTGGCGTAAAGGTACAGGGAGTCCACATATATGACTGGCTTTGTTGCTTGAAAAGGAGATGATGAAAGAAATCAAATCTAAAGTCCTGACCTCTTGGACTACAGGATGATTAAAGGGTCATCTTGATCGCCAGAGGCTAAATCCCACCGACTATGTACAGTGTATTAGCAGAAATCGGATTCCACAGATAACCGATGAGTTGGTTATCCCCACGAGATGTGTCAACCAGTCGACTCATCGGTTGCCCGGGATGGCCGACTCGTGGTGCGATGTCCGATATAACCGACTCGTCCGTTGTCGGAGACATCTTGGCCCTTCGGTATAACCAGGTGCGGAAGCAAAATTGCCCCGGATGCCTGTTTCATGATTGTGTGCCAGACGATGGCCGTACCGCGTGAAAGAGAACGTGCTGCCTACCGCCTTGAAGGCCATCAACTAAAAAGATGCATGACGCAACACACTCATAACAGAGTTGTGATGTACTGGAGTTGTTGAGCGATCCCTTGGCCTCCAGTATTACGTGAGAAATCTCATCGAAGCCAAAAAATAAATAAACCGCCAAGAGGTAAAGAAAAATGGATGATATTTTCTCGTGTACCAAAAGAGAAATGTCTCCGCACATTGCAATCGTGATGGGTACGTTACAGGGGACCGCCCAAGCAGTCTACGCCTAGCTTTCATCCAGAGTGGTACCAAAATATATGCAAGCAAGCAAAGCTTTAAAGCATATTGTTCGTGTCCCTGTTAGAGACTGACACACTTGCTCGTGATTGTCGCGTACAGAATGTTGAAACTTTCGAGCAAGAGAGCAGGAATGTATTTCCTCTCATGTTCATTCCACCATGATTCGCAGACCCGTTTGCAGAACTTGGAAGCAGTGGCACTGAAATTACCCCAGGGAATCAAAGCCTATGACAATATCATGTTCAGGGTGTGGAAACTAGGAGGTTGAGGACTACACAGTTGTTGGGGATTAGCTAAACTGTAAACGTTAAATATACACACACATACACACAATTACATTGCTTTCCTTTTTGCATCGGAAGTCTAAAGCGTGCGTGTTTTTTTACAGCTGATTAATAAGGAAAGCCATTCTGCTATCTTTTGGATACAAAACGATCGTGAGACAGATCAAATATGAGACCACAACCAAAGCTGAAGGTGAAACTAACTATTAATCCATGTTTATTACCTTCAGTGCACCTCCTCCCCGTGGAAAAAAGAGGTTGGGTATAATGTTAGCATTTAGGGGTGAGCCGCCGATTGAGCTAAGTTCTACCCCTGTGCCGGCAGGCTGCCAGTAGTTGGTGTATGGTTCAACTGTGTTATATGTGTTCTCAAGCTACAGTCCTTAACCTGTTTTATATAAAGATTTCAAGCACATAATCAGTGTATGAATAAAGGAAAAGTGCAATTTGCCAACTTTCAGAAGTAGCAAGCACATTTACCTGCATGGCTGTTAAAGCGGACAAGAAATCTTTACACTTTGCAAGCAATACTCTTTCCTTTGCACAAACATTCACCAGTTCGGCTACCAAAGAATTTGTTTCTTCCACCTATTTGTGCACACAATTTAGTATGCACCATATATCATCCGTGGAAGTCCAAGGATAAACAAACAATGAATGATTTCAACATCAATAATCTTTAAATATGGTATTCACTTTCAATATTTAATAAACTAATAACTTGCCTTTGATGACAGCAAGCATATTGAGGATGCCATTGATTGCATTGTGTCAACTGCTGAGCCAACAGCATCCTTCAGATTGTGCACATCAGCCTATAATGTAAGATGAAAATTAATTTTCTCAAACTAGTTGCTCCTAGACTTGTAGTGTGTTTACCTTGAAACACAAAAGCCCCGGCACTTACTACAGCTTTTCCAACAATAGGAAGACGAAGAGTACTGGCTTTCAAAGCTTCAGTTGCTCCTTCCAAAGAACAAGAGTGATCTCTATCTAGAAGAGACCATTCTTCTAAATAAGCGATCTGCAGTCACGAGAACATTGAACTTTAGAGATGAATAAGAGAAATTGTTCTTTGCATCTTCATATCCCAACATCAATATCCAAAATAATAATATGTAAAGCTGAGATAGATATACATGGATTACCGTAAATTATGGCATCCAAATTCTTTAGTAGCACTAAAATGAACATGCAAATCTTACTTGTCCATTAAGAATAGAAGTAAGCTTCAACTTTTGCCTCAACAATAGCAGCTTGATTCTTTTAAGAATGACAGAATGCCGCAGTTCTGAGATTGTCACCCATGCATTCCACAAATATTTCTGCACAAAGAGTAAAGTAGGACAGTCAAATCACTGGATTGTCATCTGCTCATAATTCCTGAAAGACTTAGCAACAAAGTAACTCAATTCAATATGCTTCATGGACAGAGAATGTAGTACAAAGTACAAACAACATTTTCTGTTTCTGCCAAAAAATAAAAAATAATGAAATATAGCATTTTCGTCAACAGTTAAAAAAAGTTCTTGAATGGCTACATGAGCAAAAGGCACCAACAAAGTTTTAAATCCGAAGCAAGGCTATCGAGTCATAGGGGATATTTGATACAATGGTATCTCTGCAACCCAACTAGCTTTTGCCCTCCAACAAAGCAATAGGGATTAGTTGATGCAATGGTATCTCAGCCAGTTTTATCCTTACACAAAGCATTAGAACATCTAGACTATCAATCTAACCACAGTGATGGGATCCCACATTCCCCTTTCCAAAATTTCAGAAACCAGTAGTTCAATCTTAAACTTTGAGATCAGGGATTTCCCTTCATTTTCATCAACACCCCTTAACATTCATACACAACAATTGACGGTGCACACCTTATTTAGCTAGAAACATAGTTTTATCATGTCTATGCAGCCAAATGAAATGTGCATTAGGTATGAAGAATGAAACCCTCGATAAATTAGTACTTAAGTTACTGCAAAAGAAACTAAAATCAATGAACAGAAAGCAATCATGACTACATAGACAATACTTTAATTACCACACCTCAGCCTTCAGTTTCTGCACCATGAAGACAGCATCCGCCCTCGCATTTACAAACCGCCATTGCAAGTAACGATTGTACAGAAGCCTCAACATATGTGCATAAAAAAAGCGGTGCTCCCCGGTTTTCCCTCGCCTTAAATCAACAGGAAAACTAAGGATTGAAGGCGAGCTACTAGAATCATAACTCATTGGTCTTGCCCTTGATGGACTAGAAATCCCTCTTGATGGAGACGAAGTTGAAGAAGTCCAAACCTTGCTAGGTGATACAGGTCTAGTTGCTGTCCTAATAGGTGAAGAAGCAATTGTTCGTGGAGATGATAGAGGACAATCACTACTACATCTTTTTGAATGAACTGCCTTTGAAGAAACACCCATTCTGGAAGCTGGACTAGTAGACAATGGCGAGCCTGGATCCTGCAACCGTCTCAGCCTGCTATTAGTTTCTTGCCAAAACCTCGCAGAAACAGCAATGCCACGAGCTCCATTCTTTCCTTTAGAAATCACACCACCGCCAAATTCTTGCATTCCCAAACTGCTGCCAGAGGAAACACTATCAGTATCGGACGCAGTGAGATCACCCGTAACAGTAGACTCATTCACAGAACTGGCTTCTGGGTTCTGCTTAGCAGCGTCCAAATCCAAGCTCAACCTCCTACTCTCATCAATCCTCATAGATTGCTGCAATGATGGGACCCCCATCAACCCAGATCCCATGATCCTCTTACCACCACTGCCGCTATAATCCAAACCCCTAGACAATAACGCATTTGTATCGCTTGAACCTGAATTCCAATCTCTACTCCTTCCAGGCCACCTGTGCTGGTCCAGAGGCCTCGAATTCTCCATCTGATCTCTCACAGGAGTCGCCTTCCTCCTCTCTGGAGTGGCTTTTTTACCGGCATTTTGTGGTGACACAGCCTTGGCCTTGCTACTCGGGAGGGAAAAGGCTTCGCCTTGGAAAGAAACCGATAAACTCCTTGTAGAAGTGATTAACATATTTGTTGCAGCCGGCATTTCGGTAGCATTGCCTTGTTTGCTTTCTGGGGTTGGCCTTGGAGTGACAGAACGCTTTCTATCCACAGATTGGGATCTCTTTGGTCCCGAAAAAGATGGAAAGTTCGCTGCTTGGAAGTGATGTGCGCCGGAATTTGTGGAACGAGATAGCAAAGGAGAGGTAAATCTTTTTGAAAGAGCCCGAGAAGAGGAAGCTGAAGAACTGGTAGTAGAAGTTGTGGTTGTGGTAGTAGTTGTGGATGAGGAAGATGGGGAGGGAGATAGGTACCTAGAAGGGACTTGTTTCCCTCTGGGCTTTCTGGTTACAACGTGGCCACCCCCATTGTTTCGTTGGTCTTCCTCTGATGGCAAAAGTGGGTGCCTTGTGGTTGAGTTAGGGGTCTTGTCAGCAGTGGAAGTGGCAGCAGCTGCTGGAGGAATGGCAGCCACCACAACCATTATGTGGATGAGGGTGAAATCTGGTATCTCTCCGTCTCACATTGCCTCTTGAAATTCTGGGTTTTGATTCTTGTGGCTCTCAGGTTGAAAGCAGAACACTGGGAGCTATAGCTAAACCCTGGAAGAATAAATGGGTAAAGGTCAAGACTTCGAGCAAGAAATTGAAAACCCAGAATGGGTTAACAACTCCTTCTCTGGGTTTTCTGGGTGTGTATGTGTGTGTGTGAGAGAGAGAGAGAGAGAGAGAGAGAGAGAGAGAGAGAGTGAGATATGGTAAGTGAGAAGTGAAATTTGGGAAGTGCTGGTCACCCCGCCGCCCCGGGGGGGGGTGGCCCTCTTTGGGTTATGGCTTTTGGTGAATCTTATTTGTTAAGAGACGTTACGTTCTTGTTAGTTTGCTTTAGCCATATATTTCTGGCAAACGTTCACGCATTGATGGAATTTTAACTTCTCCATCAACTTCTAATCTTGTGGTTAGGATGTGATTTTCACCTTACGATTTGCAAATTATCAGAATGCATGCCATTGGCCGGTAGTTCAATGGCCCAATGCTCAAAAGAAATGAAAAAGGAGGAGGTCGAATGCAAAATGTCATTTTCTTCCTTCTTGCTCTCTCAATTAAAACTCTGAAGAGAAGTTGTGATTGTGATGTTACGAACCTTTACTCGTTGAACCGAAACTGAAATTTATTAAATTAGTTTTGGCTTGATGGACGAAAGAGTACACGGATCACGACAATGCAGCAATTAAACGGCAATTTAAGCCATAAGTTTACATATACAGTCAGTTTGGCCCACAAAATGAACGAATTGTGAACTAAACGACCCTTAAAAAATTTCTAAGAAGTTTCTGACTTGATTGAAAGATGAAACATAAAAATCAATGATTCGGGAAAGGACCAATAATGTGAGGCTTACTCGGGAAAGATTTTGTGAGCCTTCTTTTGCAAGATTTTAAAAAATAATCCCCAAAATGGTCACTATTTCTCCTCACTGGCAAACATAAAACGGGCGGACAAGATTTAAAGTTTGCTACTGTTGGATTACATCTCGGAACAAACAATTAACTCAGAGTGGAGAATTAGGACACGTGTGCGTAATCTTTTTTCACCTTTTAATTAGAAGGTAGGTATTCGGATCAGACGTTGAACCATACATTCTTCCTCCTTTTCCTTTTTTTTTTTTTTTTTTGTGGGAAAGAAAATTGAGTGAAAATAAAACATGGTGATATGCGTCACTGAACAGGTACGTGGCGGCTATCTATGGTGGCTATCTATGGTGGCTTGTGACCCCAATTCGTTTGAGCCAGGTTTCACATGATTGAAATCAGTGTCCAGAGAGTCCGCACCGATCGGCTTTTCTTCTTACTACACAAGTCATTGATACGCTGAGGAAATTATATTTGTCTTTATGGAAATTCATGTGAATAATTATCCTTTTTTTTTTTAAATCTAATGATATGAGTAGAGGGATTGTGAAGCTTAAGGAATACGAATTCGATATTTTCTTCTCAAAGTATGGTAATAGCTTTCACACACAAAGTCAAAGGGGGAGAGTTCCTGAACCCTGGTCACAACTTCGATCGAGCAAGAATGGTATCGTCCATGAAATCACAAGTTGCAACTAATTTAGAGAAATGTAAAGGAACCCACACAGAAAATTGTGCTTTGTGACTTTTGCAAGCTAAGCTAATAACAAGCCTGTCTCTTGATTGGTTCTATTAGAATAAACAAGATGAGACATCCCAATCGCCTTTCTCAACCCATCCATCCCTTGCTTTCAACGCATAGTGGTGTTTCGCACCACTTCCACCCTCCACCATCTACTCTCCATTCCTCCCAATGTTCCAACGAAAAGCATTCTTCCCAATTTTGTTCCTGTCCAACTCTCCAGCAAATATCGATTTCTTGGGTCCCTACGTTGTTATAAAATAACAATTGATGTCAACTGATGCAGCTTTACACAAATTTCATTACCAATAAAACGTGAACAGGAATCAACATTTAACCTGATTAAGAAACGGCGCTGCAAATGTGATCAAAGTCAATGTTTTTTTAGTTGATGACAAAGTCAATTGGGTGTAGGGGGTACGGGACATCAGGGGTCCCTTCAAAGCGAAGCCAAGTTCACTAGCCCTCTATCCTTGACCTTAGAAAGCGGACACGTTTCAAGAGGTCAACGATGGTGGGAAATGTAGGAATGCACTATTGCAACTAAATTTGGATACACGGACAGAAAGACTTTTTCACACGATTACGGTCATAGATGGTGTCAGCATAATGTCAATATATTAAAAAATTATTTTATTTAAAAATTTGAATTTGTAAAAACTAATTAAATGTATGATAATAAAATAAAATCCTCTTAAATTATGGAATAAAGTATCATTAAATTTTGTATTGACTTATTAAACATTCAAAGCATTTATGTTTCTGATAGGAAATTTGAATTTAGAAAATAATAATAATAATAATAATACTAATAATAATAATGACAATTTTTTAATATAGATGACGACGTCTGTGATTTTGACCATGTCTCAGCCCTCTGTGTACGTATTTCCTTGCATCAAACTGGAGAGGTACAGATACGTGTACATGGGCCACCCGTCCGTGTGCATGTGCCACAGAGAGAGAGAGAGAGAGAGAGAGAGGTTCAGTTACACCAACTCGAAGACAGTTTTTGCACTGCTTAATTTAGCTATTAAAAATACCAAGCATTTGTCATTAGGGCATATTAACCGGATGCAACAAAAAGTATTGGTTAGTATCTTTGAAATTGTGACTGATTGTACCGAGGCAGTTGACGGCCAAAAGAATTGCATTTCTTCCAGTAATATACATCAAGAACTGCATACAGATGACAAATTCCAATGTCGCCACAGACATTAATCAATACCAAAATGAGGAGGGGACCGCTCGGGGGATGGAAAGAATGAAAGTAGCTGCCCAGTCAATGGAGTTTTCCAGGTAATTAAGGAAATTTCAATGTGTCTTATTTATATTGCTTGACTATTTTGTTGTTTACAGTCTAGAAATAGAGTTGGCATTTGCAGTGAGTCAGCCGTTAGCGACAGCTAGAAAATTTATTTGATATACAAACCAAAATATCCAATGTAGTATATACTAAATTAATGAAATTGTAGCCCAGAAATCAAACGTCAATAAGACAGACGAGACAAGGGCTTCAAGTTGAGATGCCTAAGATGAACTGATTCGGTTCCAGTGCATATAGGGCCCAACGCACGTGTGTAATTAAAAAATACAATCTTTTTTATTGTTTGTTTGTTTGTTTGTTTGTTTTTTTTTCTCCTGTCGCTTATTGCTTGCATGTTACTTGTAACTATTTTTGCTACAATCTCATATATTTTGTACCGTGAAATGTCTTTTTACGTGTTGCTAAGCATCAGTCAAGAAATCAAATCCGATCTTTGCTTCCCCGACTAATTTATTGTTCTCGAATGCCTCTTCTAGAGTGGGAATTAAAACACATAACACCCATCCAGAACCCCAATTCGGAGAAGGACTGGGTTTCGCGACTTGCCAATGTCAATTCTTAAAAACTTCTCTTTTAACAGGAGAGTAGTCTTCAAGATTTAGTTCAGATGATTAATTGAGTGTGTTCCTCAAACTACTTATACGGGTTCGGATTTTAGGACAAGTACCCTGAAGGTAATTCTTAAATGCATCAACATAATATGAGAATATACTCTTTAAGATTGTCTCGAGATGGACTTAGCGGATCTTGATTGAAGTACAAGCTGGTCTAAGAACATTAACTTTAGATGGAGAAGAAAAATAAAAAAAAAGAACCCTATTCGTTAAGAAACTATGATGAGAATGAGAAATTTTTGATCTTGGAAGTCGTCTGACTTGAGGCACACTCAATGCCACAAGTTTGAAAGCATGACATCCACTAAGTGATTGTTTTAGTGGCCTTAGTTAGTAGTTGGCCCATTTAATAGTATTTATTGGGTTGCATGATTTTGCCTGGACTTGTAGCTTTCCACCATCGCTTCTCCTTTCAAGTTTCCACCACATCTAAAAATGTGACACCGACTGAGTGATTGTTTAATTGTATAAATTGAGAAGCCTAAGGACAGAAAAATGTGTGTGCTCACTCTATAGTTTTTGAGAATGCAAATTGGATAAAAGATGTCTGAGAATTGACCCATCCTTTCTTCTGTTTAATTTGTGCATTTAGAACAAGGGTTTAATTGGACAGAACCTTTTTATTTATTTATTTGAGAAAAAGGACCTTAACATAATTTTAATCAATGTAGAAGAGTTCCTAATTTCAAATAAGCCCGTGACAAATTGAAGGAATGATTATGATTTTAGAATGAAGGCGAGACTTGTGCATATATGGGGATCTACAAAAAATTTCTCCAATAACTTTATAAATTTTTACAAATAAATTTCCATCTTTTCTGGTTATTATACTAATATTAAATGTTTAAAATCCTTTCTAAATAAATACTTTTTTTTATAGAAAGTAATTAAACTGATAAATATTTATCTTAACATTTTGATCAATTTTTGTCTGTAAAAATACTTCTTTTAAGAGAAATTTAAATGTTTAGAATTAATATAAAAATTTCAAAAATATTTTAAATACAATTATAAAATTTTAGGACACTAGTATGCTTGTGACTACAGCAAGGCAGCGATAAAGTTGCAGAAACGAATCTGAGGGAGATTCTTGATGAGTAACACTTCACCATGAGTCAGGGGCATAGCTTGGGGACAAAATGGCAGCTCCAGCGATCAGGACTGCAGGCCAAACATCCCGATTCATTCAACATTTGTCAGTGTCAACATTGAAAACGCATCCGTCTCTTGAATTCGGATAGCCCCAAGGATGTTGATGTGACTAAAATGGGTCCTCTACCATGTATCAGAGCATGCTGTTCAATAATCGAGCACTTGGTGGACACAAGTGTAATTGCAGGGAGGGGGAGGCCTGCGACCAACCATGACACTTAACGATAGCTTGGCTGCCTCAAAATGCTATTTCCTGCGTTTTTAATCAAGGGTCACTTCTTTTACATTTTTGCCATGGAGAAGAGTCTCGTCCATTTTCTTTCCTACAGTTCTCTTCACCAGTTTTGTAGTTTTCACAGTTCAACAACATAACAACTAGTTACATTAACGTGCAAAATTACCCATCAGATCCTTCGCTTCATCGAAGAAGCCAACGAGGTTGAGATGGTAAGCAGTGACAAAAACATTCAAATTGGAGTATGTAACCCTCAAATGGTTTAAACACCCAGCCGAACATGAGATGATACTACAGTGTAAGAGCACACAGCCAAAAACATTCAAGTTGGAGTATGTAACCCTGAAATGGTTTAAACACCTAGTTGAACAGGAGATGATACTACGGTGTAAGAGCACACAGCCAAGCATCACGATACAATAACCTATAACTATGGCAGGACCCACTGACTAAAAAGCCCCGTATAGCACCCATACAAGCGCTCTACATTGCAGGTCTTGGAGAACATATTAAAGCTACTAGTCCAAAGCAACAACACATTAATTGTAGAGAACGATCAACACTTCTAGTTGTTGATGGTTGACAAGATGCCAAACGATAAGCAGAAGCAAGAGGATAATGATCAAATAATAAACTCCCGAAATTTCAAATGATTCCAGAATATCATTAATTCAAACATCAGTCCAAGTTCGACAATACATAAACTAAATGAGAACATTTTCCTAAAGCTCATCCAAAAGAGGGGAAGCCACTACTGGAATCGAACACGCACAGCCACAGGCCATTCCGGGCCATGTCGATATCATTCAGCGGTACTGTAAGAGAACAGAGCATTGAACGAGACATTGTCAGAGAAGGTAAAACGATCTTCAATACATAAGACGAAACAAGATTGTAAAACAAACGATTCAAGATCCTATCAAATGCGTTCACCTTAATGAAGCCAATTTCCTTGGCATTGCTACGGAAGCACTGTCTGCAGCACATGAGTCCATACTTCCTGATCAACCCGTGCGGATTCCCACACACCCGACTATTGCATTATCAAAAAGACAACAAAAAAAGAAAGAAAAAAAGGTCAGAAACCACCTTAACAGACCTGTAGTTCATAGTCACAGAGAAATTAAACAATAGAAAAAAAAAACAAACAAAAAAGCACTTCAACTTCAAATTTAGGTTTCAATTTGACACAAGTATGCAGAAATTCAAAATCCACGTCCAAATCGTCATCGTCGTCATCGTCATCATCATAACCATCAATATCGCCGTCAGTAACTAGTTCGGTGACCTTGGTCAACAATACAAGAAAAAGATCCCAGAAATTAAAAACTTCCGCGCCCCAAAGAATAACAGATATATTTCAAAATTGGTGACATTTTTCCACCATTTTCTCGGCAACCAAACAGAAAAGAGAGAGAGAAGGAAAGGAAAATTGCGTACCAGGCGCGGGAACCAGGGCCGTAGTTCTTGGGGTGAGAGCTCCAGACGTTAGAGTGACCCATCGCTCGCCGATTACTTTATGCTTTCAAAAGATGCCGAGCTTAATCGACAAATAGAAACTCCCCCAAACTAGCTTTCGAAAAGGGCAGGCGAGAAAGAGCAGTATTTATACGGCTTCGAAAAAGCCCTAGTTTTCTAAAGTGCACACGGTGCGCATTACGCGTCATCCGACAAGTGAACCGCTTTTGATTTCGCGACCGACTCGTAGCCTGCTCAACCCGGCAACGAGATTGGGAAAATGGCCCAAAAAACAAATACAGAAGGTAAAATTAAAACGGTGCGTTTTGTAGTGCTCAGCGGGAGAATTTGAGGAAGCGGCACCGTTTGGTCGTGTCGTGAAGCCGAACGGTACAAGTTGAAATTTAGGGAGGCACCCTGATTCGGACAATTAAGTGAGTGAGAAAAGGCTGGTATAACCAATCTCAACTTTTTTTCATTCTTTCTTTTTTTTTTTCAAACCTGCTGTTGTTGCGCGGAAACCACAATGACATAACCATAATGGTGGAGTTCGTCTTCGCTACAAGGACAAATAAAAAGAGTGCTTTCTGGTCATCAAATAACTAGCTTTTACACTCCTGTCTCTCTATTATTACACGGGATTCATGAACAAAAGAATGCTAGCAGTAGTCATAATCAGTAACAAAGGCCATGTGTATTTGTCTCGCTGAATTATCACTCTGCAATCGAAAATGTTCCCTATATGTATACATGTTTTGAGTGAACCAACTTTTACTGCATGATTTAAGAATGCGGTGGATAGATGCCTCAGTCTTCACGAAATATCGCAGTATTCCCTAGGACATCACATGCTCGTTGCTCGCACTCTAGTTTGCCCCACCTTGCATCAACTCGCTCGCAAGGGAATATCAATTTTCCGAGGCTGCATGAGATACTAGCATGTCAGCAAGACGGAACAAACTTTTGTCCAAAGTTGTTCTAATTTGATGTGCTTAGTTAAAAATCAACACCCGTCTGCAACCAGGTAACAGAGGATATACAACAATTCTACGACACAGCCATGTAAATTGGGGAAAAGAGGATATAAAGACAGGTGGAGCTTAATTTTTATCTGTTGGGTACAGAAAATATCATGTCAGGAAATACTGCAAGTTGAAACTAACAAGGCAATCTGGGAAACCATGACTCAGTCTTCGTCAACTATGCGAAAAATTGCTGCTGCCTCCCCTTTGATGACCAACCAGATATTCTTTTATTTTATTTCTTTCCCCCTTGAAAAGTCATTAAATTCTACAAGCACTTAATTCATCAGCAGGAGACATAAGTTACCTTCTGTTTACAACATTGTGCACATGACACAGCCATTGTGAGAACTCGGCATGAGACCCAGCCTGTACAGGATTTGCTCTGTAACAAAAAGGTTAATGCAACCATCAATAAGGAAAACATTTAGAGACGTCCCATGCCATCTAATTCCAGTTTCAGGTATGCAGTAGATATGAGCTGCATGCACAGAAATGCCCCCCATGTAGAGGAGTGTTACAGGAGAAACGGAAGGAAAAGTTCATCACTTAACATAAAGACTTGAGGACAATTTATCTTAGAATAGTCTCATCTTAGGAATCATGCAGAGTTCCATCCAAAGAGATGCCAAACATGGCCCAAAAATGTTCTTTAGTAAACAGGACGAGGACCAATTGCCCTCACCTTCACCCTCAACCCCTTGTTTCCATCCCATATTTATTCTCTTCAAGAACAAACTAGCCTCAGATGTGGTAAAGAGCATACCTCAAGACTTCTTTAAAGTGATCAGCACAGTCCTTGCAAGGGTACATCCGAGACATTATAACCATCTGTGGGCCCAATGAAGTCCAATTAATTGTAAAAGAACTAACAGACATTGACAGTTCCTCTGAAAATCTTATTTACACAACTTGATCTACTAGTGGATACATCTAAATGGTAAACAGCATGGTTGCAATGATTCTTGCTAAATTTTTAGAATAACTGAAAAGGAACACTATCTTCCATAACATAAATATGAGTGCCTGCATTGCCCCTATTTTTTTCCATAAAAATTTCAGCTTTATATCATAACATTCCAATTAGATAAAGGAGAAGCTCATGAACAGAAATACTCTTGGAAAAGAAAATGCTGCAGGAGTAGTGTACCAGTTCTTTTATATCCTTCCTTTGTTGTCTTGTTGGATTCTCTGGATACTGTAAAGAAAAATAGACTTTGAATTACCATTATAGTTCCGTAGGAAAAATCCTTTATGATCTGAAACTGAGTGCGGTAAGCTCCAACTCTGAGCATCACCAAATGCTTATAAAGAGCCTTTCGGCTTATGGGCTATAAATTAGTGCAGGAAAATAAATGAAAAACAGTAGAATTTACATTACCCTGCTCCATAAAGCCAAAAGGAAAAGCAGGAGGTCAGAGCAATAGTTCAGGTTCAATTAATTGATTTTCTTCCTAACCAATTACAGTGATTATACCTGAGCAGCAAGCGTGTGAAGAAAAGTCCAAGTTGCTCTTCCAAGCTCTTCTTTAGTAACTGGTGCAGCAGGTTTCTCCTAAAAAATTACATACTGAAAGTTTATCCAAGCATGCATCTAAGTCCCAACAAATACTTGGGTAATTTTATTCAATAAAATCTCACGTCTGTAACACAAAATCACACACACACACACACATATATATATAATTTTTTTTTCTTTTGGGAATTTCATCGAACAATTAGCGATCTTCAACGCTACGCAACATAAATCCCAAAAAAATAATAAAAAAAAGAACAATATTGAACCTCAATCAAGCTTCAGCGCATCTAAGAGACTGTACGAGACAATGTGCTTACCTTGATGAGGATGTCCCGGGATTGGACAAGGGCAGTATCTGTTTTCGTTGGGCTTATCTTTGGCAACGACGAAGAGAAAGGGAAGTCAAACTTTTGGCTTGAGGATGATGGATGATCGGATTGGGCGGTTAAGATGGAGAACTGGGTTCGGACGCAATCTGAGACTTTTTGGAAGGTTTGGAACAGAGGCTGCAATGGATTTTCCGCCATTGTTGTCTCAGAGAGTCAGCATCATTAATAGTTTAATAATGCTGGTTTTAGAATATAAAGTACATATTTTTTTAAAAACATAAATTTACATTTTTTTATCTTTTTTTTTCGAGCTGTAATTTAAAGTACCAATTTTCTTTTCTCTCTCTCTCTCTTTTTAAATATTTTTAAAAAGTATAGAAAATTGTAATTGAATAATCTCCGAAATTGTAGGTTAATCGAATATTAAGCAAAAAATTATTGCATCTAAAAAAGCATGAAAAAAAGAACATAAAAAAAAGGAGAAAATGCGTTGCCAAGTGGTGCCCACTGCCCACCAGTGGAAGTCAGATCAACGCACGCGAGCAACGCGTGTCTTAGAACTTGTATGTGACGTCTGGGGAACGTTGTAAGAAGGAACCCAACTGATTTTTCAACGATATTACGGTAATGTAATTATTGATTAATTAAATCGAATGGATGGCGAATGCCATTTGTATTTTGTACGGTAAATTTTGAGGATCGGCGATTAATTTTGTACGGTAATGATAATTAAAAGGAGTATTTGAGAATTGCATTCGATCCAAAGACCTTGGAAAGTCCCAACTCCCAACCTCCTTCCCCAGATTCCCATCTGAGAGGAGAAAGACTAAAGAAAGAAAGTGAGAGAAAATGTCCATGGAAAGCATCGAAATTCAAAACCACCAGTGGGTTTGTGTTATTTTTGGATAAAGATCAGATATTTCTCTACTGAGAATCCAGGCAAATCCAATTTCAAACAGGTAGGTTCCTTCGAGCGATTTCTTTTACTTGTGTTGCTTTGTGCAGAGAATCCATACAGATCTTTTTTTTGAAGGTACAATAGAGTTAATTAACTCCTCTCTACTGCTTTCTTGAATTGCTTATAGAATCAAAGATTCGATCTTTTTGATCTCTATTTCCCTGTTTTGAGGAAAAAAATGTCAAGTCATACAGAAGAGAAAACCAAAGCCAGTCCAAAGCTGACATTATGGCCTCTTATCGCTTTAATTTTCTATGAGGTATCTGGAGGTCCTTTTGGTGTAGAAGATTCAGTTGGGGCTGGAGGCGGCCCCTTGTTGGCCTTGCTTGGTTTCTTAATATTCCCCCTAATTTGGAGTGTCCCAGAAGCCCTGATCACAGCAGAGCTGGCCACAACCTTCCCTGAGAATGGTGGATACGTTATTTGGATATCTTCAGCTTTTGGTTCCTTCTGGGGTTTTCAAGAAGGTTTCTGGAAATGGTTTAGTGGGGTTATGGATAATGCCCTTTACCCCGTGTTGTTTCTTGATTACCTGAAGCATTCAGTTCCCATCTTTAATAGATTAGTAGCTAGAGTTCCGGCTCTTTTAGGCATTACAGTTTCTTTGACTTACTTGAACTATAGGGGCCTACATATTGTTGGGATTTCAGCAGTCTCTCTTGCTGTTTTCTCCTTATTTCCGTTTGTTGTGCTCAGTATTCTTGCAATTCCTCGAATTCAGCTGAAAAGATGGCTGGTTTTAGATTTTAAGAATGTAGAATGGAGGGGCTACTTTAACAGCATGTTTTGGAATCTGAACTATTGGGACAAGGCAAGTACTCTTGCAGGGGAGGTGGAGAATCCCAATAAGACATTTCCAAAGGCAATTTTTGGGGCTGTGGTTTTAGTGGTTTCTTCGTACTTGATTGCAATTCTTGCTGGAACAGGGGCTTTAGAGTCCTCTTCAAGGGAGTGGAGTGATGGGTACTTTGCAGAAGTTGGGATGCTAATAGGAGGGGTTTGGCTCAAATGGTGGATCCAAGCAGCTGCTGCTCTGTCAAATATGGGGCTCTTTGAAGCAGAAATGAGTGGCGATGCCTTTCAACTTCTTGGTATGAGTGAGATGGGAATGATTCCGGCCATATTTGCTTCAAGGTAAATCATTTAACATGGTTTTAGTTCATGTTATTCATTTTCCTTCCTGGAATTTAATAGCATTATCAACAAGTAAGGCGGGAGCTGATGGAAAGCTATCTGTGGATGAACTTTTCTAGATCAAAATACGGCACTCCCACAGTTAGCATTTTGTGGTCGGCTACTGGAGTAGTTTTTCTGTCGTGGATGAGTTTTCAGGAAATCCTGGAATTCCTCAACTTTTTGTATGCTGTTGGAATGCTTCTCGAGTTTGCAGCCTTTATACACTTGCGAATAAAGAAGCCAGATCTTCGAAGGCCTTATAAAGTGCCCCTACAAACTGTCGGTGTGACATTGCTTTGCCTTCCTCCTGCAGTGTTGCTCGTTCTTGTCATGTGCCTGGCTTCTGTGAAAACATTCTTAATAAGCGGTGCAGTAATTCTTCTGGGGTTCTGCCTATACCCTCTTTCGGTTCATGCCAAAGACCAAAAGTGGGCCATATTTAATACAGAACTACGGGCAGCCCCTTCCAATAGCTGTCTGCAAAGCAACATGGTTGTCCCACAACCACATTCAGAAGTTGCAGATGAGTCCTCAATCAGCCTTCTTTCAGATTTATCATCTACCAAACTTAAACACAATGGCCATGAAATTCTGGTGGGAGGAGCCCTGGAGAAGGAAGAGGGAATCTTGTAACATTTTGTACGATAAACCAAGATTAAGGTTTAGATTCAGCAGGTTAACCCTGTGTAGAAAACTATCTTAACCTTTTTTTTTTTACGTGTTCCTTGTAAGTAGACAAAAGTGCTACACCGCAGGTCTCACTCCTCTCACTGGGGAGTAATACTTTCAGATGAATTCATCGTTGAGATTTTCACGTTAATACGTACCAACCATTGTCTCAAGCATGTTGCAGATACTTTGTTAGGAACAATAAATTGGAAACTAAACGTGAAACTTTTGAGAGGAACGCAAGCCCGTTCTCATCACAGCTCTTCCTGATTGTCGGAGTCCAATCCTCTGGCCACAAAACACTCTTTTGTATGCATTTCTTTTTTACTGCATTAATATACCATGAGAAATTTCCACTTTTTCAGAAAATAAAAACAAGTACATGTAAACCTGAAAACAGTTATTGGATAATGAAACAGCAAAAAGACGGGGCGTTTACACAAACGAACTTGGAGTTGTGTCCTAAAACCGACCCAGCAAAGCCCAGGACAGCCCTTAGAGTTTGATGTGTCTGTCTGTCCGTATACGCACGCCGAAAGTACACGGACAACAACAGACAAAGTCATCGATTACCAAGAAACCCATTACGTATTTTTTAACAGAATAATCTTACTGGAAAAGGAAACCCTAGTCCGTGCTTGGTACGTATGCCGTTCTGCCCTGCTTCCAATCTCAATTCATTTGTTGGGTTTACTATTTTCATTGTAATCTCAAGTGGGTTTCGTTGGACTTTCCACATTGTTCTTAATTTTCCCTCATTGCATCAATTTCTGTGTTCTGGTACCTCTGTTTAGCTGTAGTTCTTGACTACCAACTGGGTTTTTTTTTTTTTTAATTTTTATCAGAAGGTTACTTTCTGTTTGCTCTCTTCGTTCCTTTCTTTTGTTTTCTTCTTTATATTTTTTTTCCTTTAATTTGTGACTATTCTTCTTCCAATTATTGCCAGTTGTGTTTTTGAGCTAAATTTATATATGGGATTTGTTACAGTTCGTTAGTAGGAAACATGGGTGATTTTGGTTGAATTACCGATGTGTTTCTGGTTACCTTGCAGGTGGAGACATTCTTTTGAGAACTAGGATTTTAGGTTTTCCATTTTAGAGGGAATGTCTTTATGATGTGGGTTGTGCTTGGAAGTATTGATAGGTCAGGTTTGCCTGAATTTAAGTGATTTTTGGCTGTGAAAGGGATGGTTTCCAATCAAAGAGCAGATAAGTATTTTGATCAGCTTAGGAGATTGTTTAGTTTCAGGATTAGTAAGTGTGAATTTGATAATTTCTGTGTCAGGATTATTGGTAGAGAAAATATCCCCCTTCACAACCACCTTTCCCCATCCAAAGTTGTTGCAAAAGTGGGAAGCTGCATAAATTGCAAAACTGTCAATGGTTATCAGAGAAATTGTCTACAGTCACTTTATGGAGATGCCCTTCTTCCTTCCTCTCGCAAGGGCAGGTCTCCTCTTAATCTAGATCGCAAGTTTAGTGACCACCCCAGTCCTTTGGGGCTAGAAAGCCCGAAAGTTTGGTGTATGAAGAACTGAATTCAAGGGTGCAGGGGCAGCAAACTGCAACAGAACTTTCACTCGGCAGCAGGCCTCCACTCGAAGTTGCTTCTGTTGAAGAAGGGCAAGAGGTTGAGCATGTGACTGGGAGTCCAGGTGTTCAAAGCAGAAGCCCAGTCACTGCACCTCTTGGTATTTCCATGAAGCTTGGTGGGCCTGGTAAAGCTCTTTCAAATGTTTCATTATGTAATAAATATCTTCGAGAGACCTGCCTTAACAGTGGTGAGCTACCCAATACTAGATCATTAAGGAACTGTTTGGAGTGCATTTTGGAGATGGAGAGTATTGGTGTGTCAGTCAAGTGTGTTGACCTGCTAAACAATGGATTGGATGTATTCTTGAAGAGGTTAATTGAACCTTGTATGGGTTTGGCTGCCACAAGGAATGGCAACCAGCACATGGGTTTGAATGGGATTTTACCTGGGAGTTGCATGCAACGGTCAAACAAATCTCATTCTGCATCTTTGTTGGATTTTCTTGTCGCAATGGAATCAAACCCACAGATAGTTGGAGGAGACTGGCCCATACAAGTTGAGAAAATTTCCTTGTGTGCTTCTGAAGAGTGATGAATACCTGCTTCAACTCTATGTCAGTAATTTATTAGTTGATAAAATCGGACGTCCATTGGTATTCAGATTATACAGTTTTGGTTCATTCATTTACTCCAATTTTGCTCTCTACTCCTTTAAGAGGCAGATCATTAGCATGGTAAACCCATCTGGGAAATCTTCGATAAAGATTGTTGTTTTTAAATGCCATCATTGAAAGACTAACAGTTACTGTTTTCGCAATAACTTGGAAGTTGTGGGAATCTTAGAGTAAGCAACGCATCGGCTGTTGTATATCTTCATAGAGTACAAAAATGTAAATGGCTGTTTATCTTGTATGTCATTAATTGTAGCTCAAGGATCATGCATGTTAAAGAAAATTACTTCCGTCTTTCTAGTAGTTCCTTTTTCTTCATTGTTTGGCGCCTTCTGCCCCACCATAGGAATCACTCTCCCATTTAGACACTTTTGTGCATGCGTTGATTTATTTTGTGGGTGCATGTTTCTGCATTACCATAGGAAGTATACTGCCGTTTAGATACTTGGAAACTTTTAAGGGTGCAATTACCCCGGAGAGGAGAAATGGCATTAGCAGAGAAACTTTCAACTGATTTACCAAGGGTAGTGCCTTAAATTGCACTAAAGTCTTTACAAGTACAATTAAAAAAGTCCCAGTGATTCAGCTAAAAACGGTGATGAGAAAACATAGTAGAAAAGTATGTTTTCCCACTCAATTATATCAGGAAAGAATGGAATTCTGACATTTGACCCCACGTTTGACCCCACTTTTGCTACAGAATCCATAACAGCGTTCAAGCAAAGGCATTCCACGAGTTTGGTTTAAATGGAAACCAAACGATTTCTCATGCAACCAAAAGTGGAGGATGTGTGAGGTTTGAAGTAAGATGTGGAATATGACATGAGAGGTCTCGAAAGCATTGAGAGTCTGAGCTAGCTGGTGGTATCTACTCCTTCTAGACTTGCCATACATGTCAGGTAAATGGTCCATGTATACGAAAATGAGTTGCTCACAAGTGGCTGTAGAAACAAAAAGAACAGAAGATGTTATAAGCACAAAAACCACATCATGCCAGGATGCAGATGAAGCACAGTTTTGACCACAGCATGGCAAGGAAAACGCAAATACCTGTAAATGAACTGGAATGAATCTAAACGTGATAAAATCACAAACAGGCCAGTACATAACACCACTGATCATTGTCGGCAGTAAATCTCGCTTCAATCGGGCAACAATCTCAGTGCTGTTTTCACCTGAGCCAGACAATGATGGAAAGAACAAGAGGCATTGCCATGAGACTAATTCTCTTTTAACGGCAGTTAGAGTTCATGCAGCCTTTTGCAGATCATAAATTGGTATGTGATCGGTCTCATTAACAATATTTGAAGAGAAATGCTCTTGATTAGTCATAAAGAAGAAGATTAGAGGCATGAAAAGCCAATACGGTCTTGATTTGGAGTAATATGAAAAGCACCCAATAAATTGAAAATGCAACAAACAAAGATTTATCCTTACCCTGCAGAAATGCATTTAAGGAGAAGAAAACAGCAGTCATGGCAGGTCCATAAAGAGTCTGTCCCATAAGCATTTTCTTGAATGTTGTTATCAAATCTTTCTTTGGAAGGACCTTTGATACAAAGTTGAACCAAAAGTGAAGGGATGGCCCCAAAATTATGGCCCCATATCCAGCCATGCGTAATGTCCTCGTAAGGTCATAAGATTCTGAAGCTGGCAGTGTAATTGTCTGAAGAAAAATGTGGATGAGGTGACCATCAGATAATACTTGTACAATATGAAGCCCCAAATTCTAATGAAGATCAATAAATATTATCATTTGCATACATTTTTCAACTCTCAATCACATCCAATAAATATTCCATGGCTATGTAAAATTTTTGCACTTAATGCAGACATTAAGAAGAAGGCTAGTTTAACTGAAATTGCACAAAGGACAAATAGCATAGAGATGCTTTCAGCTACGATGAATGTTGACAACCAAATATAAACATTTTGCTAGGACACCAAACCAGGAGTATCAAGTGTCTACAAACAACTATTTTCGAGGACATTTTCCTGGATGGATCTGCTGGTTTATCCCAGAAAGCATGAATTCTATTCATGTGCCTTCTAATGCATCGAACTTAACCAGGGAAAACTGCCCATAAAGTTACAATGCAACCAAGCTTCTTGAAGGCAGAATAAACAGATAGTAAGAGAAAATGTAAAGAAGATAAATATATGAAAGGAAACTCAATACTCCTGAGCCATTAGACAACATAAACACCCAAGTGATGACCAGCATTCAACTCCAAGTTGATGCAATTAATTACAGGCAACTACAGTTGGCACGAAAAATCACTAACTAAGAGATCAAGAAATTGGTGGGAATAATCTCAGCCTTGTGAATAAAGAAACAGCATCTCACGCATAATCCTCTAAAGAAGAAAGATAAACCATAAAGGGTGTTGAGGAAAGAGAGCTTTCCATGTTTTCTTTTTGGCAAGACTAACATCAAAACTAAATCACCAAGGAAAACAGGAAGCAATAAAAGATGATGCCCACTAAAGGGAGAGGGCCACTCCCCATTTTTCCTCTGACTTTAGTCACACCCACAAATTGTTTCTATACAAGTTAAACTCCTACTGTTTTAAGGGTTAATTCAAACCCAGAATTCCAACGATTCGGATGTGATACTTCAAGAACCTAACCAATTCAGGGCCTGCATCACAGCCAGGCTGCATCAAAGCAACGCGTATGAACCACCCACACTGTCGTAATATTCTGACAAAAGCAAGGAGCTCTGAAAGGCAAAATATACTTATTTGAAGGGGGCACAAGAAGATGGTCATCAGAAAAATCACGCCTACACAATCGGAACAATTGTGCCTCTGTGTGAGGAATATAATTTACCACATTAGCGTCCATAATAATCACCTCTTGGACTTCTACATCCCTCTCTCCAAGAAAACCATCCAGTTATTATAATTTTTAGTCATTAAAATCTTTACCCTTGTCCTAAGAGGGTAAAACCTAGCCATAACTCTTCCAAACACCAATCTAATCAACGAGATCAATCACATTTTCTTCTCAAAAAATTTAGAAATGAAAAGGTAGGGACTTTTTAGCTCCGTCGGTCTAATAATTAATACCTGAGAAGACAAGTCAGCAGCAACGTAAATAACCGAGGAGGTGATGCTCTTTGTTAGAATAGGCCGGGACTTTACCATTCCCAGGTACCAACTGACAAACCCCACCTTAGAAAACGCCTCCGTCGCCGTCGCCGCCGCCGCCGAGGAGGAGGAAGAGGAGGAAGACGAAGAGAAAGGAGAGGTAAAAAGAGAAGGCCGGGAGACCTCGTTATTGCAATCCCTCTTTCTCCTTAAAATTTGAGGAAACCCATAAAAACCTCTCGACTGTGTGGAACTTGCTGTTGTTGTGGTTGCTGCTGTCGGTTGGTGTCTGAGAATTGCGCGGATCGTTGTCGGGTCGGCGATGTGGGTCACCGTTTGGCTGCGTAACGCCCGCAGGGCGCTAGATTTTCTCGAAAAGGAGCCGCTCATCTCTCTCTGTTTCTCTCTCTATCTCTCTAGTTTCTCTCCCTATGAAATGGCTTCCTCTTTTTAAGCTTGTCCCGGAGGTTTTTGTCGGGGTTTAGTGGGGGCTCCGGACCTGTTAAAAAATTTAAAAAAAAAAAAGAAAAAACCCAACGCCAGTGAATCTTAAGACTTTTCCAGGAGTCTGGGTAAGCCATCGGTCTTTTTTTTGACACGTGCAACTCCTCCTCCATTAATTTCCTGCAACGTGTGAGGACGGTTTTCCCACGTTTCCTTTTTTGTCTTTTCGGCAACGTGCGTTTGTCCTTCTCCATCAGTTGCTATATACGCGCGCGCGTGTGGTTTGACAACTAAATATTTTTTAAAAATAAGTTAGAGATAAATTAATCTGGTGTCTCCGTCTATGGTTCTGAGAGGAGCATTTATGAACCAAAGAGAAGAAGTGTGCTTATAAAGAAAGAAATATTTGAATTATGATACTGTGCACCGTACATAAATACATGATGTTCATGAAAACACGACTATTAAGAAAAATGAAAGTGGTCCATGCCACACTTGTACTGGCAAGCTCAGATTTTTCGAGCTTGTGCCGGGTGAACTTTTACAATTTTCTTTTGTGTTCTAGAAAAGCCAAAGAAGGAAGGAAAAAGAAAAGGACAGAGAGACAGAAGGGGCGAAAAAAAAAAAAAAAAAGAGGAAAAGAAAGGCATAGTCCTAATCGGGCTCGGGACAAGGGTGAAAACATAAACAGATTGCAACTAAAAACAGCGCTGAATATAGGAAATAGACTGCTACATAATTTAGCACATTGCAGTTATTTGCATTTGAGTTGGTGGTTCTGAAATAATGTTAGTGAACGTGCAAATCCTGGACCAACCCCTCTTTATTCACATTCATTTGCTTTTATAACTCTTCTTCATATAAAACCATAATGGTCTCCATGTCAATATAGTGACATTATCATATGTCCACGTACATAATCAAATAAGCCTTAATAGACTGCTTTCGTAACATAGACAGGGCCATTACATTCTTTGTCATTGAGAGATAGAGCTCAGACTTAATCCACCCTATTTTCAGCATCCAAAATCATAAGGTACAAGTCCCTTCAGCTCTGGTCCGCTAAGCCGGTTGTTCTCAAAGCTGAAACAAATCCAGAAAACAAGCACAGAATATATTATTGACAAGAAAGAAACCCGAGAAAACTTGAGCCTAGACAAAGAGGACCCTCCCTTCAAGTTCTTGGACTGAATTAGTTACTTGGGAGGTCCTAGTCAAAGATATTTCTCATCAAGATGTTTATGAAATCAGATACTAAATGTGGCGCCTAGGATAACGAGACATCTTAAAATTCCTACTGATGATGCGGTGGTTGTAAGATGTATTTCTTTCATGTGTTCAATTTGTGGTTGTACTGCAATTGAGTCCCATGGACAGCATTTCAGACCCTTCATCTGAGCTGCAAATTTCTCGACCTTATTCCATAAGCATGTTTTGCAGGGTGACTTCATTTAAGCTCTACATTCATGTGAACCTATTGAGAAACATCCCAGTTCTGTTTCAGCTACAGAATACTTCATTGAATGGCTCCAATGAAATACCAGCAACATGCTGCAACTGGGCAGTAATGTCCATTCCCCGGTAATTAAAAGTACAATATGGCATAGAGTACGAATTTGACAGGAACGTGATACCTTTCCATTGGAAAAGTGGCAAATGGACCATCCACAGGGATTGTTCCGCAAAGATTGTTGTTAAATACGTCACTGCAAATAGAGAGAGCAGAATATAAGAAAGAGGAAAGTATGAAAATGGGATCAAAGAAACAAGACTAAACAGGAATTCTGAAATCTTTTTCTTATACTTACAAAACTTTGAGGTTCTTAAGAGTAGTGAGCTCCCGCGGAATTGATCCTGTTAGTTTGTTATTGTTTAGACGACTGTTACACAAATTCAACCAAATTAAGATAAGAACTACATAGATTGTGCTGCTAAAAAAAGAAGAAGAAAAAAAAACTACATAGATTGTGAATTGCAAATATCTCAACCTATTTTGGCTAATCAATAGTGAAATAACTTACAGGAATCTGAGTGACTTCAACTTGGCAAAGGATTTGGGTATTTCCCCGTCAAATCTGTTGCGGAACAAATCCATGCTAATAAGGTTCTTCAAATTTCCCAACTCTTGAGGGATTTTTCCTTCTAAGTCATTCCTGTAAAGCTCCCTGTAATCCGTTGAACACATTTACAACCTCATTTCTTCATAAATTCAGAGGTTTATATATATATATATATATATATATATATATATATATACATACATACATCAGCCCAAACTAGCCAAAAAAAAAAAAAAAAGCTATGCAGTCCGGTTGGTTTCCAGGAAAAGGCAAGCAAGAGGTTTAACTCAAATCTGGATGCAAGGCTTAAGGAAACAAAAGCCCAAATTTGATGTGCCAAATTCAACAGAAATGGAACTTCTGTACTGATTTTTTTCCCATTTATTTCTCCAGAGAGTCAAAACCCAAATTGAAGATAAGATCTAAAATTTTTTCTGTGTATGATTTTGTAATTACTGCAATTAAACACATAGTAATTGGTAACTAGAAGCAGTATTTGAAAATGAAACTGGGTACTGAAAACTCAAAAGTGCATACAGGAACTTCAGATGCTTGAGCTGGCCGAGCTCTGGTCCCAAAGTCCCAGAAATATTGGAATTTCCCAAATCCCTGAAAAATTAATAGCGCACAAGATCAATTACAAGAAGTCAAGAAAACCGCAATTAAAATGAAGTAAAAGGCTGGTCAAGGAGAGAGAAAAACAGAGGAAACCGAGACAGTAAGAAAGAAAGAAAGAAAGAAACGCACAAACGAATAACATGGTTGTTGGCATCACAGGTGACATGGAACCAGGTGCAGGGATTGACCAGGGTTGGGTCCCAGCTCTGCAACACATTGGTTGGATCAGAGAGCCTGCTCCTCAGAGCATGCAGAGCATTTCCTGAAAGCACGAAAAAGAAAATTGAACAAAAAGAAACAACATATGCATAAAACAACAGAACAAAATTCAAAAAGAAGAGAAAAAAAAAAAATCAGAACTCGAGAACCCGACCACATGTTTTCTAACCAAGAAAAGCAGCAGCAAATTTGATACTGAAATTCTAAGATAGATCATAAATTTGCTTTTTCTTCTTTTTTTTTTTTTTTTTTTTTTTCCTGCAGATATTAAATAAAGGGTACGAATACAATCTTGCTTTGATCGCGACTCTCTCTTTTTCTCTTCCTTCCTGGGATTTAAGCAAACGGAACAGAATACCAAGAAATGGAGCAAAGAATTGTAATTTTGTAGGACTAAATTCAAGAAATTGATGGAGAGTTAGTTACCTTCGGAGTTGGTAGAAAGAGAAGGGGAGAAGGAGACAAAGAAGGAAACGCTGAAGAAGAGAAGGGAGAGAGAAGCCATGCTTTTCAGAGAGAAATATGAAAGAGCAAATTGATGGGCTTTAGAGAACCAGACAAGACAAATATAAAAACGTTGTAGAGACCGAGGGAACCAAAAAGTGGGTCGAGTCAATGAATGCGTTGAGTTTGAGTGGAATTGTTCAAACTTCCAAGGGATTCCACTGTTACGCGGAGACAAAGAACCGAGGGGAGCAGGAGAGAGCGTTGCAAGACGAGTAGTGCATTCACCCCTGGGCCGTGACTTGTTGCGGCTTTCAGCGTCGGGTCCCACCGTTAGTGGGGACTTCAAAGTTCGCGGCCGAGGTCTCTTTGACCACGGAGACTCTTAGAAACTGGAGCACTACAGAGTTCATTATCTGACTCTAATTGCGCGGTGGGCCTTTTCCGCTCACCCCGCAGTGCCGTGCGTGACGGTCTACTGTGTTGGAAGCGGGTGCTGCGGATGTTATCAGAGGTCAGAAACCAATTTTATATTCGGAAGATTAAAATTTTAAATATTTTTTCTTCATTTCAATTTTTAATTTTTAATATATATATATATATCTTATAAAATTAAATAAAATTATTTTTAACAGATTAAAAAAATATTGTGACAAAAAAAAATTAACTGTTAAATTAATTTTCACAGAACTCTCCATTAAAATAATTAACCCAAAAAAAAAAACAAAACACTTATAGAACTCACTTACTCTTGTACCGGAGAAGAACTCCTTTACTTTTTCGATGGAGTGGGCGATCTTAAATTTGGAGTATTTATCGATGAACAAGGCATGAGTTTACCAAGGAATTCTTGTTGCATCCGCAACCTCTGCAATAATGAATGCACAGAATCAACCCACACTGGTAGGGTGCAGAAAGAAGGAGCTATCCTTGGCCTTTAAGTGGATGTAAACAAGATCAAAAGGAAAAAGCTTTCGGACAGAATGCTCGAAAGCACTCGCAATACAAATAAGGCTATCAGAGATGCATATCAGGGATAACATGCAAGCTTTTGTTTTGCAACTTTGCAATCATTTCTTAAGGTGCGGGAAACAGGTGTATGCATCAGACTTGGGGTGCTTGGCCTCAGCCATGTTCCCGGCACTTCACCTCCGTTGTGGTACACATGAATGTCTGTATGCACACTTTGTAATGTATTGGGCATCAGTGATCCATCAAATGCACCACACAATAAGCCAGCCATACCGAATTGGGACAGCCACGACAAGATCAAATCACAAATTTTTTGTGAAATGACTGAATAAACTGTCTGTATTGCTCCAAGATAGGGAAAATGAGAACTCAAAACTACATACCAAAAGGAGAGATTAAAAAAAAAAACAAAAGCCAAAGCTGCACTGGACAGGGAAGAGACCAAGATACAATATAAATGAGAAATTACAGCCACATAAGCTCAGTCTATGGCAATATGGAGATATCACGAAGCTACCAATGTTGAGAATACTTTTATGTAAAGCAACATCTCTGTGTAACCAGAAATACATCACACATACGTAACTCGGAATAATCAACACATCCAACTTGGCAATAAGACTTAGTAATTCGAAATCCAGGCCAAACTTCATACAATCTTAATGGGCAACAAAGAAGACTCGTTTTCCAGATAGCATACACTTCCATTCTGATGGATACTTGCAACTCATGCATTCCTGGTGCGCAGTATTAGATCCATACTCATATAACCAATTTATCGAGCAATAACAGCTGCTTGAAGAAATGATGAATTATAACGATGGAGACAAATAAATGCATACAGGCTTATGTTATATAAACATGAATAATAATTGATGCATTTTTCGTAAAATTTGCTGATTATGCATATACAAAAGTCCTTTTTCATTTGCTGACTGATGAATTATAATGACATAGCCACACCCATCAGTTTACTTAATTATTCAAACATTATGGACTTGAAAGAAATGAGACCTCAATCCGAGAGGTTAGAAACAAACTAATTGCACAGCAAATGTGGAGTGGTAAAAGAAGTGAGCCCATTTAAGTATTCCCAGAATAATTCATCAGACTGAAGATTCCAGGAATAACTAACCCAATTGCACAATGCAAGACTCAACTAACTACTAATTGCAATGCAATAGATACGATCGAATAACAATGAGAAGAAACCACTGCTGAAAGATAAACAAATGCAAGAAAACACTAATGAGCAAACTATCAAATAGAGGCTCCAATTTGGCATCATAAACTTACAAATCAAAAACAGAAGGACCAAAAAAACAAGCAAATAATTCAAGTCTGGGGTACAAAAGACAACAGTGAAGAACCCAAAGCATGCCAAGAGACTACCTGGATGGTCATCACCTTCTTGTTGGATTCAAGTTGGCTTCCTATACACAGACAATCAAATAAAAACAAATAAAATTGCTGGCTTTACTCGTCTATTTCCCAAAAAATAAAAAATAAAAATAAAAAAACCAAAAAAAGAAACAAGCCCCTGCATTAGATAAGAAACTAGAAGTAGAAGGCATACCCTTGGCAGCTTTTTGCTTCTCCATGTGCTTCTCACGTGCCATCTTGGATTTCTGGCCGTTGCGTCCTCCCATGGCCGATTGATTTTGGACGTTGACTGGAAGTTTTCTGTGCTTTTCACTTTTGGGTCTCTTCAAATGGCCAGAGGGGAGAGGGAGGAGGAGGATAAGAGGAAGAAGAAGAACGAGAACAAGAAGAGAATGAAAGCTGAAAGACGGATGAGGGAAATGTTTGAAAAAAAGGTACCAACTTTGGAACCTACAACGAAGGAGGATGCATCGAAGACTTGTGAGGCCCGCTTAGAACAAACGCCAATAGCCCTTGCGTGTCATCCAACCACTTTAACAAAAAAAAAAGGTTATGAAGAATGACTCTGATTTGTGAAGTTTTCATGTCAAGCCTCTTTTAGTTGAGTTTGATTTTGTAAGATAATAAAACTGAAAAAATAAAAAGGACTGATCGAAAACAAGATGCGCAAGCACTTAAACTGAACATTAACTGAGCAATAAACAGAACTTACCCATTCTCAAGTTTAGAGAGATGCGGCCGGATGAAGTTAAGTCAATCATAATTCTCTTGCCGTTGCACCTCTAGGAGATTCAGAGAGCCTATCCGATATCCACATTGCTGAGCAGGCATCTTCGTCCTCAAGTCTTGGCTTGTGTTTGACCAAAATTCGGTCCAGACCACCTTGTTCATATGTCTGCAGACGGCACATTTCTGCCACTCCTCTTCACCTTCGCATCTTCTTCTTCATGCTGACAGTCATTTTCTTTCTGTAATTTAGTAACCTAATTATAGGAACATCTCTTGTATATATACATATTATTGTCAATGAATAAGGATATGAGAATTTTTCCAAATTGCTTCTATTCTCACTTACAAGAAGAGGGCTTCTTGATCTGTGATGTAAACCTGTTTAGAGCAATCAATGGTGATTGGCCAGCCCCTTTTGGTGATTTGCCCTGCACTAGTTAATAACAGAAAACATGAAATTCAAAATGTATGATTCAAGGCACAACAATCAAACTTTGTCCGCAGAACACACACAAAGAAATGTGGCCACAAACTTAAGTCAAAGTACATAGGTCATACGAATAGTAACACTGAACATCCGGATAAAAAATCCTCCAGTGAATGTAATAGTGCAAGATTGAGTTCTGTTTTTTTAATTCTTTTTTTCTATATAACCTATATCCAAACACATATGATTAGGTACAATGAAAAAGAAAACCTCTTGAATTTTCTCCTCATTCTACTTATCTAGAGAATCTGGATTTGTGACCGAGGAGGTGGGAATGGAGATTGTTGATTGTTGCTCATGTGGTTCTCAGTGATGATGGAACCAGAAGGAAAACCCCTTTTACCTGTCTAAGACATATATCAGAATTTTCATCTGGTTTAATGACTCAATAAAGATACCGGTATTATCATAAAGAAGTATGGCACACATAAAAAACAATGACAGAAAAATAAGAGAATTCACTGTCACTCACACAACAGCCCCACCCACAAAGGAAAATCTCCTTTCTTTCTACAAGACAAGAGGAGATGATTGCATAGGCTTACTGAACCTGGACTGCCATTCTCTTCCCAAATCTATGCACTTGGATGTTTGTACATCTTCTCTACCACCTTCATGTATTCTGCAAGGGAAGGGATGTCAGTGTGATGAAAGAATAACCTTTAAGCTGAAGGGAAAAAAAAAAATGACAAAGAAAATGAACCCCAAAAATCACGGTGAAGTGAGCAGTTACCTTGATTGCTCTAAAGTTAATACTAGTGGACTGTTTACATGCAAGCTCATGTATGGCTCTGAACATCACACAAAAGCCAGAACAAGTTAAAAATCATATGTTCTCTTAAAGATCCAAATACAGGTAGACTCTGGATGAACAACAGTATTGTCTGAATATCATAGACAAATGACCACTTATCCTACACAAAAAAATCAAATTTAGAGATCATGCATCTCAAAGTACAATGAACGAATTTAGAGAGATGGAGAAGTTGTTTGGGAAATAAAGAGTTTAATGGATTTTGTTCCTGCACAAACCACAAGTCTGCTTCTAAAGATTGTCCCTTTCCAGCAGAAGATGTTAACCTCCTTAAGATGAAGATAGACTTGATTTTCCACCCATCTACAAAACAAAAATCAAAGCAAGAGACAATTTGTAACAAGAACAAATTTAATCACAATTTGGTTGAAAAGTTAGTTTCAGTCTTTAGATCCACATAATATTGATACCCACATATACCAAACAATTGAAAACAATGAGGAACAAAAAGATAATCTAGGACTTGAACAGAGGAACTTCATGAAGGGGAAAAAAAGCTTCAACATTCTTACCATTAGGCAATGTTTGGTTGGGAGGAAAGAGATGGAAGGGAAGGGAATAAGAAAGTGGTGAAATCACTGAGAATGTCCAGACAATCTTGAAAAAACAAAAAGAGTTTTCTGTTCATTTTGTTGCTCAGGCATGTTCTCAGCAATGATGAAACAAGAAGAAAAACAAGTTCTCCCTCATTAAGACATATGTCAGATCCAAAACAAAAAACAAGGAATAAAGGAAAGAAAAGTTTTAACCCCTCAAGCAGACTCTGGATGGACAGCAATGCTGCCTGCACACCATGGCAGATCAATAATTTATCCTACAGAAACAGCTTGGGTGTTAATGATTAAAATACATTTCAAAGAGAGGTTTAGTTCACTGCATTATATTCCTTCACAGACCATTATTTTGCTTCCAACAATTGTTCCTTTCTAGTAGAATAGATTAGTCAATTGTTCCTTTACCAACTTTTCAGCATTTAGCCCAATTCTGACAGCCTATGCCAATATATAATAGTGATACAAAACAAGAAATCAGGAGAAAGGTATCTGCAAAAAGGTGGGTCTTCCTCAAAGAGAGGAACCACCACTGCAGGGAAACACCTCTCAAGAAGTTTTCCTGTCATTCCAATTGATCTGGAAGGAGGTGGGAGGACTCCTTCAGAGTCTCCAAAGAAAGGAATAATGGCTGCCTACTCCAGAACAGATGCTAGAAAAATCATTAGTACCACAAGGATACACAAGATAAAGATGCAACATCTTGGCCAGATATACTAGAACCCAAGAAATCCCCTAGTCCTTAAATTTTCTGAATTGATCATTAAAAAGAAACATGCCATTGCACTACCTGATCTCTGCTGGTATAACATTCAGCTAGTAACTTAAGTGCATCACCTTTAGCAATTTGCATCTGATTCAATTTGATGCTCCCACTTGCATCAGCCACAAATATTTCCTGTCATTGAAGACATATAAGAGTTTGCAAACATCAACAGTTATTCAGTAGCTAAGGAAACTGAAAGGTACTAAATCTCTTTTCTCTCAATGATGAGAATGAAACCCAACCAAAATGTGTGGATCCAACTGGGTTTCCATTAGTAGGTCCAATAGTTTTAGTTAAAGCCACTAAGATTCATTTTGGTCTACTTCCAAGCAAAAACATATATAATGTTGCATTAAAATCAACTGAAATTTGACTTCTTTTCCTCAGGAGACTTGACATGCACATGATAACTATTATTCATCAACAACAATGAAGATAAGAGACACAGCTGCAGATGGATTCTATGTTTGAAACTAGATTTCTTCCTTTTGTTCAAATGAAGTCAAAGATGAATGCATGAGCATCAATTATTACCAGTGTTTTAGCTCTTCTTGCCGTTCTTTTAGTTCTCTTGTCAGTTTTCTCTACAAAGTGTAAAGACAACCAACAAAAAAGACCATTCATTGCATTCTAAGCTAATGTTCAATTTTTTTGCTACAAAATAAAACAATTCACTGCAACAATCCTGGAATCAAATTCAACCTAATGCCCAAAAAGCAAAGGCACTGGGAATAACCTTTGGGAGCATCATCTCAGCTTATCAACCTCCATCCTCTCAACATATCATGTTTTTTTTAACCTTCCATCCTTTCCTTGGCATTTCTGTGCTTGTTATGAAAACAGGCTTTTCATCTACCAAAAATCCTTTCAGCTTGAAGATAAATTCTACCGGTATTTGTTTGTGTTGTATTCACCTCTTGTCCTCCAAGACAAAGCAAATTACTCACATTTAAGAAAGATATTCAATATCTACTGCTGTTCTGGGACCTAGAACCAGACGAAGAGAAGAGAAAGGAAATTTGATCAATGAAAAAAAAAAAAAAAAAAAGCTGCCAGAAGTAGGAAATTGACATTGGTTTGGGAGCAACACAAGCTTCTAAACAAAATTAGATATAATAAACAAGAAAACATCTTGATATTTCTCTTCATTCTGCTCATCCAGAAAATCCTAATTTGAGAGGGAGGGAGATGGGGATGGAAATTGTTAATTTGTTGCTCCTATGGTTCTCAGTGAGATGTAACCAGAAGGAAAGCCCCTTTTACCTGTTTAAGACATTTCCATCTTGTTTATTGATTCAATAAAGATAACTGCAGTATCATAAGGAACAAGGACACACAGAAAAAATAATGAATGAAAAACAAGGGAATTCATCTTCACCCACACAATACACCCGTCCCCCTCCATCTCCCCCAAAGAAAAATCTCCTTTCTTTCTTCAAAGCAAGAAGAGAAGTTTGCATAGACTTACTGAAGCTGGACTGCCATTCTCTTCCCAAATCTCTGACCTTAAAGGCTCATACCTTCATGCTCTTCCCACCTTACAAGAGATAGAAATGTCAGCATGATGAAAGAATAACCTTTAAGCTGAAGAAAAAAACAGAGGCCACAGTTAAGAAATTAGCTACCTACTTGATTGCTCCAAAGTTAAATGCTACTGGAATGTTTACAGGTAAGCTCATGCATGGCTTTAAATATCACAGAAAATGGAGAACAAATTAAAAAATTGCTATTGTAAAATTTTTGTTCTCTCAAGGATCCAAAATAAGATAAAAAAAGTTACGTACATGTAGACTGTGGAAGGATAACAGTATTGTCTGAATATCATAGGCAAATGACCACTTATCCTACAGAGAAAAATCAAATTTAGAGACAATCAATTGCATCTCAAAGTACAATGAACGAATTTAGAGAGATGGAGAAGTTGTTTGGGAAAGAACGGGACTAATAGATTTTGTTCCAGCACAAGCCATAAGTTTGCTTCTAAAGATTGTCCCATTCCGGCAGAATATGCTATCCTCCTTACGATTAAGACATACTTGATTCTCCCCACTCATCTACAAAACGAAAATCACTACAAGAGAATCAAAATCTGGTTGAAAATTTAGTTTCAGCCAAGCTCATTTAGATCCCCATAATATTGATACCCACAGATACTAAATTGAAAACCAATGAATCTTTGTTCCAATTTCTTGGCATCCAAAGAGATAATCTAGGACATGAACAGAGGAACTTGATGAAGTGGAAAAAAAAAAAAAGCTTCACCATTCTAACCCTTAGGCTGTGCTTGGTTGGGAGGAAAGAGATGGAAAGGAAGGGAAAGCAAAGTGGTGAGATCAATGTCTACATCCAGATAATCTTAAAAAAAAAAAAAATCGAGTTTCTGTTCATTCTGTTGCTCAGGCATGTTCACAGCAATGATGAGACAAGAAGAAAAACAGGTTCTCCCTCTCTAAGACGCACGTCAGATCCAAAACAAAAAACGAGGAATAAAGGAAAGAAAAGTTTTACCCTCGAGCAGAATCTGGATGGATAGCAATACTGTCTGCACACCATGGCAGATTGACAATTCGTCCTACAGATACAACTCAGGTGTTAGTGATTAAAATGCATCTCAAAGAAAGGTTTAGTTCAATGCATTACATTCCTTCACAGACCGTTATTTTGCTTCCAACAATTATTCCTTTTGAGTATAATAGATTATCATCCAGTTCAAATATCCTTGATGCTCCACTTATCTAAAAATTTTTTTAAAAAAAAAATCATAGGAACACAGAATTTGTATCAAGAAATCCTCCATCAACAAATCTTGTCACAGCTTTGGTGTAAAAAAAAAAAAACTAATTTTTTCTAAAATATCAATTACCTTCACAATGATCCTAGTACCCATGGAAATTAAATAATTGAACACATATGTCTTTATTTTTGCAATGGCTTGGGATCAAAGCATATAACGAAAGACTTGAATATTGAAATGAAGGAAAAAAAATTAAAAAAAAAATAAAAGGCTCACTGTTCTTATCATGGGTGTCATAAATTCTGATCACAACCTATTTTCCACAAAAGCAGAGGACAAAGCACAGACGAGAAAGGGTGGTAAGAGACAAAATAAAAGATAAGATGTCAAATCACTCGGAAAAAAAAAAATCAATTAACTTACAATGAGTATAACCGAAATACACTTGAAAGAACAAAAATCAAGTTTCGTCGATGCAAAAGATCGACACAAATGAAATTTGAAAGAATCTAATCCAAGAATTCAGGAAACAAGAAGAAAAAGCATCAGTTCCAACGCAAAAAATAATAATAATAATTAAATAAAAAAAATCTAGAATTAACCATAGAAAAACATTGCAAAAAAACCGGCAAAAGCACAAACCCAAGAATGAACGATCAAGAAACTGTGTGTAGACGGAGCGGCTACTGAGTACGAGTTTTGGCTTTCTTGCTACCAATCACCGTTCTTCTTTTCTTTGGTTTTTCTTTTTTTTTTTTTTTATTTGGCTATTTTGGCAGAGACCCAAATAGAAGGAAACTGGAAGAACCCTAATCAAGAAAGAAAGTGATTAATGGGTTTCAAAGAGAGGGATTTACAACTCCCTTTTTTTTTTTTTTTTCTCAGAGGTCGAGCGGGAGACACAAGGAAGGCGCGCGCCAGAAGGCCTCTGCTGCCTTTTATAAAACTAGACGACATCGTTTTAACGTACTTTCTTTCTTTAACAATCCTTGTCAAGGCGGTAAGAAATGAATTGTCTATTTTACCCCTCAGTCTCCAACGACTACTCCTAACGTGAGAAGCACGAAACCCCCCTCACCTCCAAAGCTTCAGAGCCTGCAACTTTCATTGGGGTATAATAAACGAGAAAACAAACCTCTTGATTTTTCTGCTCGTCCAGAGAAGCCACCTGTTGATTTGTTGCTCATGTGGTTCTCAATTGATGATGGAACCCCCTTTACCTGTTTAAGACATATATCAGAATTTTCATCTCGTTTAGTAAAGAAGAAGGACGCATAAAAAAACGATGAAGGCAAGAGCAGATGTTTGAATAGCCTTACTGAACCTGGACTGCCATTCTCTTCTCAAATCTATGCACTTGAATGTTTGTGCATCTTCTCTACCACCTTCATGTCTTCTGCGAGAGAAGGGATGTCAGTATGATGAAAGAATAAACTTCAAGCTGAAGAAAAAAGGAAAAAAAAAAAAAACTTGCACAGCAAACTAGCCTCAAAAGCTTTAGGTGGTTACTTTCGTGATTGCTCCAGAGTTAATACCAGTGGAATGTTTACGTGCAAGCTCACGCACGGTTCTGAACATCGCACAAAAAGTTGAACAAGTTAAGTAATTGCGATTGGAAAATTTATGTTCTCTTGAAGATCCAAATCTATGACTCTAGATATATCAAGATCACACAAATCAACAAATTTAATCACAATTTGGTTGAAAATCCATTTTCAGCTAAGCTCATTTAGATCCCCAAGACATGGCAACCCACAGATACTAAATAATTGAAAACCAATGAGTCTTTGTTCCAATGTCTTGGCATACAAACAGATAATCAAGGACTTGAACAGAGCAACTTGATAAAGGGGGGAAAAAGCTTCACCATTCTTATCATTAGGCTATATTTAGTTGGGAGGAAAGAGATGGAAGGCAAAGGAAAGTAAAGAGATCAATGCATACATCCAGACAATCTAGAAAGAATGAAATCAAGTTTCTTTTCAATTTGTTGCTCGGGCGTGTTCTCAGTGATGATGAAAAAAGAAGAAAAAGAAGTTATCCGTCTTTAAGACATATGTCAGATCCAAAGCAAAAGGACAAGGACTAAAGGAACGAAAAGTTTTACCCCCCCCCTCCCCAGGCAGACTCTTAATGGACAGCAATGCTGTCTGCACACCATGGAAGATTGACAATTCATCCTACAGAAACAACTCAGGTGTTAGAAATTAAAATGCATCTCAAAGAAATTTTTAGTTCAATGCATTATATTCCTTCACAGACCATGATTTTGCTTCCAACAATTGTCTCTTTCCAGTAGGAGAGATTAACCCAGTAGTTCCTTCACCAATATTTTCAGCATTTGGGTCAATTCCGCCAGCCTATGCAAATATACGCTAGTAATATCAAAACAAGAAATCGAGAGAACGGTATCAGCAGAAAGGTGGGCATTGTTTTGAGGTATTCATTTCATGCAAGAAATAAACTTGAAAGTTAAAAAAAGAAAGAAAACTGACCATTAAATTAACCTCAAAAACCATTGCAAAGTAAACATTTACCTTCTTGACTGCTCCAAAATTAGTGCTATTAGAGTGTTTAAAGTTGAACTGACGTGTGGCCTCGAACATCACAAGTCTAAATCACAAAATGTATGTTCTCTTGAAGTTCCAAAACAAAAAAAAAAAAAAAAAAAAGAAAAGGGGGAAAAAAATAAAAGTTTTACCCCTACCTAAGCAGACTCTGGATGTACTGTCTGCACATCATAGCAGATGATCATTTGTCCCACGGAAACAACCAATTGTTGGGGATCAAATTGCATCTCAAAAAGCTCTTTATTTTTAATTCATTATGTTAGTGATCAAATTGAATTTTCCTGATAATCTTGCGCAACAATAAGCAAGGAGTTTTTAGGATATAAAAAATGCAGATATCAATAACTTACTCAGGAGAAACCCAACCGAAATGTACAGTTCCAAGTATGTCAAAATGGTATATGCCGTTGAGAAGGTCCAATAGCTTTGGTTAAAGCCACTAAGATTCATTTTGATCTACTTCTAAGCCAAGCCATATATAGTGTTGCATTGAGACCAAATGAAATTTGAGTTCTTTTTCCTGAAAAGACTTAGCATGCTCAGAATATCCATTACACATCAACAACAAAGAAGACAAAAACAACTGCAAGAGATTCTGTATTTGAAACTAGATTTCTTCCTTGTGTTCAAATAAAGTCAAACATGAGTGCAAGAGCACTAATTATTACCGGTGCTCTAGCTCTTCTTGCTGTTCTTTTAGTTCTCATGCCAGTTTTCTCTGCCAAGTGCAAAGATAACCAACCAAATAGACCATCCATTGCATTCTAAGCTAATGTTCTTTTTTTTTTTTTTTATACAAAATAAACCAATTCACTGCAACATTCACGGTATCAAATTCAACCAAATGCCAAAAAAGAAAAGGCGGCGGGAAAAACCTTTGGAAGCATCATTTCAGCATGCGAAGCTCTATCCTCTGAACATATTAAATTTCTTTTTTTAACATTTCATCCTCTTGCTTGTCTTCTGAACTCATTAAGAATGGTTATTTAAGACCTTTCTCGAGTGCATCATTTTCTGCTGCTCCTAGCATTTGCAGGGAGTCAGACACTATTCCACACTGATAGAAGCCATGTTAATATTGTTGAATGAAAGTTCTAACGCTGGTGACAAGCGTACCACTAGCCTAAGTTACTATATATAGAATCATTGAAAACTATTGGCATGTGTGTGATCCTTTTCCACTCTCAATAAGACCAATTTTGAGGAAATTTAGGAGTTTTGCAGTACATTTAGATAACAACATCCAAACACCATGCTATAAAGCAAACAGGTTTCTGGTGGAGATGACAACCAACCCCAGCCGTTAAGCCTAGAATCTTGAGTGTTTTCTTTGAATTATGAAGTAATTCAATACAAAGATCTCATTTTTCTTTGTTTATTCTTGTCCTATATCATCAATCCTCAAACAAATTACATCATCAACAAGACACCTATAAAATTAAAAGGAATATTTCCCTTCCAAGTCTGGAATACTTTGGATCTCACACAATTATTTTGCTGTGTCTCACTTTGAGCTATCTACATCACAATATTCTGTCCAACCTATTTCTTTAAACATATAGTTCCTGCCAAAAGTAGCAAGGAAGCAAGGCAAGAATAAAAGGTAACAATCTGATCATAAAAAGCAAGCAGTCTTAACTGAATTTTTGTAAACATATAATTTAGGCAATCATGAGTTGAACAGGAATACCTGCATTGGATTCTTGTCCTGCATTGATTGAGATCAATGCGTGCATCCAGACAATCTTATAGGAACCAAATTGAGTTTCTGTTCAATTAGCCGCTTTTGACATGTTCTCAGCGATCATGAAACAAGAAGAAAAACAAGTTAGTTCTCCCTCTTTAAGACGTATGTCAGATCCAAAACAAAAGAAAAAAAAAAAAAACAAGGAAGAAAAGAAAGAAAAGTTTTACCCCCCGAGAAGACTCTGGGTGGACAGCAGTACTGTCTGCACAACATGGAAGATTGACAATTTATCCTACAGAAACAACTCAGGTGTTAGTAACTAAAATGCATCTCAAAAAAATGTTTAGTTCAATGCATTATATTCCTTCACAGACTGTAACTTTGATTACAACAATTGTTCCTTTCCAGCAGAATAGATTATCATCATGTTCAGATATCCTTGGTTCTCTACTTATCCAAAAATAAGAAATCACAAGAACACAGAATTTATATCAAGAAACCCTCCATCAACAAGTCTAGTTACAACTGTGGTTGAAAAACTAACTTTGGCTAAAATATCATTTACATTCCCAATAATATTGGTACTCATGGAAATTAAATAATTGAATACATATGGCTTTTGTTTTTCAATGTATTGGGATCAAAGCAAATAATGAAGGATTTGAACATTGAGATCGGGGGAAGAAAAAAAAAAGAGAGAGAAAGAAACAGATAAAAGGCTCACTGTTCTTTTCATGGGTGTCATAAATTCTGATTGCAATGCAACCTATTTTCCACAAAAGCAAAGGACAAAGCACAAACAAGAAAGAGCGGTTAGGGACGAAACAAAAGACAAGTAATCAAATCACACTTGGGAAAAAAAATCGATTAACGTACAATCAACCGATTGAACAATAAGTATAACCGACATACACTTAGAAGAACAAAATCAAGATTGCGAGGTGCAAAAGATCAACCACAAGAAACTCGAAAGAATCTAATCCAAGAATTCAAGAAAGCATCCATCTACAAAACCAAGAAAGAACAATCAAGAGAAACAGAAAAACAACAACCCATTTGTAGAAAACCATCCATCTAACGCAAACAAAAACATCTAAAATTAACAGCAGAAAAAATGTCCGAAACCCGCAAAAGCGCAAACCCAAGAAAGAACAATCAAGAAATTTCCAATTGCAGAAAACTACTTTCAAGAACAGACTGCGTGTAGACGCTCTTTGTCGGAGCCACATTCTGTCTCGAAAGGGTTCTGGAAAAGGCAGGCACTGAAAGTGCGAGTTATGGCTTTCTTTGTGGACATGCAGCCATCTCCATTCTTTCTTTCTTTCTTTCTTTTGTTGGCTATTTTGGCAGAAACGCAGAAAAACAGAAATTCCCAGAACCCTAATCAGATATATAAAAAAAAAAAAAAACCCAAAGACAAAAAGGGATTAGGGTTAATGGCTGATAAAGGGTGGCGTACCTTTCCACCATTCTTTCTCTGGCGTTTAGAGAGAGAAAGATAATCAGAGAGGGAGCGCCATGGCTTGGGATTTTTGGAGGGAGGGGGTCAGCCTTTTAATAGAGACGACGTCGTCCAGTGGAATTTTTTTTGTTTTTTGTTTTCGTCAATCCTGCTGTGGTGGGAAGAACTGAATTGTCTGTCCCACCCCCGGCCTCTAACGGCTAGTTTTTCTAGCTTGAGGAGTACCCGCACCGGCTAAACGTCGGTTCCTCCAACACTTTTATTTTTTAAAAAATTATTTTTATTTTTTTGGTTTAATATTTATTATTTTTATTCTATACAACTAATGGCTGCCCGATCCCATCCCAATTTCCCTGCTAAATTTTGAACCGCACAACACTTTTCTCTTCTTATTTTTGTTTTATTTTATTTTATAAGGATAAGTATCTTAAGGGAAGCCTACGACTTAAGTTTCAACCGAACAACAAGGTAAAAGCTTATTTTCTCTTGTTATTTTTTTTAAATCTCGGACGCTAACGTTGAGGGGAGAGAGTGTGGATTTATAAAACAAAAATACTACCTTTATTGAGAACGAGGAAATATCCCATCAGGCAAAGAGTCTTCAATAAAAGAAAACGTTACAAGCATGTTATTAACTTGGTGCACTTTTTCCCTAAAAAAAAAAAAAAAAGCTTGGTGTACACTTCCACTCAATTAACCGTGTGCACTTAAGAATTTCTTGGCAGGGATATGGATCATAACATGAACAAAAAAAAAAAAAGAAGTATCGAGCTCAACATAAATTAGCAATTTTGTTACTGTACCAGCCACCAACAGAAAACGGGGTTTTTGGGAGGATCATCAATAGAAAGCTTTGATTCTCTTGATCACACATTGAATAAAGAAGAGAGAGAGGGTAAGCCTAAATGATTCCGCTAATTCTGATCCAAGACAATTGACAACTCTGGTTAACACAAAGCTCCTTATGCCAAAAGGCCCAACTCCTAAACCAACCGATATCTTGAGGCATGCATACATCCTACGGATAGCAAATTCAACCCCACGGAGCATAGAAATGGACAAAGGCGTCTTGAATCATGGGCAATGTAGACGTGTGACAAACACGGAAACACCAGCATAGACTTTTGAGTGCTCTCCAGCTATGTATAACTCACAAAGGCTCGAAACCCCACTCAAAATGCCCACTTCCACTATCAAACCATTGCCAGAACCACCCCACTCAGCTATGTTTGACATTCTCCTCTGTTTCTTTCTCTTCAATGCTAGAAATTATCCTGACGCGGGCCCTCGCTTCACCGCATGACATCTCGGCTCTTAGAGCCTTCAAGGCCTCAATTAAGCCAAGCTCAATTCCACCATGGTCCTATCTAGGCTCATGCGATTTCGCCACCGATCCATGTGCAGTATCTCGCCGGACTTACTTCACCTGCGGCATCACCTGTCCCCCTGACTCGATACGGAACGCCCAACTCACTCTTAACCCCACTGGCTACTCGAGCCAACTCACCCCTTACGTTTCCCAGACTTTGACCTCTCTGTTAACGGCTTCTTTGGCCCAATCCCGTCCTCCATTTCCTCTCTTATCGCCCTCCAAATCTTGACTCTCCGTTCCAACTCATTCTCTGGCTCAGTCCCCAGCTCGATCACCAACCTAAAGTCCCTGGAGTCTTTACATCTTTCACGTAATTCTTTATCTGGGTGCCTTCCAAAAACCATGAATTCTTTGAGGAGACTCTATCTTAGTCACAATAAACTAACTGGGTCTTTACCAAAACTGCCATATACGTCACTGGAATTAGCTAAAAAGGCAAATTCTTTATCTGGGTCTCTTTCAAAATCGTCTTTTGATGCGTTAACTCGGTTGGAAGTGATTGAACTCGGTGAAATGGAAAAATAGCCGTTACAGGGCGAGGGTTTGGGGGGCCGCAAAAAGGGCAACGGTCGAGTTTTGCCAATAACCCGCGCGGCGGACTACTCGGCAGCGACTGTATGGTGCGTTCGTCGCGGAGTGATTCTTGTAGTTTTATTCACTATTATACTAACGCGTGGCACCTATGTTTCGACGAAAAATCGAAAAATACACATAAAAGAAAAATTGTACGGTTTTACTACACTTCGTGTTCTTTATTGTTGTGCACTGAATCTCACAGACAATCTGTTTGTCCTGTAAAGTGAAGCTTCAATGCCAGAATTTTGGGGTCTCTTTCAACTCGGGACAAGTGTCGATCCCACCTCCTCTAAAATGAGTTATGGCGTGAATCTCGCCCATCAATGGAACTTTAAACTAGTATTAGTTGGTTCCTAGGCATGGAAATATGGAACAATCAATTGAACATCGCCACCTTCTACTGTCAAAATTATCATCGATTAACCATTGACTGTTGTTTTCGCGTAAATAATGTGCTTAGTTGAATTTGCATTGGCATAACGAATGGTAGTTAAAATTCAGCCATGGTAAGCTAAACCCACGGTCTTTTGGTCGTTAAAACATTTCCATAATACCTTTTTTTTTTTTTTTTTTTCTGACATGATTTGAGAGTGTAGCTAAAACACGTATTTTCAAGTTGGATTGCATAACCCATACATCCGAGGAACTGTGTTCTGTTGCCACTACAAGAACAGAACTTAACAGTGATGACAGTAACTCCCTGTATAATGCAGATAGAGCATATACCCATACTTAGTCTCTTTGTACTTGATCTCTAATCCATTTTGTCGCCACCCATTTCTCCCCTTTGATCACTGGACAGCTTCCATGGAGAGATGTCTGCACATTTTGCGCCGCACTATAAATTTAGCTTTATAAACAACTTTATATCACTGAAGGAACCCAAGAATAGTATGGTGGCTCAGTTATGGTGATCATTAGTAGAGACCTAGATGAAGTCTCGCCAGTTGTGTTAAGATGTGCAAGATCAGATGCCAAATTAGTTGGACAAGTGTGGAAGAAAAAGAGGAAGGAATAGGTAAATCAGGAGATTCACAAAAACATAAAAAGTTGGCGGTTGTATGATAATGGAAGATGATGTGAGAAAAAGAACATTACCCAATCAATCGTGCCATTTGGAAGCAGTGAATAAAACAGCAGTCCATCACCTTGCCGAGGCTTCACTTTTAAACCAGTACATTTTCTGAAATCATAGCCTGAGCTGATTTTTGGGTCATTCTACAAAGAAAGGAGCAAGGAAATCATATGCACACCAGATGACAAACAATAAAGCAGTGAGTGGACAAGGGCTACTACACACCTCAAAAGGGAACATGGTTTCTCCACCTTCTTCCACATCAGATAAGTACAACAAAAAAGAAGCAATCTGCATTATGTTTAATCAACAAAAACATCAAACTTCAAAGCAATAAGAATGATCAAAAAGAAACTTTTGAGCAAGAAGGCCTAGTGAATAAAAAGCATGCTCTACCCACTCTGCCAAAGAATGTTAATGCTATGAGAATACACACCTTCATTATTTTTAGAACTGCAAACAGACTGATTGGCAGAAAATAAGGCCAAAAGCTAGATAATTATTGAGATAAGAAGAACCTTCTACACGCCAAAAAAGCACAAGGAATGGCGTATTATTAGAATATAACAAATGCTTGAAAGTAATGTTGATCTCTTCAAGCAAACAGTATTCTTGTTACGGCTCCAATTATTGTTGCATCGACTAGGCATTATGATGTTTAAGAAAAAAAAAATTATGTGCAGAGGAGTGCTGGTTAACTAACAGTGAAGAAGTAAAGCAGACAATTGTTACCTACCCTTTGACTTGTCTGTGGACCATATTCAGCTGGATTAAATGAGTCATAGTGTGAATCATACTTCTGCCCGATTTCATAGCGCAGAATGTTGAATGCCTGTGATAGGGTCACTAGGTTAAAAAGTTCATACAAGGTACTGTGATGCTAAGCATTCTTTGGCCAAAAGATACAATTAAATCATACTATTCAGAGTATGATTTCACTAGTGCATTTGTTTGCAAGCACCATCAAAGCAGTTCACAATCATTTAGATCAAACAAACTATAGATTTGACTAAATGCATCACACATTCTTTGGCTTCTTTTTTTTTTTTTTTTCCTTTCTGAAAATTTCCTTCCTTTACGTAGAAAACGCACAATTAAAACAAACTTTAGGGGTTATAAATTCAGTAACCAGTTACATTAAAAGGGAGGAGAAACAAAAAGTGAAGGCAAATAACAAGCAGGTGCCCAGGAGCAAGGCTCTGTATGGACAATCACAAACAACAGATCAATCTGTGGCAAAATAAACTAGCTAGTCTCATGGGGCAAAATCACAACACAAGGTTTTTGGCTTTTCCCATTGATACAGCGTTTCACTTTCCCAAATGCACATTGGTTGTTCCGTTGGTGATGCGTTAATCTGCTAAAAAGTGTAACTCACTGAAGCATTTTTCTATGTCATCAGAGAGGAAAAAGAAGAGAGAGGGAGAGTTCTTCCTTTTCATTAAATGTACTTAATGCCGTTAGCAAAGTGCACTCCAACATTTTGCCTGATTGCATGATTACAGCCTGCAAAATACCTCTCCATAAGACTTTGGAAGCATCGTAGCTCTAGCAATTTTCAGCTCAATGAATTCCAAGGTTCCGCTACCATCTTCTGATGCACTGATAAATGTGCCTGAACTGTTGAGAAGAGTCGTAGCATCAACAGCATAACAGACCCATTAATCTAGATTCTTGAGAGTTGTAATGTCTAGGTGCATTTTGCATTAAAAAGTAAATGAAAATCAACATAGATACCTTGTTCTGGTCCCCTTGGTGCTCTCAACAGTTTCTCCTTTTCGCAAAGCCAATGCAGACGGTCTCAGGTGAGACTTTGCCATTTCAATTATTGTGTTGCATTGTTCTAAATTTGCAAAGCTCGGAAAATAAAGAGCTCTTGGTTTCCAACTTAACACCTACAACAACAAAGACAACAAATGCCGAGCATCAACTGGTGACAGCTAACTTCAAAACTTTCAACCTTGGGCCATAGATAGCTTATTATCTGTTTCCCCATAAGATAAACCTTATTTATACCAGGCTATACTAATTAGCAAGCTTCTATTTGAACCAAGTATTTACGGTGACACCTGCAGATCAAATGTTTTCAGGAAGGCAAAAATCTATAAATATCAAATTTTAGGGATTCTAAGATAATCTATGTTCCACTCAAATCTCGGGAGCAATGAAGAATAGACCTACAAAAATCCCCTAAAAATTCTAAATCTAACACAAACCCACCATTATCTGATCTCAATCGAATTTATAAGCCTTGAAATCCAATTCCAGTCTCTTTTTGTTCAACCCGCACTGTTTAATATCCCTAAAAGCATAAACACAGTGAATGTACGAACAACTAACCTGGAAAGGAATGGATTCAACGGCAGGCTCTCCGGTGACGCCATGTGGCATCGAACCATGCTCCCCCTCTACAATTTCAAGGCTTCTCAACCTCGGTCTAATAATCGGCGCATCCTGCTACCCAAAATCCAACCCGCAATTCAGCCCCCAATTACACACATTGTGTCACACACACACACACACACACATATTTAAAGGGTACCTGAGAGTGAGAGAGGAAAGTGGAAAGGTAAAAGCCGACGAGGAAGAAGAGAAAGCATAGGAAAGAGGCCGCTGGTAACCCTAGCTTTGTTTTTGATCGCTTCGTTCTGAGTTTCATCTAACTGGGGTTTCCTCTTCTTCTTCTTCTCCAAGAATGGCGGATCTTGTCTAGTTTTGGGGTCAAATTAGTGGGTTTATTCGACAAAATTAAGAAGCAAGATTACAAAAAGTGTCGGGGAAACAGGAAACGTGTGAACGTTCGGTTTTGGCAAAACGCGTAAAAGGTGGCGGGAGACGATTCCTTTGCTTTCCCCTCTGATCTGCTCCGTCTCTTTAATTCTAACTTTCTTTCGTTCACGTCGGGACTTCCTGTCGCTGTCGGTCTCTGTCGCTACCTGGGAATCTGCGAACCTAACGTTGTCCTGCTGATGGCCCCACCTACATGCTCGTTTCTTCGGGTCATTTGAGAATTCTTTCTTATGCTTTCGCTGCATTAAAGTTGCCCGTGCGGCGTTCTTTTCAACCTAAACATTCTAAATTACGAGCACCCGTTTCTTGTCTTCTTAATTATCAGGGAGACATTAATTTTTTATTTGCAATTTTCAGTTTATTCCTTATCTATATTTGATAAGAAAATAGAAAAAAAAATTATTAGATCTCGTTTCTACTTTCAATGAAGACTTTAGCATGAATTTCTCAATTATGTGATTTTTTTGGGGGGGTAATAAAATTGGCTAAAACCAAAAAAAAAAAAAGAAGAAGAAGAAGAAGAAGATGATAGTGTAAATTTAGCTTAAACAAAATTCTCGCTGTTCGGCGAAGAGTACTGCAAATTTCTACCGCAAATCTCGTCGAACCCGTAACTGCCCAATCCCACAAGGTTTTGTCCAAAAAAAAAAAAAAAAGAGTAATTTTGTTAATAAAAATATATGAAACAATTATATTTATCAAAAAAAAAAAAGTACATAACGCAACCACTTATGTAGTGCAAGTATAAAAAATAATAACACAATGCACCTACTAATCCACCATCTAGGGTGATCTATAGATTAAAAAAAAAAAGAAAGAGTATAACTATGTAAATGTAAGCTAAGAAACACATGAGAAAATTAAAAATTTTCAATAATTTTGATTAATTTTTTCCAAATAAGAATGATGGTGATTTATACAATAATTGAAAATTATTTAATGAATATAATAAAATCGTCTATAATTCAAAAAGTATCGGTCCCTTCAGACTCAGCGGAAGCATGGAGAACGGGCCACACGCGGCTCGGTTCAAACCCAAATGTGTCGGTGCCGAAGCCCATTCCCGTCAGCGAGAGCAGTATTCGCCATGCCCATCTCTTTTATTTTACTTTCTTTCTGTTTTTTGTTTTTTGTTTTTTGTTTTTTTGAAGGACGAGTCCACTTCTTGTAGTTCTTAATCGGAAAGGAGACCCTCAACTTTCTCTAACCGCTGATCGCGGGGGCTTTCCATATCTTTTAAGTATCGCTTTCGAACAAGAGACTGAGAAAATTAAACACACTCGCCACCTTTATGATTCATTACAGCTAACGTTCAACGTTCATTCATTCAAACACTCTTTCCAGTGCGTACCTGATTTTTTTTTTTTTTTTTTTTTAAAGCTCACCCGCACCACCTAGAAAAGTCAATTCTTTTCGTGCACTCAAAAGCCAAAACAAAAATCATTCACCAAAAAGAGATCGCTTTTTGAAACTCGGTGGGTCCCTTTAAAAATCGAACTATAATTATATTATTTATAAAATTAAACCCAGATCACCTTGCATGTGTGAAAAATATATATTTTTTAATTATTTTTTTAAATTATATATATATATATATATTAATTATTTTATCTTTTATGGAAAAAAAAAAAAAGAGGAATATAAAAAATGGGACCAGAACTAAAAAGAAAAACCGACTGAAATTATCGCTAATTTTCAATAATATTTTTATAGTTAGTATAAAAAGATCTCACCATCGCTTGCCGTTTCAGTTCCGAACTCTCCACAGTCTTCAACCTGCGCCGCTTCTGCGAATATCACTAGAATTCTCGCTCAATTAATTTACTTATTTATTTGTGGGGTCTATTTGAGTTTTCTTTTTCTCAACAAAAAAGATTTTAAAAAAAGTTCTATTTTAGTGACCTTCGATCGCCCTGGATCGGCCGCTCGGTAGTTGGTTTGCTGCGACAAGTGCATGACGAGCGTGTCGGAGCTGTTTTACCAGAGGAGGTCGCGCGTGGGGCGGCCGGTCGACGATTTGGGACTCGAGCCTTCGATTTCCGATGGCAGTTTTCACCGCGCTAGTCATAACCGTCGACGCCATCATAATCATAGTCATCATCAGGAGCACCACGGCCGGCATGATTTCGACGGCTGTGATCGTCTCCGGACATTGTCTCCGCACTTGCGTGACCATCCTTCCCATCGGCTGTCTTCCTTGCCTGTAAGCACCGGAAAATTTTAAAGTCTGGTCTAATTTCCGATTGGTTGCCGAGAAAATCCAAAGAAAGAAAGAGAAGGAAATGCCACGATTATTATTATTATTATTATAGTCTTTTTAACGTAACTTGGATTTTTTTTATTTAAAGAAAAAAAAAGAAAAGAAAAAATTGTGCTACTTGAAATTGAAGTATTTGGGGGAAAACTATGCATTTGTTTGGGAAAACTGTAAAAATTTGCTTGTTTTTTCATTTTTGGATCACATTCAGGGGTCTCAGGAGCGCGCATCGGTCCGGCTCAATCAAAGTACCAGTCAAATTGTACCTAGCAACGCTAGTAACACGGAGAGTTTAAGTAGCAGTAGCAGGAGCATTCAAAGATTGACTAGAAATGAGAGGCTTCCTGGGACTGTACTACTTGCAAGGGCAAGGCTTCTCGAGAGATTGAGAGGGGTGTCTCTCTCCGAAAACAGGTGATTTTAGTACCCTTTTTGCCTTTCTTCTTTGTGTGGTTCGAATCTTTGTATTGCCCAGCGCAGATTTGCTTGCTTTGTGAGAATGATGGTAAAGCATGGATTTTTCAAGTTTTGATGTTGTCACATAAAGTGTTCTGGTTTGCTTCCAGGTGCTTCCAGTTGAGTATTTACATAATATCAGTCTTTATAAAACCATTAATTGTGTATACTAGAGGCTGCGCAATGCTGTTGCTACTCTCCTCTAGCCATTACCACTAAAATTGCTTTTTCTCCTCCTGCTTTTGCTAGGGGCTTTTATCATTATCATCACAGTTATTATGCCTATGATATTTCCCTTTTTAGTTGTTCCTATCCCATCTATGTTGCATGTAGTTATCGGTTTCTGCTGCTACTCTTTCTGTTTTCACTTGCTACTGGCAATTATTTGTAGTTTGTAAATGATGTGATTGCTTAGAAATACATGGACTACCTCTGTCAGTGCGATGATACCATTCACTGCAGCTTTCTTTTGTGACTTTTCTATACCGCTCTCAGAGTCATTTGTAAACTTGGTCATGGTTTGAATTAAAGGTGCTTGTGACTTTGGTCTTATATAGGCAAAATGGCAGAGCTTCGTCTGGCATTTACAACAGGGAGCATGCATTTGGTGATGACTTAAGGATTATTGAAGAAGTTGATTGGGGAACTAACATTTCCACTATGAGGTTTGGAAGTACTCCCCTTTTTACAGGCCCAACCTTGCAAATGGAAAGAATAGCATTGGAGCAGGATTCATCAAAGAAAAAACCACCGGGTCTAGCTCGAGAGGCCCTCAAAGGTTTGAGGTTGGAGGTATTTAGCCACTCGGAAGAAGATGCCAAGCGGGAAGCTTCACTGTCATCAGATTGTAGCATATGTCTAGAGAGTTTTGTGGAAGGAGATGAGCTGATTTGCTTACCATGTGAGCACAGGTTTCACTTTACCTGCTTGGATCCTTGGATTCGAACTTGTGGGGACTGCCCATATTGTCGAAGAGATATTGCAGTGATTAGTCGTCCATCGTGAAGAGGATGAAGACTTTTCAGATAATATTTGTTTATTCTCGTGTGGATGGCATTCCATTAGAGGAAGTCTTCATCTGGTAATATTACCGTGCATGGGTTTTGTTTTGCCCTTTAGTCTTTAAGAGTCCTATCTTTGTCTTTAGCCTTTATCTATACGAAGATTTGATCTTGTCCTGTTTCGTGTTTATTTTTTCTTGGTTTGCTTCTATTTTCATTTTTATCACAATTAATTCAAGTACGGACTCCTCCATTGTGCGAAGCACCCTCCCTCCAGCAATGCAGCGGCTGAATCATCTGAAAGCCCGTTAATCATTGTCACCCCATTCTGCTTCGCCGCCCCCCAAACTCAAGCCAAGATCTCCTCTCAGATTCTAATACACAATCTCTCGTATAAGTGCTTATCTTCCCTTCTAAATACCCCACATGCCCCATAAGCACATCGGAATCCCATGTCAAAGAAAACAGAGATCGTATAAGTGCGTATCTTCTCTACTAAATACCCCACATGCCCCATAAGCACATCGGAATCCCATGTCAAAGAAAACAGAGATCTTTCTCACCTTATTCTACAGACCTACCATTTTTGTGAGTGGAAATGCCACAAACTTGATCGAACACTCTGTGGATATCCAATTGGATTTCAAGATCATATCCTCGAATCTCAGAAAGCTTTTTGGATAGCAGATCGTGGAGGCATGGAAGAGTTACAGCCTTTACGGGAAGAGAGGGTACAAGACTCTTCCTCGGAATAGTCTTGGGGAATCTTGATGGGTTTGTTGACAGTCCAGAATTGATCGACGGTCCATTGGATGATCACCTCGGACTAGTGCTGATTAAATAATATATATTAAAGAAACCTTATTCATGGAGTCTCTGAGAAAGAATTCCATTCCACTAATGGGTACTCGCAGGGTGGTATGCACAAGGACGGGCAGTTTCCAGAAGCCGCAGATCTGATCACTTCTGCAATTGCCAAAGATGATTCCGAGAGATTGATTTACTAACAAAAGGGGCATGAAATCTTTCGGCCATATTCTCTTCTCATCCGTGTTCTTTGGTCTCGGCCATATGTTACTGTTGATGGAGCCTGTGGATAATTTATGTATTAAGTTAAAAGGATAATTTCATTCTGAAATGACTGTTCAGAATTTACCCATTTTGCCTTTCATAAGGGTGCGTTTTGCGTCGTTGTATGGGATAATATGGGCCATGCTTTATTGGGTAGAGAACAAAGCATTCAACTCCAACCGTAGAAACCATGGCCTAGAAGACAATGAGCATCAAGCTGAACTCAAAATCCATTGGCAAATCACCCTACTCACCGATTCCAGTTGCAACTCCCAGCCTAAAATCCAACCATACGAGCAATTATGAACCCTGTGTTGCCAACGACTTTCTTCTGGCCCACCCATATATGACACAACCCTTCTCTTTCTTTAGGCAATTATTTATTTATTTATTTATTTTAATACCACCGGTCAATATTTTAGTCCAAAAGTCAAAACAAGAACCGTTTTACCAAGACCAATCACGAACACAGGCTCTGAGTGGTTGTTGACTCGGGAAGAGTCAGGTGAAGTAAGGTTTTAAAAATTGAACCAGTCAATCAAAAATTTTAAAAATTTAAAATTTAATCAATTTAATTAAGATTAAATTAGTAAATTTAATATTTAATATTAAAAAATAAAATTTTCAATATATATATATATATACACACATAATTATATATTATATAAAAACATTCATTAGTACAAATTAAAATATAATAAAATTAATATCTTAATACTAATATAAAAAATTTAAAAAATATATCACAATCAAAATAAATAAAATATAAATATTATATAAAATTTATATATCTTAAAAATTCTAAAAAATAGTACCATTTAAAAAAATTAATATTTTTACTGTTTTATCCAAAAAAGTAGGTCTAGAGAATTAAAAGTAAATTAATATTTTATCAAAAAATTAGATATCATTCATCAAATTTTAGTTAAACTAATCTATTCACTAATCTTTATGTTAAATTTTAATTGAAAAGAATAAACTAAACTATGAATCAATTTTTAAATTTTTTTAGTCAAATTAACAGGTCCGATTCCGTTCCTAAAACACCGCAACGAAGGAACAACAGAGAAACAAAATATCACAATAGCCAATAAATAAATACAAATAATGTAGAAAAAAGAAAGAAAAAAAAAACAAATAGCGACAAAATAAATAAAGGGAAACTGAAAAGGAAGTTACTGAGCCGCGTAGGGTGCAGACCAAGAAAAAAAGAACTCGGACCTTTTCCTTCTTTCTTCTGCTTCACGCGGCATCTCTCTGTCTCTCTCTCTCTCTCTCTCTCTTCGCCTTTGGTCCCTTTTAGCAGTTTTATATGATATATGCCCGATCTTTGCAGAGGAGAGAGAGAGAGAGAGAGAGAGAGAGAAATTTGAAGAAAAAAAAGGAGAGTGGAAGAAATACGACGACTTGAGGAGGAATTGGCGAGAGGATGTTGCGTGCGTGTTACAGGCCGCTGGAGCGATGCTTCGGGAGGAGAGCGGGCGGCGGAGATGGGTTGATCTGGCACGCGGATTTGAGACCGCACGCGTCCGGGGACTACTCGATTGCGGTGGTTCAGGCGAACTCCAATTTGGAGGATCAGAGCCAGGTCTTCACGTCTCCTTCCGCCATTTATGTCGGCGTCTATGACGGCCATGGTGGACCCGAGGCTTCTAGATTTGTTAACATGCATTTGTTCCCTTTTATGCACAGTAATCTCTCTCTCTCTCTCTCTGTTTAGAATTTTCTAATTATCTGTTTTTTTGTTTTTTTACTGCGGTTTAGCTTTTGCTTTTATGGTCTGTGTGTGACAATTAAGTTGATGGATAATAAGACAGAGTGAAGGGGCTTTAACTTAATTAATTAGTTCTGTTGCTAGGACTCGGCTTAATTGAGTTGGGTTTTTCTTTCTGTTCTCTTATTGTTTTGTTCCCCAAAGCCGAAGGATTCTTCGGTCATCTGAATTTAGGGGCTTGTTTGCTTGGTGGGAAAATATTGGGATCTTGAATTGTTGGAAAAGATCGAAGGTAAACTAGAGGTGTTATGAGCAATGACGTTTGTCTTCAATTAACTAAGGACTCGATTTTCTTTTATTCCAATGAAAGTAAAGATGCAGAGAGGGTCAGATTTTTTTTATTATTATTAATAAGGAAAATGGGTTACCACACACTTGGATTTCACTTGCTTTTGAGCAACAGAATTCCGGCGAGTTTGTCTCTTTATAGACCTCTAAGACTTCTGTTTTTAAGTGCAGAATTTGCTACAGAACAAGGGGGCTTGTCAGCAGATGTAATAAAGCAGGCATTTAATGCGACTGAAGAGGAATTTTGCCATTTGGTGAAGCGATCATTGCCTGTCAAGCCACAAATTGCTTCAGTTGGATCATGTTGTTTAGTTGGCGCAATATCGGATGATGTTCTATATGTTGCAAATCTTGGAGACTCGAGGGCAGTTCTTGGCCGGAGAGTTTCCAAAGATAAGAAAAAGCCTGTGATAGCAGAGCGATTATCAACAGATCATAATGTTTCTGTTGAGGAAGTGAGGAAGGAGGTTGAGGCACTTCATCCTGACGATTCACATGTTGTAGTTTATACACGAGGAGTTTGGAGGATCAAGGGCATTATACAGGTAGGAAAAGCCTCCCATTCATATTCAAATTCTGACTTTGCTAGCTAGATATGGGAATTTCGCTAATTGAAAATTTGTTTATTGGGAAGAATAATGTATGGCTTTAAGTGTTTCAGCAGGCAATGTGGTTACATGTCTTCATCTTGGCTTATCTGTGCCTAATGCCTGTTTGTTTGATTTTGCATTGATAAATCTGTCCTACAAGCTCAAGAGCATCCTACTTCATTCTCTCTACCTTTATCATTTTTTTTTTCATTCTTTTTACTTATGCGTAGGAATCCATCTGGTGATGGAAAAGTGCTACAAGTAGAGTTGTCCTAAATCTAGTTGTCTGCGGCCTTCATACTTATCGAGGAACTTGATGCCATTCTTCCTTCCTGGTTCAGTATCTCATGCAGCCAAGTGAAGCGGTTGGTCTTACATGCATGAGATGCACATGAAGAACCAATGGAGGGTAACAGTGATGCTTATGTAAAATGTAACTACAAGAAGTCTTTTTATCTTCATTCTTTTTCCTTTTCTTTTTCCAACATTCTGTCATAATTTTGCATGAATGAAATCAGTCATCTTTTTTCCTTGCGAGCTGACCTACAATCCTAAGGCAAGTGGTGGAAAATATTTTTCTGAATGTTTTCTTTTGCCCCATTTCAGGTATCTAGGTCTATTGGTGACATCTATCTCAAGAAGCCTGAATTCAACAGAGACCCAATATTTCAGCAATTTGGAAACCCTGTACCTTTGAAGCGGCCTGTGATGACAGCAGAACCCTCAATCCTCATTAGAGAACTCAGGCCACAAGACTTGTTCTTGATCTTTGCTTCTGATGGTCTCTGGGAACACTTGAGTGATGAAGCAGCAGTTGACATTGTTTTTAAAAACCCAAGAACTGTAAGTTCCTATATTTGACATGACATCTTTGTATCTGTAGCTATTATTATAGTATTTAAGGGTGGACCTAATTTAAACCTTGAAATTAGATACCTTAAACTTTGATTGGACCATTGAAGGCAGAATTATTCAATGCCTATTGCTAACCCACACACTTGAATGAAGCTTTGGAGTTGCATAAAATGAATTCATCAGCCTTAGTATGTCAGCATATATTATTCTCCACGAGCATTTCTTGTCCTGCGAAATAGAGTTTCCCTAGACTAGTTTTTTCAATAATTTAAGGTATTCATATAACATGCATTTGTTTTGGCTTTTTAACCTGCATTAGAGTTGTGTGATACTCGGCAAGTTCAAGTAGTTTGCCAAACATTGCCATTGATTTGTATTGTGGGATACTTTGCAGGGGATTGCAAAGAGATTGGTGAGAGCTGCTCTTCAGGAAGCTGCAAAGAAAAGAGAGATAAGATATAACGACATAAAGAAAATTGAAAAGGGCGTAAGGCGCCATTTTCATGATGATATCACTGTGGTAGTAGTTTATCTTGACCGCGAAAAGAGCTCGGCCAATGGGAGATCGAAGCACAGTGCCATTGGCTGCATCTCTGCTCCTCTCGATATTTTCTCCCTTAACACAGATCAAGCTGAGGAGGATCTGCTTCGTACAGTTTTTTAAAAAGAATGAGAAAGAGAAAAAAAAAAAAAAAAAACTCTTTTGGAGGGTTAACACTTGAGTTACATGATTTATATGTTACATCATTTGCACAATAGCATATGTGGAATGCATGACATTGTTGGATATAGGGATTCAACGATGTAAAGATTACAATTGTGTAGATAAGTAGGTTGGTTTTGGATTGGGGGTAGATGCCGATGGAAGCATTCTCTGTATACGTTTCTTTTTCGGAGTTCCTCGGTTCTCTTCCTTGTTTGTTGTTAGTCACCTCAGGTTTTGTATTTTTTTCCTGCATAGCACGGCTTGCAGCATACGAGGACTTTATGGGCACCAATCTATTTCGAGGTCAGTTTCAGTGTCGCTAGACATTGTCTCAAATAATAGAGAGACTCCACAAAAATATGAGTGCATATTCAACAATAGAGACTCCGCAGGAGGAGGGCACCGGCACCGGCACCGGCACCGGCACCTGCACCAGCGAGGTCAAATCTGTCTCGCGATGCTCCACCAATATTTAATGCAATCCAGCTTTACCTAAAGTGGGTTTCGGCCAACTAATTTCTCTTTCCGATGACCCTTTTGTGTGTGATGCGGCCTCTTTAGATTCGATCTTTGGCAGCTGTAGTAAAACTGACGCGTATCCATATTCCTATATGTCTTATGACTAACCGCCAAAAATGCATGCCCGTTACGCCCCTTTCAAACCGGCGCGTGTCTATATTCCTTTATGTATTATGATTTGTTGGTCGTTGAGGCTCAGCGTGAACAAGGCGTAATTCAACGGGGGACCAGCCTGGTACCGTGCTGGCTTGGATGATTCACGGTTTTAAGCCACGTAGTTATGTTGCATATGTGCTAATCCGGGCGAGTTAAGTAAGTGTAAGAGAGTATTAAGTTATATAGTAGAAATAATTTAGGAGATGAGTAGAAAGATTTGAGAGTATTAAAAAATAGAAAGTATAAGAAAATTTTATAATTAAAATATATTGAGTAGTTGTTAAAAATAATTATAATTAAAAAAATATATTTATAATAAGTGTAATAATTTAAATATTTTAAAAAATATTATAATATTTAATAATTAACTTAATAATTATAAATTATTTAAAAAATTTAGTGAATATTTAACTAATTTTTTGTTAAAAATTTATAAATTTTAAATATTTATACACTTTTTTAGTATTTTTTAATAATTTCTCTGATAATAAAAAGTAACTAGACATTACTTACTCAAGACTCTGTCTCCCCACTTACTGGATAGGTTAGACAACAACTTTTTAGGTGACATTTAGCTCTAAACGGGGACTATGAAACTCTGTTTTCTGTTGAGGGATTCAAGGTTATACATGGTTTTGGGTTGCCGCTTGCCCAGGCTTTCTTGATGACCAAAATAATCGAGTGCCAATTTCTAATGACTCCTCACCTAAATTAATTCTATGAGAAAAAATTGCATGCCTAATCTTTATTTAATTCACTCCCTTTATTAATCTCAAGTTGTATGCAAGACTAATGCTGTGAAAATTGAACTTGTCATCGAATCAAAAATGTCAAAAGTCAAAAGCCGAAGAGTTAATCGGTTCTAATTTACGTCGATTAAATTAAGGAGAAATTATGTTATAATTTATATATTTTTATTTTATAATAATTAAAGTATTTTATAAAAGAAAAGGAAATTTGATAGGAAAGACACTTTTTTTTTTTTAATTTTTGGGGTACATTTGAATAGAACATGACAGATAATCTATAATAAAGGAATTCAGTAGTTTATATTCTCTTTAGCCGAAAACATACGAGTGTTTAGCAAAGTTGTAGTTGGTGTTTACGTGCTTAATTAGGTCAAAATTTGACCGAACCGGTGAAATAGAGTTAAAAAATAATGAGAAGCTACAACTCTTTTTATTTTTTATTTTTTATTTTTTTGTGCCATTTTTGTCCGTTGATACTTGAGAGCCTCTTGGGCTCTACAGATGAAAGATAACCCTCGAAGTCCAAGTACTTGTTCGGGATTGACATTTGATAGACTTTTACTAGATAAATGAATGAAGTCCCTTTTTTAAAATAAATAAAAAAAAAACTTTCGAATTGATATTTTTAGTTAAAACGAATTATAAAAATTCCATAAAAAAAAAAACGAATACCATTTTTACTAATAAATAAATAAATAAGCAAATGAATAAACAGAGGGAGGCGGGGGCAGATAGACAGAGAGCGGGCGCGAAGCAATTTCCGTCGGCTTCACCGGCCACAAACCAGTTGGCCAAGGCGGCGCTAAAGGCGTTGAAAACAGACTCAGACCGAACCTTCCTACTGGAAGCAAAGCCCCCGGCGTCGCCCAAAGGCTAAGATATAGAGATGGGGGCTAGTAATTTGGTTGCCGATACAGTTTGGAAAAGCATTGAGTCAACTCGCTCAGGTCCCAATCGTTTTTTCTTTTTTGGGTTATTTTTTTCCTCTTTTTCCCTTTTTCTCTTCTATTTTTAGAACCTTTAACTTTTGCTCTGTTGGTTTGGTTACATATGATTGGCGGCAGTGACTGAGGACCAGCTCTCAATGTGAGTACCCAGTCCGTCATTTTTACACGTAAGATTGTATTTGAGAGTTCAAAAGATTGTCTTTTTTTATCTTCTTGCCTTACAGTGATCTATTTATTTCGTTGGTATGGATGAATTGTAGTTTGCATTTCTTGTTCGGTAAAAACTTTGAGAGAGCAACGAGGATAGTGGATCAGAAGGGTGTCAAGAGGATCACTGGCGAGCCCAGTGGCCGCTTCATCTTCCAGGTTCGTTCTGTTACTTCTCTCTTAACTGATTGTAAATTCACCTTGTCTGTGTATGGCCAATGTCAGGTGGGCAGTAGCTGGGGCTTTACTTTTTCCTTGTTTGTGCTGGCGGGGATTAGGTGGTGGGAGAATCGAGGAGGAAAGAGGAGTATCTATGTTTTGCAGAACACTACTGTGCCTGCTATTCATTTTTCTATGATGTGGTGAACAGAGGAGAACAGCTTTGTGTAAGAAAATGTGCACTCTTTGCCTCTTCGCCATTTCCCAGTTTGATGTGTTATTCCTGTTCAAGTTATAACTCTGTGTTGACTTGCTTGATCTCTTGCAGTGTAAGCATCAATTGGCTGCAAGACTTGCTGCTGCATTGGGGTCATGCGTGGAAATTAAAGTTTCTGATCAGCAACTAGCATTGTCACTCGCCAAACTATAACATGATTGTCTGGAAGTCAGGAGCATCACAATCAAAGGCACCGATTACATTTTCCTACATGCCTTTCACTTTGTGATTACTAGTCCATGAAATCAACTCGATCACCTCAAACTGTTGTAGTTGTCTTCAAACAGTCGACTTGGAGAGCCGTCCTATTTTATACAATCAAAGCATCTTTGACGATGTTTTGAGGTACAGGCAGAGAGATTCAAGTATACAGTATTTGACCATGCAGTTTGCTGAAACCCCACTTCGCAAAAGTTTAAAATGGAGTTAATAAGGCTATAACATCAATGACAAATCGAAGGGGTTACTAGTACTTAAGAAGGCATACAGTAACTTCTCCTGTATGTCTCTACAAACGTATATGAACGGATCTATTTGTTCTTGCATCTCACACAGCCCATTGAGAACATACACAATTTGCACTCTCGGAGCTTTTTTTCTTTTGTGGTGGTTTTCTTAACACACTACAATACACCATGAGGCTTCCATAGCCATCAGTTTAAACAGCAGAGCGGTGAGCTCCAGTGCCTTCAATCTCCCGTCTTCCATAACTGCCCAGTTCAAAAGTCAATGGCCACAATTCTTGATGAACAAGTGAATTCTATAATTACTGTTTTCATTTGTTAAATATTCGCCTGTAATATGTTTCAGAAATCCAAGTCAATCTACATAATAGCATGGAACAGTCAGCAGCTTTCGAACAAAATTAGCACATAGACAACGTTTTGGACAAGAATATTGCTTAGCAGATTAAAACTAATGCTTGAAAAATTCAAATGCAAATTGTATAAGCTGTAGTTCTTATGGTACACGGCAAGTTCAATAATTCATAATATAGGCTCCAAGTCCCACCAAAGACTCAAATCAAATTCAGTATCAAAAAGAAACTCTACAATTAATAATGATGGTATTTTATACAGCACAAACTTGATTTATCAAAGATGCTTATTAAAACAAAAATATAATGACTACCACAAATCAACCGCACAAGTGCCCATATGAGTAAGATCCAATGCAGTAAAGCTTATTGTGCATGCCATGAAGTCAGCTTCTCCTTTCCACTTGTCCAGGCACAGATCCATATATGTCCAGAGTTTCATCTACATTACTCCCCTGTGTTCAGCCTCCAACATGAACAGAATCATTTACAATAGCATTACCTGTCCAGTCATCTTGATAGCCATAAAAAATGTAAGAGGGAACAAGGGGCAAACAGTTGCATATCAAAGGTTTAAGGCACTCCATAAAGTTTGTCAACCCACAATTAACAATGACTACCTATGGCCATTGTTTTATTATACGTTCTAATAACCTGCTTTCTTCTTCACTAGAGACATGCGGATCAAGCTTGCAAAGGCTGCTGATGAACATGCTTGCATCAGTCCGGCGATCATGTTTGCAATACGCATCTACAATTGAGTTGTATGTGTTCTTGTTTGGCTCACACCCATGCTTGATCATATATCGGACAACATCAATGGCCTCCTCAAACATCAAGTCAGCTGCATAACTTGCAACAAAAGTATTATACGTAATTACATCTGGAACTAGCCCACAATCCTTCATTTCTGAGAATATCCTTGAAGCCTCTCTCATCCGACCATTTCGGCAATAGGCAAAGATAACAGTGTTGTATGAAATTATATCGGGCTTCATTCCTTTTGCAAGAATTTCCTTCAAAACAGCTTCCGATCTCTCAAAATTTTCTGAACGGCTGTACATATACATCAAACTGTTGTAAGTTGCCAAGCTAGGAGTGAACCCACTTTCATTCATGAATCTCAAGATTTCATTTGCTTCATTAATCATCTGTCTCCTGCCATAAATAGATATCATAGCATTTAAAGTATTTATACCAGGTGCAAAACCTCTTTTCCTTAACTCCGAGAATGCACGTTCAGTTTCCATTAGAAGGTCACATTTACTATTAACTAAAACAAGGGTCTTCAAAAGTACCGCATGGGGTTCAATTTCACCAGAGTATATATCTTCTGCAAGAGTCTGCATCCGTTCAATCTCTCTGTCATTGGCATAACCATGAAGTAAGGAAGAGTATGAAAGCTCATTGGGCTTGCAAAAACCATCTTGCATTTCAGTAAGTATTTTCTCTGACTGTTCCCATAACCCTCCACGAGCCAGTGCAGCCAAAACAGCATTATAGGTGGAAAGATCTGGCGTAATACCTGCTTCCAGCAATCTCTTATACACAACCATAGCCTGGTCAAAAGAACCACACCGGCTGTATGCACTGATTAAAGTGTTAAAAGTATCCCTCTCTGGAACAAAACCTGCCCTCTTCATCTCCTTAAACACTCCAGACACTTCTGAATCCATCCCATTTTGCCCAAACACTGATAAAAGTGTGTTCCAGGTTACAATATCTGGTTTACAATGGCATGTTTTAATGTCCTCAAAAACCTTCATCATTGCTGCAAAGTTCCCCCTGTTACCATGCATCTTAATAAGAGCATTAAAAGTACAAATATTTGGTTTACAACCCGCAGCCCTCATTTCTTTGAAAATCCTCATTGCAGACTCATCCTTTCCAGCCTTCTCAAATCCTGATAAAAGAGTCGTGTAAGTGAAAACATCCGGCATAATCCCTTTCTCCACCATTTGGGTTTTAAGCTCCATTGCTTCCTCCACTAGCCCATCGCTTCCATAAGCTGATATCAATGAATTGTAAGTAACAATAGTAGGAGAGAAACCATCAGCTTCCATTTCCCTCAACACCTCCATGGCGTCTTTAGGCCGCCTAGACTTCCCATAAACATCCAATAATGCATTATAGGTAACCTTATCTGGTGTAAAACCTGCCAATTTCATCTCTTCAAATACTTGGGCAGCTTCTTCATGCAAAGACCCTCGCCGACAACAACTTATAAGAGTATTATAAGTGTATTCATCTAGGGCAACCCCAGCACTCTTCATTCCCCCAACAAGACCTATAATCTTACTCCAAGGCATGCCCATTTTCCCATACACATTCAATATTACATTATAAGTTATCAAAGTTGGTTTGCATCCCTCTTCCTCCATCTTGTTGAACACCATAACTGCATCCCTGTACCTTCCATTACTAGCACAAGCAGTTATCAAAGAAGTGTACGCATAAACATCAGGTTGGAACCCATCCCTATGCAATTTGTTCAATAAAGAAGCCGCAGCTGAAACTTTACCCTCTTTACCAAGCAAACTAATAAGAACAGCCACAACAGAATTATTGAGAACCGACAGGCCATTCTCTCTATTTTGTACCCAGTCAAACACAGTCATCGCCAAGTCACATTTCTTGTAAAACCCTAAACCCTTTATAACACCCAACACATCCAAACTCAAAGAATTGATAATACCACTAGTCAAACTGGACTCCGCTTGATGGTACTCAAATAAATGCTTCAAGAGCAGGTCTAATTCACTTCCTTCAAAAGATGGGTCAATCAAAGCATCGAGAACTTGCTGACCTTGAGGGGAGAGGTGGCGATTGGACCAGGGCTTGCCACGGTTCGGGTCCCGGGACCTTCCAATGCGGGCTCTCCTACGAGGGGCATGTGGGCCAATGGATTTTGGAGAAATTGAGGGTTGGTTAGTAAGCAGGTCCTGAAGGATAGGGGTCGTATGTGGCGGTGGAGGTGGCGGGAGAGATGGCGGTAAAGTGGCTACAGTGGACGGTGGTTGTTGTTGTTGGAATTGGTAGCTTTGAATAGAGAAGAGGGGCTTTGAAGGTGGGGGGTTTGGGAGGAGAAGTGGAAGTGCTAATTTCTCAGCCATTTTATCTCACATAAACAAACAAACGCGCACACAGAGGGGAAACAAAGAGACAGTTTTGGTATTTGGGTAAGGTGAAGATGTTGAATTGCCTTGCAGAGAACTGGAGGAGTGAAGCCTTTTTGTTGGAGAGATGACTGACTTCAAGGAGAGGAGACACTCTCGTACAAACTACAGAGACAGACAGTGTTAGTGCGGGAGATACCATATAGAACAGGCGATTGTTTCTAAGCTTCGGTGGCGGATGGGGAGTGGGGACCGCTCGCTCTTGACCCAAAAACACATAAAAAACAACACTCGAAATAGACTTCAACTGAGCTTCGGGCATCGGCCTACGCTTTCGGGTTCTGGCTGTGGACTCCTCTGACATGCCTTACAAACCCAAACGTTTACAAAGGCCCATTGTGGGTTCAGACAAGATTTTATCCCGTAGGCCCTCCCGATATTTGTCGGGGAGAACCGAAGCCCCGTCTCCCTCAAATCCGTGTCCCCCGATCGTTTTTCCTATTAGTGCGTTCGGTTGGAAGGCAATGAGGAGGGTAACTCGACAAGTGTTCATTCAACTAGTAATTGAAGTATCTCAAATTTGCCATGGATCTGTGGATGTCCCTTCATCCCATAAGCACTAAACAAGGTATTTGGACAACAATTTTTTTTTTTCTTTTCATTTTGTAATGCATTATAAATATATTAATCATTCTATCTACGCTCTTAAATTAAATACCATCTATTAAAATCTTTATTTAACCTTTTTCAAAAAAAAAAAAAAAAAAAAAGAAAAAATCAACCATTCTGGGAACTATTAGATTCAAACAAGCTTTCCTATACCTTACCTTAATATTAATAAATTCAAAATATAATATCTCACTCTCAACATAAATAGAACATAAATCTCAATGTATTAGGAGACGAACGATAATGAAAAACACATACCCCCAAACTAACACGAAGAGAAGCACACCAAACTATTACCACCCCCCCCCCGGCGGGCATTTTAATGCTGTGTTATTCACGACGGTGGGACGTTGAAACTGTTTTAAGTCTGTAAATGTAATAACCGCACTTCCACTGGGGCCAGGTTACGTGCATTGCCCGGCCCTGTTAAACAAGCCTTTTAACACATCTAGGAGAAAAAAGAGACTCCCATTAGCAGACCTAATGCCAATATTCTGACAGCTAGAGCAGAACTTTTCTTGCATACAAGAGTCATCCATCCAAAAATTAAGATCTTCATGTAAACATAAAGGGCTAGCCGACGAAGAATTCATCTTGAAATGCATGCTTCCAGGAATCTAAAAACAAAGCTACTAAGACGCTAGTTCAATATGCACGTACTAATAAGACTGAAAACACCAACATATGTTGAAAAAGCAGCATTGCTCTCACTAATCCTCGCCCAGAAAGACAGCCTAGGGAACAAAAAGTGAAAAACCAGAATCCAGCTCCATTCTCTTGAACTTCATTTGAGAAAATGAGGACTAATCAACCCTGCAATCTCGAGAAATCCAACCTGGTCTCTACCACCAAATATCTTCTTCAACTTCTCATCACAAATTATGATCTTCTTGTTATTGGGGTCCTGAAAGATAGAATGTCAAGCAAGCAATCAACAGCACAACAAGCACCTTCAGAGAGGATTTAATGTTTAGGAAACAGATATGCCAGATTTCCAAATAGAAAGTAGGCCAGTATATTTGATTTAACCTGAGTGGCAGGATAATTAGGAAGTCCTCTCAATGACACAACAACTTCATATAAATTATGGTGATTAAGCCCCCTCACTAGTCATGAATGATGATTAAGCTTTTATGACCAAAATAAAAAAAGAATAAAAAAACGTATTCTTCTCGCCAAACACAAAATCATCTTTCAAGCTAATTGTTCAGCTACTTTACCTCAACAATGCAGCAGCTCCTAATCACATATTATTTTATTTACCATAGCATCTATATCACATTTAATACTAACCTAGAAAATACACAACCCGTGTGGAAACGTACTTGCTCACGCGTGTGCAACCCCAACCCCTCAAAACACACACCCCCAGACACACATTCATTGCCATTACAAAAACTTGGCCTTTCTATCATAGGAATTGTGACATGCACATATTATATCCATAAATTAGCATGTACAAGCCACGATGTAAAGGTAAGAGCACTCACAAAACTTCATTTACAACTCGATTTATGGACAATTAGTACCTAATGAAAGTGCAATAACGCGGTCATAGACACAAAGTCGGAAACTGCAGCGTTATTGACATAATGCCGTGCAAAATAGACCCCTCTTGACGTACCAATGAGCCACTTTCACAAACATAAACACCCATCTAAAACCCTAACAACCGAACTCAAAATAAGAGACAGAAACCAACTGAACTTAACATGTACAACTGCAAAAGCTAAATCTACCCACACAAATTGGGAACAAAATGAAACCCAATGATCTTATAACAGATAGTTAGTAACTCATCAAGAAACCCCAAAATGACAAGACCCCACCTCGCAGAAAGCAACAGCATCAACAAATTAACTGAAAAGGGCTGCAGATTGGTTAAACCCCAAAATGAAAAGAAAAGAGCGCATGGAACCTGAAGATTATGCTCCTTGATGTAAGCCCAGATGACCTTAAGCGCTTGGGTCCGAGGGATCTCAGAAGTCCCAACGAGGTCAGCCATTTCGGGAGATACGCGGCGTGGCCTCATGATACCGCGTGGCTCGCGCTTCCCCGTTACCGGCTTCGACGACGCTGTTGCGCACGTCACCGTACGACGCACCATTCTCACGCTAGTAGTCGTCACACGGGGCAGCAGCGGAGGACAGAGTCGCACACCCAGAATCGACACCGTTTCGGGCGGAAAAGTGGTCGCCATCTTTGGTGTACACCACTGGACAGAGGGTCAGTGAGCTGAAAGGGTTCTTTGCGTTGCGTTATCCTCCAATTTCGTTTATCTTTTATGAGACTATTAATTATTAGGAATTATCAAAGAGATAATAAATTTTTTATTTTTTATTTTTTTTAAAGTGCTTTTTGGGGTTTTGCGTGTAAGAGAGAAAATTGGCTGAGCCCGCCTTAAATCCTGAGGTACGGTTCTTGAAATTGGCTTTTCTCTGTCTTTTCCTCTTTTGGCAGTTGTGAAATGACGAGAATACTCTGCTTGGGGTTTGCGGCCGACTTTTTTATTTTTTATTTTTTTTGTCCGCAGAGGAAATAGCCAGACCATTACGAAGAGAGGAGGGGGGGTGAGGGGGGATGCAGAGCGCGAGCCTTTTGTAATGGATTTTTCTGATTGCTTGTGCGGCGGCGTCCAATGGGCTGTCTTTAAGTGCTTAAGTCCACTAAGCAAGGAAAGCTAATCCAGTTCATCTATTGGATCGCTCTTTTCCAGAAGAGTAGACAAAAAAAGGCCAATCTACAAAGAAGGCCCGGGAGGAATGCAATTAGTTCAGTTTTTTTTTTCCCTTTTTTAAAAAATAAAAAATAAAAAAATTCTCGTTTTGAATTATATTATCAAAATAAATACTTTAGAGAAAACTAAAAAAAAAAAAAAAAAGATTAGAGCAGTTATGACCCAACTTCAAAACATCTGTGCATTTTTTTGAAACTTTTTATCTTCTTGCAATTGGGAACTCATAAAGAAGTCAGCTTTTAGCTTTGCGCTGTTCACAGCAGGAATGGAGGTCAATTTAACCTCAAGGAAAAGAAATGGATCAACCAAAAAAAAAAAAAGAGGCTACCGGGTTAACATCATTGAAATTTCGGGTCCCCGATCGTCCAGCCAACTTCTTCACCACTCAATTCGTATCTTTTACTCTACGCTGGTTCCAAGCTGGGCCCACCCACCCGCACACATTTTTTTAGTATTAGGTTCTTTCGGGATCTGTCGTACTTTCGATACAATTAATTAAATTATTTTTATTAAAATTAAAAAAATAAAAATTTTCATGAGAATTTTAACTCACTCGTCGAGGAGACTTTAATCTTTCTATCGTTAATGATGCACATAAATTATAAACTCTGGAATTCCCATCTGGAAAGTTTGACGGTAGTTGCAATTTTCAACTTTTTTTTTTTTTTTTTGGTGGGTCTCCCTGCTGTAATCCAATCTTCGAGTATATTTAATTGTTGGGATGTTCAAACTTAAATTGATGGCTTACCGTCTGTAAACCAACTCAGTGAATTCTAACGAAGTCCATTAACGTAATCATTTGCCGTCATCCATCCGTTCCGCCCAGTCATTGTGCTTTTTTACTCTACCAGAAAATTTGGTCTGAAAGAATGGCAAAAACCCAATAATCTTATCATCGTGTTCACTAATGGAAATTAGGAAAACGTATTCGCAACATCCGAATTCTCGTTGGCCACCCGCGACCGAACTGAGAGTCTGCCAATTATTCGGGGTATTGGCCTGATTTTGAGTTATTATTATTATTATTATATATTTTTAATAAAAAATTTATATTAAAAATCTAATATTAAATCTTAAATTTAATTTAATATTAATAAAAATCTATACGAATGATTTTTTATTTTTTTATAAATATAATAATTAATATTTGTGTGTGTGTGTGTGTGTTGTTTTTTTTTTTATTGTTAGAAAAAGCAAAAATTTAGTGGGCGTGGCACCGCGATCTTATACCGCACTCACATGGTAATGGACCCACGCCAAACTCACTTGACAATCAGACGGCGCAGATCTGTTTGGTTGGGCCCACCCTATCACTTTTTATTTTCTTGTTCTCATACTACCAAACCCATCGATCAAGTAACGGGAGCTTCCTTTACACTTAATTAATCCCTTTTAAAATTCCATTCTCCGTGTATTTATTCATCCTCACACCGTATTCTCTAAGTTGTCGCTGCGACTCTCTCTCTCTCTCTCTCTCCAAGGAGACGGTGCGTAGAGAGGGTTACAGCAAAATGGTGAATCAGAAAGGTGTGATCTTTGCTTCTTTGCTCTGCATTGTCGTCGCTGGCGTCGGAGGCCAATCTCCGGCAACTTCTCCTACGGTTACACCAGCACCACCGACGCCTACCACCCCAACCGCTTCTCCGCCGCCTACCACCCCCGCTCCGCCGACTCCCACTGCCCCCGTTTCAGCCCCACCTCCAGCGACCACATCTCCTCCTCCTGCTACGCCTCCTCCGGTTTCAGCAACACCACCGTCCACTCCACCTCCAGTCAGCTCTCCACCTCCCGCATCGCCTCCCCCTGCAACTCCACCTCCCGCATCGCCTCCCCCTGCAACTCCGCCACCCGCATCGCCTCCTCCGGCCACTCCACCTCCAGTTTCTCCTCCACCAGCAACGCCTCCTCCCACTACTCCTCCACCACCAGCCACTCCTCCTCCAAGCGTTCCTCCACCGGCTCCGCTTGCGTCTCCACCTGCTCTGGTCCCGGCTCCTGCTCCAAGCAAGTCGAAATTGAAAGCTCCAGCTCCATCGCCTCTGGCATTGAGTCCGCCGGCGCCACCAACGGGTGTCCCGGCTCCGAGCTTGGGCGCAACCTCTCCAGGCCCAGCAGGGGGAGGAACAGACGTGGTAAGTGTTCCTTGTCTCTGTTCCCTTCAGTTTCTTCCTTCACCGGATGCATGCACAACCCGTGTTCATTAAATTGTTACATCAGATCTTAGCCCATTGTCGCGTTCATTTGCATTGCATTGCTTAGATTAAGCCATGGACATCATCGCAGCTCCTCGTTTCCAGTTCGGACATGGTGTCATGTAAGATATTACACGTCGAGAGTTCCCAACGTAAGCCCCGGTGGTAGGTACTGTTCCGTGTCGCGTCGCCCCGGTCTGGAGCACGGACCAATCAGAAAATGTGCAGCTCCAATTCTATCCAAGTTAAAATGCAAAGTCATGCTTTGACCCGATTTGGCACCCAAAGTTCCACACATGTGCAACTTGAGCTCCAGCCTCTCGGTCGTTCGATTAGAGCTCGTGTTATCGACTGCGGAAATTGGAAAGAAATTTTAAAGGTTAAGATCAATTTTTTTTTTTTTTTAACCTGTTCCCACGCCATTTTTCGGCTGCACATCAGGTGCTTTCACGCGATGACCTTCGAGGACGGTAGCTGGGGTAAGGGAACTCCGAGTCTTACGCCACTGACTTGGCTGCTGGCAGAGAAAAGAAATTTTAAAATGTAGCCTCGAAAGAATTAGATTAAATAAATTTAAAAATAATGATCATTTTAAATAAATATAATTAATCTTTATATTATATAAAAAATATTAATATAATATAAAAATTATTATACTTGTATATATTAAATTTACCTAAATTTTCTCTTCGAAAAAATAGTAGGAAAATCCTTCGGATGGAAGCACGAGGCACGCAATCACGAGGAGTGCCGCCCGTTAGTGAGGCATACACGCTGACTATGCCGGTGGTCTATTTCTAGTGAAGCAGAGCTGGGTGATGACTTTGACGGGCGCCCTGGGGTGCGGGAAAATAATGGAACTTGTTGGCCTGGGTCGTGGGTGTGCTCTTTCTCTTCTGGAGTTTTTGCACAACTCAATCCCAGCCCAACTTTGCCTCATGCAACTCCCCAAGTGGATCAAGATTTGTAGCGTTTGGTGGCTCCTCTGACCAACCTAAGCTTACAAAAATTAGTACGCCAATGTTGGGAATTTCGGTTCATAACTTAGACTAGGTTTAATTCCTTATGTTCTTTATAGCCTCGTATTTGCTCGAGCGCGCGCGCGCGCGCGTTTGTGTACATATGCTTATTTTTGGAAGTTGTTTTCATTGCAGAGTGAAGCAGAGATCTTGTCTGTACAGAAGGTGATAGGCTGCTTGGTATCGGGTTGGGCTTCCCTCTGGTTGCTACTTAAGACAGATCTCTGAGTCTCAGAATTCCATTCCTTCTTTTAAATTCTGCTGCTGCTACTTTCGGCCTACAATATTATTGCTGGCTGCCACTTTAGCCTCTGCACGTACGGTTATTGTCTGTATTTGAGCTTTGTGTATGTACCTTCGGTCTGATATTCTTTGGGGGATTTTTGAGGGGAGCTTTGGTATTTTGAGGAGGGGAGTTTGTTTTGTATCTGGGTTTTTATTTGGGTAGCGGCCTCTTTTCTCTCTTTATTATATTTCTTTTCCACCATTCTTGTCTCCTTTTCTTTGTTTACTCGCTCCTGCTTTGCCAAGCTACAATCTTTATCGGCCATTTATCTTTGATCACACGAAATAAGGAATTCCAAAGACAGGGTAAGTAATAGAGTTTCATTTCATAAAAGCGAGTGTCTTGAGCCTCTCCTGTCCTTCCGACGCCTGTCAAATTTGGCTTCGAATCAACTTAAAGGTATCTAGAATAGCATTTGTACTTTAAAGTTTGATGACCTTCTATCGCCGTATATAAATCAGGATGCATTGTCAATCTCGCAAATGATTTGAAACCCTACTTTGCCATTTGGTTACTGAAAAAGGCGGTAACACTCAACTGGCCACGGACAAAACACAACATGTTTTCGAACTTGGGTGGTATGCCTGTCCAGAGCGTTCTAATCCCGAGTGCCATCTATCCTCTTACTTAGTTTTTTTTTTTTTTTTTTTCTCTTTTTTCCATTAATAAATTTATTAGGTTTTAATTCAAAATTTTAAAAATATACGTCTAAATTTTTCAATAAAATTTAGAATATACTCCCAAGTTTTCAATAAAATTGCGGTGTCCAACCGATTTGGGTTGAGCCTTTCGTTCCCATGTCCGAACTTGGATTTGGGTCATCATCGTATGCCATTGGACCAAAAGTCAATGGGCCGTTGACTGGATCAGCGTCCACTAACTTAGTTAACGTGCCATTTGTGCCGAGGCTGGGGCTCAAGTAGATCGCGGCTCATTTGCGCATCCGGTAACGATAATTTATTATAAAGATTTTGATATTATGTCATTCTAATAATTTCCCATAATTTTTTTATGCACCAAAAAAAAAAAAAAAAAAAACAAAAAATCGCACTGACGACCATCCACTTTCAGTTAGTGACCTTTTCTTTTTTATTTTGCCTTTATTTTTCATTTTTTCCGTTTGACCGTCAATTTAGCTTATCCACGAACTCGCTGAAAAATAACATTCTATGCCAAGACTCAAATCCAACAAGGGCGAAGAGTAAAAAGAAAAATGAACTCGCAATCATCGGTTTACTCGAAGGCTCGTCTCTTACATCCTTGACTGTTCACAAGATTGCGCATTGTCTTCTTTAGTACATAGCTGAGGTTGATGTCGTTCCCGTGCAAACATCGTCGTACGGGACACAATCGTGTCACCTAAGTAACCGAGTTGGATCGTCAACTCGGTTACTTTAGAAACAAAATTTTTGGTGCCTGTGGCGTGGTATTACCGATGTGGGTGACATGCCGGTTGGTATTGGTAGCGAGAAATAGCGTCTCTAATCTATACTCCTCCAGACCGTGCAGTGCCCATCTCTTTTAATTGTTTTGGATATGCTTTTAGAGTGCCAGCACACGGGCTAATCATTTTGGATCCGCATGAGTTCCTTCGACGGTGGTCAGGCTGTACAAAATTTTTGGATAAGTCCGAGCCCAATCGGGGCCTACGTTATTGTATCCGTATGACCCAAAAAACCACCAAAAAAAAAGAAAAAGGGTTGCAAAAGAGATTTTGAAGTTGTTTTCATAGTTTAATGCTTTGAATAATAGTAGTCGGCCTAATTAAATCAAAGACAAAAAAGGAACAAGAAACGTTATGTTTAAACGTTGGAACCAGATTGGACCCAGCAGATCCAATAAAAGTGTACGCTTAAGCCTGGATTGAATCACGAAACGGATCTAGAACGGGTTGGCTGGATCAACCCGAAGTTAAAAATGATCGGACCCTCGTTTGGAGGTTGGCCAGGGGCAGATCGGACGGACTCCCGAACGCATGAATAGGTCTAGTTTCTGTTGACATTCTCACGTTCATTACCGCATGCACACCACCGTGGTAAGAAACAGAAATTATTGCTCACCAATTCTGACCGGCTAACTTGCTTCCCTCGTTGGTCTGGTATGGGACCACAGTTAGCGGTACAGAGAATCATAAATTTGCATAAATTTTTTGGGTACGGTTTCAGTATCATTAATGCTGGAATCTATTTTTGCCACTGCGTATCAGGTAGGATAGGAAGGTTCCTTTGCCGACACTTCCTCGACAATTATTTTATTTTTGGAAGCAGCTTCCTTACTTTCCACGTGTATCCTACGTACAATTTTTGAAATGCTCAGCCAGGTCAAGCAATTTCAGAACATTTCCTAGGGATTCCGCTACACTTTAATCAATTATACTTACTAAAACCCCACAAGTAGGGTTCTCCAAGTCCGAGTAATCAAGAAATTGACGGTCGTTCCCCATGTGTTTTCGCATAAAAATACAGTCACTAGAACCTAGGATAAAATTTTCAACTTTAGATGTAATACTATCATATTGTATTGCGTAAAATAAAGCAAGAGTCGTACGAATAATTTTCAATCGAGCTGAATTTTGGCTGAGGTAAAGTTTTCGATTGAATCACTTGATTCCTTGACAGCACATGGGGTTGAAAGAAAACTCATTTGTTTCAATCAAATTGTGTTAATGTGTTTGTTAGGACAGGTAAGCCATGTGTGCAAAACAATTTGAATGCAAGGTACCAAAGTCAACTCCAGCATCCAACAAAGAGATTAATCCTGGAAAAGAAAGATGGAAGATACCCAGCTAATGTTAGTTTATTGAAACCTAGATACTAAGCCCAATAAACAAAGCTGGAGGGATGTACATATTTTCTTGGACAAAGTTGAAGGCATATATTTGACTTATGTTACAAGGGAATTACATTTGTAATTTTATAATGTTCAGGTTTCTCCAAACTCAATGGAACCCTACTTCCCACTTCCCAGACAATTTAAGACCAACCTTCAGCCCATTGTCTGCAATCCTTAGTAGTGGATCTTCTACACTAAATAAGCTCGTACAGGTCTACCCACAAATTAAGACTTCTGCACAAACATACTCACGTATACACACACACACACACTGCTCTCAACATCCAAGAGGAAAGTGAGCGAAGGATTGCTGACTGCAAAATTCAATGGTAGCATTGTGCAAAAATACAGAAGAAGGAATTAGGGTACTATCCAAATTCCCTTTTTCCAAGCAAAAAACAAGCTTGTAGGCTCTAGAACTTCCGTTCCATCGAGGGTATTTGTTGGCCGCCACAACCAACTCGTTGACTAGTCTACTTCAAGGTGTTAATTAAGAATGTTATACAACGCGAAATGAAAGTCTTTTTTTTTTTTTTTTCAAGGGAAGATATTGATCTTAGCGAGTTGCTATAATCTTGAGTGTGGCAAGTTGGAGACGGCCATACATGTTAGGCTTTGGGACGTTTGGTGGGCTCTGCACAATAACTGGTAACCAGTACCGTTTCAATACTAATCTCATAGATTTATTTAAATACGATAAAATTTTATATTATACAGTCAACCCCATTTAATTATTAATCAATGCATAGCCTAGCGTGCAAAAATACAATAAAAGTAGAATATTATGCTTGTAAAATATATTACTCAAAAAATTTCATGTAGAAGTTCTCTGAATTTAGATCTGACAGCCTACATTTTAAACCTCAGAAAAGGAAAACACATATGAGCTTAGAAGGTTGGGTAGCTAAGATGCCGCAGCTCATTTGACCTTGACTACCGAGGAGCCCAACTGGGTAGTCCCATGCGTAGCCCCAAATTGTACAGTAGACGAATGAAAATAGCCACCAGTTGCTATAATTGGGTGGAAATTTACTGGGACTCTGGGGCTTTTGTAACGTAGATTGGTCTCCACATTTATTAGACCTCTATGATCAACACGCCATCAAATTTATATGGTTTTTTGTATTTACGTGTGCATACCTCTCACTACAAAGCCCACTAAAAAACAGGAAAGGGCTCTCATCGATTGGGAATTTGACAGTTGGGGAGCATCATCATGAGTAGGAACTATCCTTTCACCATAGCAAATGTAACAGAGTGACATGGAAACGCCCAAAGTGAGTCAAAAGAAATTCGAGTCGGTCTCTGCAAAAGCAGGATAAATGATAGAATAAAGAGCAGCCAACGAAGAGAGAGAAAAAGAAGATGAAAAAATCACATGGGGTTTAGGACAATTTTCACCCCTCGTGCCTTGCTGTAATGATGTTTCACACACAGGTTTTGCCTCCAACGATGCGAAACCCAACTGTAATTTAACCCTCCGCATTAGTTTGCTCACAGGTAATTGGGTCTAGGGGTCAAAGAAGGGTGTTTCCAAATTAACGAAGTCCTAAAAGTTGCGAGTCATGAGACCCCACCAAGAAGCCTTCTCAATTCTCATCAGTCATCACAACAGGGGCCTTGTGACCAGAACAGGTGCTTAAAGACCACTGATATAGTGCAATCTGTGCAGCACTGCAGGAGAGTGAAAGACATTTCTATGGAAATGGGGGCACTAACTAGAAGCATAAAACAAGTATTATCAATCGACGATGATTATGCCAAAGATCAAACAATCTTAGGTCCAGAATTGACAGATGAAAAGCTTTGAAGAATGTTACCGTGTGCAATGCTTACAGATCTGAAAGACAGGCTCAAATATTTAGTAGTAGATCATCCAAATGTTTTTAGTAACATTAACTTTCAGCAGCACCAGTCAAATGCCAACAGAGGCATATTCTGGTGATATCAACCTTGAACACAGTTCATTCCATTTACACAGCCCTCATCGATCAAATACAGAAAATTTCAACACCCTTCAAACAAATCAAAATCCAGAATACAGAAATTACATCTATTAGAATCCAAACAACAATTCCACAAATAGAAAGAGGAACCAGCGAGACATTGGCATTAAACACATGTTGGACGGTAGCAGTTTCCCTTCTTGCTGCTACAGCCATAAGCATTAGTGCAAGGTATTAGAACTATCAAAAGGTTAAAGGTTCTGCTATGTTAAAGCTTTAACTCCTTCCTGCAGGCATGGAAGCTACAAGAAAAAATAACCTCCATTTGCTCTATCCCCAAATGGAAAACTTAGCTCCAACTCCTTAGTTGGATTCTGCATTGAGAGTATAAAGATTCAGACAAGCCCAATTAGGACCTGCGAATAGTTATGCTCTATTTACAGACTAACAGAGGCATATCCAAAAGTTAAAAACAAAAAAAAAAAAAAAAAAAAAACTTGAAACCCTACCTTGTAACTTCTAATTTGTTAGTTGATTAAAACTAGCTACCGGTATAAACAATTGCCCTGACTCAATCCTACCCTTGGTTAGACCTCCATATTCCATGTGATGTTATCAGTGTTACTATCAAGTGGTTTCTCTAGTGCTGCAACTTTAGCCCGATGCCCTGCCAAAGCTGTGGCATTCTTTCCTCTTTCGTCCTGAAGGAGCTCACAAGTTTCACTGATAGAACCTGATCTCAAGTCAGCTGGGGGGATAAAACAGTCAATCGACAGACCGGGCACATTGAATGAAACCTCTTCGATTGTCCAGACTTCCTCCATCTTTGTTTTGGAATGACTCATAGCAACCTCACCAAACCTGTAGAGATTCACCACAGATCGCCCTGAATGGGCAATCATGATCCCATCAACAGGCCTATAATCATCCAGGAATGAGTTGATTGTGGTTTCCCAGTAAACAGCATCACCACCTATGGACTGGATCCTGGTCAGATGTGAATCCTCCATATGAATGAGTAGTCCAGTCTTTTGACTGAAGTAGCCAAACAGGACATGTCTAATGATCTCGGCTGGCCCTTCGCTTCTAGCTTTCAGTGTCTGCGGATCAGCACATAGCTTGAGTATGAAGCAGTCCTCACCATTAATCCTTTTCTCCCCTATGCACCTTGCATCAACAAACATGCTTGCTATGGTTCTTGGATCAAGACCCTGAAACAGTTAAAACCAAACAAATAAGCCAATAGCAGACATAAACTAGGGATGAAAAGCATGAAGCAGCAAAGATTGGTAATTAGAGAACTTCACCTGAAGGGCACGACGCAGGGGTCTAATAGGGCCTTTTGCAGTATGGGCACCGAGCCAAGGCGTATGCCTCCAGACAAGTTTGCCATTGCAGCCAGCATGAACCTTACTACCTCCGACAGCAAGCTCAACGTACCACATGTCCGGATTCATCTGCCAGAGCACAAATCCGCCTGACTCAGCACTGCTAGACCCATTGTGGTTCTTCACAACCTTCGTGGCTGTCTCAAATTCTGAAGCTATCATTTTAACCTTTCCCATTGCATATGCATTTCGAATAGAGTTCTGCAGTTTCTGCCCCCCAGATGCAGCTGTGTACTGCTGCAGTATGTATTGAGCAGAGGAAGTTTCCTGCAATAGCACATCCCATAAAAGGCAAAATATTTAGGGTGTTTAGTAATGAAATTGGAGCAGGTTTCCACTAGATTAGAAGAGCAGAAAATTGAATCCATGTGTCCAGATGCACAAATAATACTGACAATGAAACTGGCTTTGAGGTTGTAAACAGAACCATGCAGACAACAAAAGATAAGATTGACCAATTTTTTTTCCCCGCTACTTTCTCGACAGCCAAACACAAGTTAGCGATAAACTAATAATTTTAACATGAATTAATGGATCTATTACTCAACAAAAACAACAACAACAACAAGACACTCAAAGTGTTCAATGACTTCAGCAAACTCACGTTTTAACCCGGAATCCAAATCAGTTAGAAACTGAAACTAAGAAATCACTTGCATCCAACAACTCTCCTTCGCGCGTGTGTGTATATGTATGGAAAGGAAGCTCGAAAGAGCTACGAACTAAAATAAAAAAATGATTATTCATGCAAGTGAACTTCACAAGAAACAAGTTTACAAAATGCATACTCTTTCCAACAATCAAAACAGTTCAAAAACCTCGGGGGTCCAAAGGTAGAAGAAACAAAAATACAGGGGGAGAAAGAGAGGGAGTTACAATGGGAGCGTCTTTGATGCTAAGGTGAGGCAAAGGGTCCACGAAGCTGACACCCACCGGAGCAAGCGGAGCGCCCATGACCCCAAGCAACAGCCTCAGATCAGACCTCTTGTAAGACATGCCCATAACCGTGGGAGTCCTCGACAAATGCCCTTTCATCCACTGCCCCAGACCCGACCCGACCCTCTTCGTCTCCCCATGATCCGCTCCATTCGGATCCGGGCCCTCCATCAGCGGCGCCAGCGTCTCCCCAACCCCGGGCCTCAGGGTTCCGGATCTCCCAATCAACAGCTCCGGCAGCCCCGCGTAGGAGCCGCTATTCTTCTTCCTCCGGAACAGACCGGACATTGTCGAAGCCGCTCGGGCTGGGCTCCCGGCCCGAGAGCGAGAAGGGGAAAGTCCGCGGACCACTTCGCCCTTGAGAGCCGAGAACAAGCCTTGCTTCTTTTCCATATTTCAAATACCCAATAAAAGCCAAAAAAATAAAAAATAAAAAAATAAAAATAAAAATAAAAAATAAAAAGAAAGAAAGAAAGAAAAGTACTCCAAGAGATTTAACAGTTAGTGAGGAGAAGGTTGCGAGAACTCAGTGTTTGCCAGTTTATGATCCTCCTTCATATAATGACAGGTAATGCGTTGGAGAGCAGAGAGTGAACGGTGGGAAAATCGTTAATAGAGAGGTGACTAGCTCGGAGAGCGTGACTCGAGAGTGAGAGCGAGAGTAAGAGGAGAACGCGTGCGATGCGTATATATATGTATATATCATCTAGAAAGAGAGAGAAAGAGAGAAAAGGAGGGAGAGAGAGAGAGAGAGAGAGGACAACGAGAAAAGGTTAGGTGAGCAGTGAGAAGCAGAGACACTGATTTTTACTACTTGCGGCCAATTTCCCATCTTCAATGCCCACTTTCCCTGCATTTCGCTCGCGAACATCCTCTCTCCCTGTCCTCACACACACCGCCACAGCAGGTGGTGGGTAGTGGGCGGTGGGTGAGTCACGTATGGTTACTCTATATTTTGACCAGCCATCAAAATCAACCCTTTTTACGTTTTACTCAAAATGCTATTAACCCAACTTTTTGATTAATTCGTCGTCCTTCCACCCATATTCGCTTGCCTATATTTTGACCTTTTGTTTTAGAGCGAAGCTTAAAAGCCTCAATCGTCTTGTAGCCCCCATGCATCCGAACATAATTCCTCACTCTGTAACCCGGAGTGACTCCCCTTCAATATTATTATCCTCATTAAATTTTATTGTATTTGTACCGTCCTTGGAATTTAATAAAATTGTAGTCTCACGGTTCTTTGTCCGTTCATCCACCCTTTGTCCGTTCATCCACCCTTTTTTTTTCTTTTTCTTTTCTGAAAAAAAAAGTTAAGAACAAAAATCCCCCATCCTGCTATGTACGGACACACGACAGACCTCCATAATATTGGGACATCTAAATCATCTTATTTCTTAAGGAAGCAATGTTTTTTTTTTTTTTATGTAAATTTCTCATTTAAATTTTATATTTTTGTACTCGACTATTTAACAATATAATAAGCGATATACCCAAAAAAATAAAAAATATATATATATACCATTTTCTTAGTAAAATTATAAATCGAAATTTAAAAAATAGAGTCATTAAAATATCCCCGGAGCAAACATACGGTTACGTTCAAGTGGGCCATAGGCGCCGACAGCGAAAGGCCCGTCGTGGAAAAGAATACTGCTCTTGCATGTGGTTGGAGCGTAGTCGTCACATTCTCAGGGAAGCGCGTCGTCGTCTCGGTAAAATCTGAACCGTTTAGCGGCATATATTCTGGAAGAAAGAATAAGAATAGCATTGCCTACTCGCTCAAGTGGTGCCCAACTTTTTACGCGATGGCCTTTGCGCATTGTGGCTAAGATTCGGACACGTGGCGACTGGACGGGAAGAGTTAACGGCAAGTCGTTTTACAAATTTTGCTGTTTACACTCGCCGTTTCGGGGATCGAGATTTTCGACCGGAAAGTGTATAGTTTGCCGCAGCGAACGCCGGAACTTGTCCGTTGGGCAGACCCGCGGACACAATTGATCAAAATTTCATCAGTCATAACGTATTAGGTTTCGGTTTTAATGTAATAGTACTAAAATTGTATCATAAATATCGAGTTCTTGGAACTCATTATTAATCTATTTTAAGACGCTGATAGAATAAATAATTTAATTAATAATTTACATGTAAAAATATAATATTAAAATATAAATTTATTAATAATAAAATTTGACTAAAAGATTTATTTAAATTTAATAATGTTCAAATAATAAATTTTTTTATGAAAAATTAAATAAGTATATTAATAAATATTTTTAAATTTTAATTTATAAATACATTAATTAAAGTATTTATAATATATCTTTTTTTATTGTGTAATAAAAAAATATTTTAAGACACGCTGGTTTTACTAAACAAGGGGTGTAGAGAAAATATCTCTTTCTTTTTGTCAAGTGACGAGGAAATATCGTATTATTATTATTATTATTATTTATATAGTGATCACAGCCACGAACTAAATCCCAAGGTATACCCAATGGCGGCTATTAAGAGGTTTTCCTCTCGATCCAATTGAATCGTTCATTGCGTGTGGATTCTCGCACTCAAACCATTTCAATACTTCCCATATGCCCAAATAATGAAAAAAAAAAAAAACAATGATTTTTTTTTTTAATTTTAAGCCAAGATAACAAGGTCTTACCATCCGAATTAACGTGATTTACATATAAACAAGAGTATAAATTCACGTGACTTGTCATTTGTCGATATTTAAGAGGAGAAAAACATTAAAAAAAAAAAAAACACGATAAGACCGATATATATGTAATACTGAAATTGAAAGCACTTTTAAAGTTTCTTTCCCAGCAGGTTCAAGGTTGTCATTCACTTAATAGAACAATCCTACATGGCTAATATGGCTAACACAGCAAACCATTTTAGCCTATTTTTCCTTTTGAGCGAGGCCGAATGAAGTATGCCACTGCTCAGATTTTCCCCATTTTTTTAGTACCTTTTATCCAAATTTACATGAAAAGTTGCCAGCGTAATCCAAATGTTTCATTCAGAGAAAAATTTTTATGAGAACTAAGAAAATTTTTCAAAGAGCCATATCTTGAATACTTAAAATCCATTATTTACAATAATCATTTTTCCGGTGTACCATAAAAAACATTACAGTCAACATTCAAACCATGTTATCGTGACTGGGAAATAAAAGGTAAATGCCCCGGAGTAACAGAGGACTGTAAGAAATTGTCCATATTCATATTTAATTAAAGAGATAAAGACATAAATATATAATTGGAGTATCGCTTCCTGTCTCGTGCATATTCTCCTTCCATTGTCAATTTAAAAAGTAAAAATTACTAATTATACGCATGTGGCACATAATAATCACCATTTTCTTTCATCAACTCCTTTGGGGGGGGGGATAGAGACCTTCGTTTTTGTTTTCTGTTTTTTTTTTTTTGTTATAATTAAATATGTATATAAAGTAGAAATTGATAATCTGGAAAACCACTAAATTGTTTGCCAATCACGTGTTTGGTCATCGCGGGATCATATGTTCATGCTTTGCCTAGACCACACCACGTTTAGCCGTTGTTGTAGTCGGCCATTCTACAGCATGTGCAGCATCCATTACATGTCTGTATTTTATTCTCGTGCCCTTGTCTATTTGCTTTTAGAGATTGGTCTGTTCTCAGATGCAACAAAAAGAGAAGTTTCAGACAATGGTCATACTATTCTCTCGGTCCATATCTAGATGTTTTTAAACTTCTGATCTACCAAATTCTGCATCAATGCAGTCAAATAAGTCATTGATTAAAGTTTGATAAGTAGGTAGGTTTAATTTAAAAATTAGAAGGAAACACGAGGTTGTGACTCGACGATATAATCAGACAAGCCACGATCTTAGCTTGCGATGGTACTAATTAAGTAGTAATGTGAGGAGACAAAGGTTTTGAGAAACACTTTCCCTGCTTTTATTGATTTACGAGCCAGATGCGTAAAGAGACAAATCGTTTGGAGGATTCTCTTATTCCACGGATTTTACATTGGGATAATGTTGCTAGATTTTAATGCTTAACAAAAATGGATATATACATGTGTGTGTGTGTGTCATCACCGTTCACTTCAGAAAGTTTTACACAAGAGCCACGCGAAAAAGACATGCAATTGTCTTGTTTTCTTGTAAGATTGTTTCAAAACAGACATGGATGCTTCCTATCACCAAATCCTTATGATAGGATTTGTGTTCTTTGTGTGTTGGGCATCTCGTGTGTGGAATTTTTGTCCCCACGAGTCCGAGCATTCGTTCATAAAATATCCTAGCTAATACCAGGTTGTCAATAAGCACCTAAGCAGTCTCCACTTTTCTCGATTTGTTACCATCCCCACTTTGACGAACCCACAGCAGACGTGGGGCATTGTAGAAATTTTACAATAATTGAATTGGCCAGCCATTGTCAATTTATAAAAGGCCATGGGCAATTGGGATTGCAGTGGATAAAAGAGAATGACCATTGGCCAACGTTATTACAGTTGTCTATTTTTCTTTGGTTCGTAATCGTATTAAAGATGGAATTTTAAAATGGAACACTCGGCATGCGTATACTATATACTACTTTTTGGGGCCTGTTTTCATTCATAAACCTCATGCGGATTTGATGATAACTGGATTTTTTCCAATTAAATAACTATAACTGGATCTGATAGAACAGACACAAGCACCCGATTTTCTGGCATTAACTGAGGTTGTTGCGCATATATTGTCTATTCAATAATAGTTTCATTCGTTGCCAACTTGCCATTATAAAAGAAAGTCACGGTCCTCCATGGGTCCGAGCCACGACACCATATATTCTTAAATGACATGCTGCCAAACAATCTCTCTGTATTCCCCCAAAGCACGAGCACCAGTAAGTCGGTAAAGTTCTACGTACTGCGCACCAGAGATGGCGGGAATGGTTGGTCATAATCGTTGATAAAGAGATTTCGATCCCTTTACGTAACAGGAGAAAAGCATTATTGATTAGAAAAAAAAAAAAAGGGGTAGAATAAAATGGTCATCTTTTAACTCTTGGGCTGTCAACTCTGGGTTGACAATAGACTAAAAAAGCATTGACGAACATAATTTAAACAAGTGATTGGAAAATTTCATGGGGGGCAGATCATCCGCATGAGGTCCAGTTGCGAATCATTACTATCCTTCTTTCTTTTTTTTTTTTTTTTCCCGAGGGTGCGGAATTCATACGTAAGGCAGATGTGCAGGCGCATATTATGTTCATCAGCTGGACAAATGAATAGCTCGTTGAAAGATAAGTGGTCCCAAACCCAATGACTCGTTTCCTTTAGCAAAGTCTGGATTCCGGTAGAAATAAATTAATTTTCTCAAGCTTGACTTTACTCCTTAAATGGCCAATAGTCATAATTTCTCTCGAGTTGAAACCCGAACAAAACTTTAGTGCCCACTGACACATAGCATTCTTTATTTATGTTGATTAAATTCTTTACTCGCACATATTATTCTGACATCAAATTACGTAGGGTATCCTTTTAACTAACAACCACTCTGTGGTTAAATTATCATTAAGATGAAAATACTTGGTGGGGGACCTCAAGATTCCCCCTCCTTCTCCCTGCAGTCTTCTTTCTTCCTTCAGAGGGTACCATTAATTCAAGCCCGAATCAAAGAGGGTCAGGAGCAATAATGGTCCAACTACCTTTTACGAGATTTGTCCATAAAGCTAGCTTTATATTCGATAATTATGCTTTTAGAACTAAAGTCTTGCTCTCAATAAGTAGTCTCTTTTTCTTTCTTTTTTTTGGGGGGGGGTCTAGGTGAATCTGAAGGGGGAAGTTAACTAAGAGCGAGACACGATGTTACACTCGTCCTCGAGTGCTTGAACAAATAGCTTGTAAGGTGAATTAGTTTGTGAAAAATGAGTTCCCATCTTCGTCCCGAGGTAGTGACCTCACACCATTTTATCCCTAAATTGGACATTGTAGGTTTGTTGCCAACTTCAAAATCGTGGTCAGAAATGTTACGGTAGCTACGAAATGGCTTCAATTGACTTCAGGAATCACCTTCCATTTTGCTTTGGTGTTGCCACTTCAACAACCATGGTGATTTCCAGGGGGGTTGACTTTGTTTGGGCTAATTCGGCGGTGAGGAAAAACGTACTGAATTTCTATTTTTCACTCGAATTATCCGCCCCTCCTGAACCGACGCGGGCCTGGGTAATCAGATAGTTTAGCGTGTGATCGGGCAGGTTTGGTATAACGGGTTCGGGTCGGGTGGTAGGTACAATGATTTCATTGACCCTACCCAAGAGGCAATTTGTGGGACCCGTGCCCATGCCACTTTCAAGACAATTCACGTCAACAAATTTAATTTAATCAGAGTTGAATAACTGCTTGACTGGGCTCTAGTTCCAAACCCCTACAGCCCATACCAATAGTATCCTGTAAACAGTTTCTGGCCCGTGGGACTGAATCTTAATGAACGGTCAATTTGACGCACGAGAATTTCGTTAATCTAGGGGAAAAAAAAAAGAAGAAGAAAAGCGAAAAAGAAAAGAAACGGTTAAACAGATTTTAATAGAGAGCGAGTCGTGCACTGCCCAGATCCGAATTGCACTTTTACGCCCATTGAATTTTTTTTTTGTATATTTAAAAAAAAAAAAAAAAGAAATTGCTGATTAAAGCGGGAAAGGAACTGATCGTAATATGGACTTGCGTCCGGTATAGACGATGGGTTGTAGTGTCAGAGCTTAGACGGTCCTTGATAAAAGTATGGTGGGCCCACAGATAAGAGTGCTCATCCGTTAATCCAAATCAAAAGCTGTGTCTAATCTAAAATCTAATTTGCTAGTTATCAGCCCCCTCCCATCTTCACCTTTTTCAAGTGGTAGTTAACGCCAGGATTTAATTTCGAGGTAAGAAGACCAAAATCTAATTTTCTAGTGTAATTTAACTTCTGAGATTGCTTCCTTCGTAACTACTACTAATGTCTTCTCCCAATTTAAATACGGAATATTCATTCATTCCTCGAGTTTTTCTATTTTTTATTTTTTGGGTGGTGGGTGGGGGGGTGAAAATAAATAAATGAAAAGAAAAAAAAAAAAACAACAAAGTAACAATTGACGCAGAGCTACTGAAACTACGTGGCCTCAAAGTTCAATCGCCATTAGATTGGTCCTCGCCTCGCGGCTGGGTTCGCATTGTAATATTGTATACAAGAACAGTGTTCAGACATAAACGATGAATATCGCACGGTGACGATGAGGGCTCACCAGAGAAGATACATGTCGAGAAGATGCTAGGTCAAGTTAGTACGAGGATTTGGTGGTCCAATCCTAACTGGGTCTTGCAAATATTGGAATTAATAGAAAATTAAAATTCTCAAATAAAAAAAAATGAGAAAAAATAATCATTACTTTTGAGTGATGTTCATTTAACTTACATATACACATTTATATCGGTGTATATAAGGGGAGTTAATTGTGAACTTGACAGATACGATGTGGGTAGGAGAGATCGCCTTTTCGATTTGTGAATTTTATGTTAGCGAGATGGACGAGTGGCCGAATATGGAACTCGGTTTCGATAGCTAAGATGATGACTTGCAGCGAAGACATTGCCCAGATAAAGGCATTTAGTTCAGACTACAGAGTTGTAACAGATGATTCCTTCTGCAACTGACCAAGGTTATAACTTCTGAGCTTAATCAAATGATACGGGTAAATCCATTTTTGCGACGGCGAAGGAACTTTGGTTTGGGTTACAGTTTTGCTAGGGCGACAGAATATTAGAACCCGGTAAACCCATAGAAAAGTTTTGAGAAAAATATTCAACCAACCATGGCTATGAGTGATGATGTTTAATTTGAATCTTAAACTAATATCTGGAGTACCCAGTTCTGACTATAGTACAAGTTTGCTACGAACACCCAAGCATGGCATGCTTACTACTGGGGACGCAGAACGGCAGAAGAGGACAAGGAAAGTACTAGAGAACCCTCCATTGACAACTCACAGCCAGCCCCGAAATGGACACCACGTGGACACAGTCGCAGAGGGCCCTGAGCCCACCTGCTCTTCCTAATAATGTGCCATGAAGAGCTGCGGCCGTTCCCTCTGTCACCATTTTGTTTTGCTTCACTTTTAGGTTTTACCGACTCCTCCTCAGTTGCCGCTTTAACCAAAGCTAATGACTTTGGTACTTTTTACTTTACCTCCCTTTGCAGCTACAAATAGGCACTTGTCTCTCAGCTCTCCCTCACTCCTCTAGAACTCTCCACTCTCCTCTGCTCTAGACCCATTGGCACTTCTTTTCTTGGCAGCTTTGACAGGGGGCCAAAAGCAAAATGAAGCTTTTATTTGCTACTTTGCTACTATGCATGTTCCTTCTAACTTCATCTTTCCTGGACCCGGCCGTGGCTAAGCCAAGTAAGAACTTTAAGTAAATATTTTAGCCCAAATGAAAGCTAATTTACTAGTTGATTATCATTCTTTCCAAAAAAAAAAAAAAAGAAAATTACAGTCTTAGGTTTTTTCTGGATCTCGTTTCTTTGTGGTTTTTATTCACATTTCATACATGTCTTCTCCCCGAGAATATAAATTACCAATGCATGCAAACATATGATCTCGAGATCTTTCTTTTTTTCTCTTTTAACGATCTATTAATATTATACTCATGCGTGTGCATTTTGGTTGTTGGGAGTTTTAAAAGTTTTCTGTGACAAGAAGTGCAAGCAGAGGTGTGCGAAAGCAGGATTGAAAGATCAGTGCTTGAAGTACTGTGGGATATGCTGTGCAAAGTGCAAGTGTGTTCCCTCTGGAACTTATGGGAATAAACATGAGTGCCCTTGCTATAGGGATATGAGGAACTCCAAGGGCAAGCCCAAGTGCCCTTAAATTTATGTCCCTTGAAGAGAAGTGAGACCTGTCGCCTGTGTGTTAATTCTGCAGCAGACAGGAGAGCTACTTACCATCTAAGACTAGCCCGATGGATCTTTGATTATTAGCCAGCGGGCTTTAGATTTGCTCAATAAAACTACCGATTTGCTCCAACAAATAAAACTACGGTTTTCAATTCCATTCTTTGTTAGCGTGCAAAATTATCACGGCGGTGATCAACGAATCAGAGACTCTTTCGTGCGCTATTCAAACAATTCTGTTGATCGAGACGCTCACATTGACCTTGTTAGCAATGTTTTGTTGTCGACGCCGCGAAGGAAGGTTTCCCTTTCACAATGGATGCACCATCATTTTGGTTCTACAATCTAGTGGTTTATATTTGGTCGGGATATATCTAAAGAAATTCTGCTATAAAAATACATAAAATAAATATAAAACACATGCAAAAAAGACAAAGTCAATAATGTTTGAGAGAGGCCAATAATAAAAATATGCGACCCCAACTGTCTAGCACTTGTTTCTTGCCCAATATGCTTGTGCACGAGGTTCAAACTTAAACATGCACAATTTGGGAGATGACTCGAATATTATTGAGCCAAATTCATTGATAATTATCTATATCGATTTAACAAAATAAGTAGAGCATGGACTGAGAGGAGGGAAGAGAACGGGCCGCCCCAATCCTCCAAGCATGGTTTTCACAAATCAACGTACAGGCACATGCTAGCTTCTTACAATGGAACCGTGGTTCAACCGTACTGGAGTGACCCAATAGGGCTTCTGATGGTTTTGAGACGAAAAGCCTACGCCACCATGACTGTGATGCAAAGCCCAAATCGCTAGTCCCAACTTTCAAAGGCTCCTCCAGGCACATCAGCCCATTGTCCACTATAGATGGACCCAACTCCAGAACACGTGATCCGGTGTCGTTTCATCACTTCGGCTCGTTGCCATTTGAAGCAATTAGTAAGGAGCCTCTCAAGCCTCACCGCTCCGTCCTCCTCCAATTTTTAAACTGCCGCGGAAGAGAGAGAGAGAGAGAGAGAGAGAGAGAGAGAGAGAGAGTAATTTCCCCCAAATCCCGCGATGGAAAACCCTAAGGTTCAAGAGGTAAATTCTGATACCTTGCCGTGAATTTCTAACATTGGAAACTTTCGATTCAATCATGAATTTGTTTATTTTGTGGTCTCTTGTTTCGTATGTGCGTGCCAGATTCTAGAGAAGCAAGTGCTCACAGTGGCTAAGGCCGTTGAGGAGAAGCTGGACGAGGAGATCGCGGCGCTTGAGCGGCTTGACGATGATGATCTGGAGGCGTTGAGGGAAAGGCGGATTCTGCAGATGAAGAAAATGGCGGAGAAGCGCAGCCGTTGGATCTCCCTCGGCCACGGGGACTACTCCGAGATCCCCTCCGAGAAGGACTTCTTCCCCGCTGTCAAGGCCAGCGACCGCGTCGTCTGCCATTTCTACCGCGAAAATTGGCCGTGCAAGGTACATTACCAATAATAAATTAAACTAATGGAAAATCGTGAATAATTTTTATGTATATTTAAAAAAAAAAAAAGATTTGGCTAATTTTCCAGGTGATGGACAAGCACTTGAGTATATTGGCGAAACAACACATAGAGACGCGTTTTGTGAAAATGCATGCTGAGAAAAGCCCGTTCTTGGCCGAAAGACTCAAGATTGTTGTACTTCCAACGCTTGCCCTTATAAAGAATGCCAAAGTCGATGATTATGTGGTATGTTTTGTTGTCCGAATTAATGTCTTTTGTCCTTACATTTTCGCATGATGGGTAAAATTAATTGCCTGAAACCGATGTTTTCAGGTGGGATTTGATGAGCTTGGTGGCACGGATGAGTTTAGCACGGAGGAATTAGAGGAGAGACTGGCTAAAGCCCAAGTCATTTTCTTTGAGGGGGAGTCATCTCTGAATCAGTCCAAGCCTGGCACCCAGACTAGGAGGAGTGTCCGGCAGGGTGAGAGCCACCATGATTCATCTGATTCAGAATAAGAATCCTTGTGTTTGTTTTGTCCCATTGCCAATGGTTGTAATCTGTATCTTTGAGTTACTGGGAAGCAAAAGTGATCCATGGTCGTTCAATGGGTTGTATTCTTTGCAGTTGAAATTGAATACGTGCTTTTGTTATTTTATTGGTAAAAGCCCATGTTCTTATGGATAGCCATTTATTTAAATTCCAATGGATGGCATTCTGTTGCTGCCACCGTTTTAGACCATTTGAGTGATTGTCAATTGTCAGAGGAGCTCGTGATTTGTTGGATATGTGATGGGATGTTTGATCATGTTGGATATGTCTCTTTAATGACAGGAGCTTTAGAGTTGATGGGATATTTAGTTTTCAATTGATCTGGTTTATTTTTTTGTAATGTCCTTTGCTATCCAATTTCTCCTAGTAATGTCCTTTGCTATCCAATTTCTCCTCTATTCTAAGTCATCACCCCTCTCCTTTTTGATGGAATGACCTCGAAACCTTGAAATGTGGATTGTATGTCAAAAACTGGATAATGGGGACGTTGTCCGTGCATTTGATATGGGGATGACTTTGTTCTCAAGAGATATATGGAGACCTTTGTTAAATTCAAGAACTTTGTCTACGTATCCGCAGTTTTTTCCTTTGGATGTACGGAAGAAACCTCAACGAATGGTTGTGATTCCAATAACCTGCTGTCTAAACAAAAGTTGAATGGTATACAAAAAAAAAATTTTTCCTTTTTTCCTTCTTAATTGTGTTGGTAATTCCTTTAAATTTGGTATTAGACTATTTGTGCAAATCGTGGTGGGATATTACCTCCCGGTCATTCCTTAATTGTTCTTTGTCATACAGGTGTGCAGAACTCAAAGTGCAAGGAGAGGCCAGAGTCTTTTTGCAATCAAGATAGGTGTTGTAAAAAAAAAAAAAAAAAACTTGAAAGGAAATTTACATTACATTACACTTTTTAATAATTTTATTGTAAATAAAATATAACGAAAAGGGGATGAAAAAAAAAAAAAAAACGTAGCGTTCTTACGTTTACTTCTTGACAGGTGACGCGGGTTCGTCGCCGTTAAAGGGTAAAAGTGGAAAAGTAAAATTCAGAGTGTTTCTTACATTCTTGGCCCTTTGGCGCATGGATATCAAAAATAAATACATAAAGGGTAATAGTGGAAAATAAAAATTTGGCGCGGACCTGACGCCCCAGCAACACTCTATATAGAGCCCGGCCCAGTTCAGAGTTAACGTTACAAATATATTGTCGGTTGCCGCTCCTTCTCTGTATGTATATATATATCTATATATATATATATATATATATCTTTTTTCTTTCTTTTACCAGAAGTAAATATTTTTTTCTGCTTTCTTCGTTTTTGTTTGTGCGTTTACAGTAGCATTTCACATTCTATGCAATAATTTGTTCGATTTTCCAAGAAAACTTCGATTTCTATTCGTTTACGATGAGCGAAAGCAATTCGGTCTCGAGAATATTGCATTCCTCGTGGTTTTTGTTGTTGACGACGGCGGAAACTGATCGGCGGCAATTCTTAGGCGCCGCGGCGAAGCGAACAGTTCCTCGGGTTCTTGAAGCTTAAGATGCTTTCTTGATTTTGTTTCTTCAATCGACGTTGTTTCCTTTTATTTTCAATTTTTTTCCTCAAAATCCCTGTTTCTTGAAGATGAACAAGCTTTCTTGTTTCCTAAAAGCTGTTCTTTTATTTATTAGTCAGATTTTATCTTAAAATAAATACGTACTCGTTTCTTTCTGCCCTTTTAAAAAAACACAAAAATTTATGAATTTCTTTCTTTCTTTAATTTAATTTTTTCTTTTTATTTTTCGATTTTTTGTTCAAATATTTATTTTTGTTCCTGAACATTAACAAGCGTTCTTTTTTCTTAAAATTTGTTCTTAGTTTCTTTATTATTTAACATTAAGAATAACTCTGTCCTTTTTCCTTTCTGGCCCTTTTTTAAAAAACAAAATTTATGGATCTATTTATTTCTTTCTTGTTTCTTGAATGGTCCGTTTGCCCTTTATTTTCCATTTTTTTTTTCATTGAAATCCCAAATTTTTTTTCCTTGAAAATTAACAAGCCCTTCTTTTTCTTAAAAGCTGTTCTTCTTTCTTAATTTGTCAAAGGTTTTTAGAATAACTCTGTACGCTGTTTTTCTGTCCATTTTCTTTATAATTTTATGGGATTTTTAATTTATTTCTTGTGTCCTTACGGTTTACCGGATGAATATATTTCTTTAAATCCATCCTCTAGTGATTTTTAACCGCTAAGTCTAAAACTCCTTCATTTTGAGTTTTTTTTTTTTTTTTTTGTAAGTCTTAACCCCCCGAGGAGTTTATTTCTATTTTCTCTTTGTGTAGCTAGAGTTATGCCGGCAGTATGGCGGATGACGTATAAAAGCATATATTGTAAAGGGAGAAGCGTGAATTGTCTGCTGCACTGCAGAGGACACCATCGGAGAGGGTGAACTACTGAACTAGTCAGCCTTCTTGTGCTTTATAATTCGATTCTACCGTTTTGCTTGTCATCGTCGTCGGTTGGCCCACTAATATCAATGCCAATTTGTTTCGTGGTTCCATGTTTTCGCCTGCTGACCCACATTGCCTATTAGCATTGATCAAACTCCATAGAGCTGGGAAAGGCATAACATGCTGGGGAACTGGAAAGTTGAGATACATTCTGAAACATCTCACGGAGTACATTGTGAAACAGTAATAAAGAGATTTTGGTAAGAAAACCATAATCCAGCTTCGTTCCTTACAGCAAATTTTGGATTTCTTCTATTGAAATTGGGTTCAAATGTGACTGTTCTCTATTGTCCATGCATGTCGTCGGAGTGAGCCTCTATATATTTATGTCCGCAAATGTACTCTCCCCCGCTTCTAGTAACCTGCTTCATGCATGTATTCTTGTGGGACCGGTCTTTTGTCAGATATTGGAGCACATGGTGATGGTGAGTTTCCAATCTTCCTAGTTCAATTCTGAATCCTCCTAGTTAGTCCAACAACTGAGATTTTTAATTTGGTTGGAAGCATAATTGGGAAGAAGCACTAACTGTCCTTCACTGTTGGAAGATTTCAACTCCATATATGCAGAGATTAGAATTGAGGGTTCTCGTGTCCTTTTGTTTTATAATAGCATACCTTCTTCTGAAGAGTGTTCTATACTCTGATATCAGCAGTCTTTCTGGGCTAACAGTAAGAGAATGGAATGAGACTGCATCATTGCCTATGGTGCAAGCATGTTGATAATTGAATGCCCAATGGTCTGAACTGACCCTTTTGAGGTTCCATGTTCAGTGATCTGTTTTGATGATGACGTAATAAATTGATTGAGACTGACATAATTGCAGGTGTGTTGTTCTATTTGATTTGTTTATTTTCTGGTTAATTGCCTCTATTGAACATGATCTTATATCAAGTTATTTGTATTATTGATGGAATCATTGCACTTATAGTAGATTGTTTTATCATTGCTTGATTCATATAGTCTCTGTGCTTTAATTTCCAGCTTAAATTTGAGGTCAATTTTCTTAATACTCATTAGAAACTGAATTCAGCCTCTTTTAGATTGCACAAGACAACATTCAGCTGTGTATGCATTCTATTGGAGCTACCTATCTTTCTCCATGCATAAGACACAGCTTGGGCATAGATGTGATCAGAGAGTTGGGACTCTGTTTGCCACCTCCAATGAAAAGTTAACTTTCTCTTTCTTTTTCTCTTTTTTCCCTTTCCCAGTTAATTGATGTCCATTTCCTGTTGTTCTCTCCTTTTCCTTTCCCTTATCATGAGTGCCTTACAATTGGTTGAGCATTCTTGTCCCTGTCATGTCTCTTCTACTACATGGGCGTACCCATGGGTCTTGGGAAGAGTGAGATGTACACAGTTTTACTTTTTTTTTTTTTTTTAATCACAAAGAAGTTGTTTCCTTGACTTGAACTCATGACTTCCAAGTCAAAATGGAGTAATTTTAATCGTTACATTAAGGCTTGCCTTCATATATAAATTCTCCACGATCATTAATGTATTTTTACCTTTTTTTTTTTTTTTAATGTTTCATGAAAGAAATTTTGATGTGATGTCCCTGATGCTGATGAAAAGGCTGTGATTGTCAGTTGTAAGATGACCCCGTCCTGTTTGGGTGAGATCTTTTTTCTCCTTTGTCTCCACATTTCAATGTGCCTGAAGACTGTGTAAGAGCAAGACACGAAAACTTCTTCCCAGTTAATTTTATTTTGATGTGGCATATCAGTTGGGGTGATTTTGAAGTGTAGTCAACTTTAACATACTTGTTCTGCTGTACATTTATATAAATGCTGGTATCAATAAGTTTATGGATGAAATGTAATGGTTCTTGTCCTTCCTCAGGCAGCACACTTATGCATGTAGTTCATGGGATCAGCTCAAATCAGAAATTGAAGCACATGTTGTGTTCTCTTCATTCAATTAGTCCTTCTAGTTAGGCAATTGATGCACATTGGAAGATTAGAGGTTCATATCTGTTGCATCTCATAACAGTATTGTGCTTAGTCTTAGATAAAATGTGTCTAATGATATTGAGAGCTGCCGAAGGCAGAGCTTGGAATGTAGATTATGTAATTGTCCCTTGTATGCTTGCTTTCTAAATTTAAATAAGGATCTTATCTTTTATAAGGTTATTTGCTCTAATAGAGCTTTATAGGTGTTTCATCATCAGGCTCAGTTTCAAACTAGCATATCCTACTTATGTGAGTGGGGCCTTATATTGGTTTTGCCTTGACAATTTCAGATGTAATAGTTGCCTTGGACATTAACAAAGAATGCTTTCAATCAGTTCCTCCACCTCCATCAAGGTGGAATTGGCGTCCATTTATTGACATGGACAAGAAACATTACTTAAGCATGCAAGTATTGAGGGGATGCCTCTGCATATGTCATGCTTCTACTTAAGGTCCTATTAATGTATGGTTGATAAAGGATTATGGTGTCAAAGGATCCTGGACCAAGGTGTAATACATTGACACGGACAATGATATGTGGCTTTTTGGCTCGTATCAGCTATAAAGTACATTAATGATGAAGCATTATTGCTCTTTCATTTTTGTAAGAGCACCCTGATCTATTACAAACCAAGAAAACTAGGATTCAAGTATCATAAGTTCAAAGGGGTCAAGTCAAATTTTGAAACAATTGCTCATGTTTATGTTCTGTTGGGTGATGCTGTTCAAGGCCTAACATCAACTCAAGGTAAAAATGAATAATTTTAACTGCTTCAAGCTAAAGATGCAACCCTCCCCCTCCCCCCCCCAAAGTGAAGACTTTCCATTTTTTTGCATTGGTGAATTAGGGAATTATGTTGTATCTAAAGAATGTTTGGCCATACAGGTGCACTGAACTCAAAATTCAAACTCTGGGAAGGTGAGAGCTTTTTCGTTGGTAGAAGAAAATGGGCAATGGTCATTTGATTCTTGCTGTTGTTATGGCAAAATAAAATGGGAGCATTGGTGGCAAAAATGATGCAAGTATAAAGGTGGAATAGAACTTCTTAAGAAATTTTAGCCCCATCCAGAGAAGATTCTAGTTTCATAGATTAATGTTTGGTCTATTTAGTAACTTCTTATTTGCAGTTCTGCAGCAGTCATTTTGTATTTAGAAGTATGCTACACTACAATATTACCTACACACAGGCAACCTTGAGTCGGTTGTCTATTTTGTATCTGTTTTCTGGGATTCTGCTCATCTTTGAGGTCATGGATCATTGTCTCTCTTATCTACTACTGAATTCACCTCTTCTACACATATGATTGAACTAGAAGCACACACTATTTTTTACATGCATGCGTGGCAAGAAACTTAGGAACCCTTTCTTAGTGTAGAAGATTAGTGTAAGTATCTCCTTGGAGTTCTAGCCATGTTGGCAGCATTTAATAGATCAATAATTGCAGTTTACCTGCCAATTTAGCTTTTATTATGGATTATTATAGGGAAATTATGCCATTTTAGACCAGGTTTGGAAACTTATATCAGTAAAATCTGTTCTACTGATATCTTCCAACTCCAAGTGGTCTATTTAATTTGGGTCAAAATCACATATTTTATGCAAACAACAAAATGTAGTAAGAAGCTGGGACAGAGTTTCAATTTGGACATAAATTGCGACAATATTATCACACTCTCAATGTCTTGTGTTACCTCCGCTTATACAGGTTTAGGGATCCGTAAGTATTGTTGATGTAGTTGTATTACAAAAAATGACAATACGATGTTATTTCATTGTTTCAACCATATCAATATTTTCTGTATGATAGTTTCTTGTTTTCACTTAATAGTCTTATGAAATTATTCAGTGATGCGATATTTTTTTGATGGTCAGGAAATATACTTATTGGATTCTCTTTAATCTAATATATGCTCACTGTTGATAGGGAAATTTTCCATGCCTACATATCAACACTGGTTTTGATTTAGAATTTGTTGTTTAGAATCAAATACTAACGATGGATTCTTAAGCCATTGCAACCCATAGTTCTTCTCGGATGAACTAATTGATATGTGTTGCTCCTTGGTTTTCTAGCTTATAGATACTTGCATTCAGGATCAACATTGCAAGCACAAAATTTGTAACATAAAACTCTGCTGCTGATATTTTTTAAAGAATGCCATCAGACAGTTACAAAGACTTCTCCAAATGAGACACTTTCTTTACTTTTCTTGGGCTTTCCCTTTCTCTCTTGTCGGGACAATTTCAGTGCACTGTTTTGTGATTTTGAATCTTGCAGGCTTATTGGGATCTTGGGCTCATGGCAACCTTCTGAATCTCATGCTGAGATCTTGAAAAGACACCCAAATCTTGCTCCAATCAACAATGCTTCCGGCACCCAAGTTCCTGGTCATGCAGTGAATTTTGTAGCTGAAACTGCCTTCATGAAATTGCAATCAGAGGCTAGAGTAACCTTTAACATTCACGTTCTGCTCCACATTTATGTAACTGCTGGTATCAATGAATGTATGGATGAAATGTTACCATTCTTTTCCTTCTTCAGGCAGCACACATCACACGTGTACTTTCTTGGGATTGGTGTAAATCAGAAGTTGGAGCACGTTGTGTTCTCTTAGTTCAATTCACAATCCTCCAGTTAGGCAATTAATACGTATTCAAATATTACAAGTTCATATCTGTTGCATCTCACAACAGTATTATGCTAAAGTTTTAGGTAAAATGTGTGTCATGCCATTGGGAGTTGTTCTACTTTAACGATATAGACAACTCACTGAAGCCAGAGCTTGGAATGCAGATTCATTAATTTTCCCTTTCATGCTTACTTTATAAATTCTAACAAAGGATTTTATCTTTTACATGGTTGTTCACTGTAATACAGCTTTATAGGTGTGTATCATCTTAAGACTTTATGTGAGTGGGGCCTTACATTGGTTTTGTCTTGTAATAGTTGCCTTGGACGTTGACAAAGAATGCTTTCAATCATTTCTGCCTCCTCCGTCAAGGTGGTCCTGGCGTCCATTTATTGACATGGGAACTCAAACATGGAAGTATTGAGGGGATACCTCCGCATATGTGATGCTTCTACTTAAGGTACTATTAACATATGTATGGGTGATGAAAGATTATGGCATCAAAGAATTCTGGACCTGAGTGTTCTCCATTGACACTGACAATGATGATATGTGGCCTTCTGGCTTGTGTCAGCCAATAACATACATTAATGACGAAGCATTATTGCTATTTTTTTTTTTTTTTAACAGTTCCTTGATATGTTATAATCCAAGAAAACTAGGACTTAAGTATGACAGAGTCAAAGGGGTCAAGTCAAATTTTGAAGTAATTGCTCATACTCCAAGCTTAAGCTCAAGGATGCTCTGTTGGGAGCTGGTGTTGAAGGCCTAGCATCAACTTGAGGTGAAAATGCATATTCCTTGACTGCTTAAAGTGAAAGAAGGATTTTTCCTCCTCACCACTGCTCTTCCCGGTGAAGACTTCAATTCTTATTGCATTGGTGAATTATGTTTATCTAAAGTCATGCTTATCTTGTCTCTCTAACTCTTGGGTTGAAGCATTCTTCTTAAATTTTGATTGCGTTATGTTGCATCTTAAAAATGGTTATACAGGTGGGCTGAACTCAAACTCTCTGGGGAGGCCAGAGCTTTTTCGTAAGTAGAAGAAAATAGGCAATTGTACTTTGATTCTTACCGTTATTATGAGAAAGAAAAATGGGAAAAGCATCAGTGTCAGAAATGATGTAAGTGAAAGGGTGGTATAGAACTACCCTAGGAATTTTAGTCGCATTCACAGACTATATTTTTCATCAAAAAACTGTGATATTCCTTGAAATGATGTAGAGTGGATCCAAGACCTTTGTAGTTGCATGGACTAACGTGTGTTTTATTCCGTAACACTTTTCTTTTCTTTTTTTTTTCTTATGTTGCTGTCCTGCAGTAGTCATTTCGATTGGTTTAGAAGTATGCTACATGACAATATTACCTACACAGAGCCAACCTTGAGTCAGTTGTCTATTTTGTATCTGCTTCCTGGGATTATGCTCATCTTTGAGGTAATGGATCATCATATCTATTATCTGCTACTTAATTTACCTATTTTACACGTATAATTGAACTAAAAGCACATGTTATTTTTTACACACATATGATCCAAGACCTGAGGAATCCCTTATCATCACAAGCCAATATGTTTAGTGTAATTATTTCCTTAAAGTTCTAGCTGTGTTGGCAGAGTCAAATAGATCAATAATGCCATTTCAGAGCCAAAATTGAGTCAGTAGTCTATTTCGTATCTGCTTCCTGGGATTCTGCGCATCTTTGAGGTAATGGATCATCATATCTCTTACCTGTTACTTAATTTACCTATTTTACACGTATAACTGAACTAAAAGCACATGTTATTTTTTTACACACTTATGATCCAAGACTTGAGGAATCCCTTATTATCACAAGCCAATATGATCAGTGTAATTATTTCCTTGAAGTTCTAGCTGTGTTGGCAGAGGCAAATAGATCAATAATTGCAGTTTCTCCACTTAATTATCTTTTATTATGGGTTATTATAACATAATAATGCCATTTCAGACCAGTTCTGGAAACTTGTATTGGTAAAATCTGTTCTACTCATATCTTCCAACTCCAAGTGGTCTATAAATTTGGTTCAATTTTTTGTTTGTTTTTTTTATGCAAACAACATTAAGGTAGTAAGAAACTAGGACATTTTCAATTCAGACATAAATTTGGACAATATTATCTCTGCTCCATGTGTCTTGTGTTATCTCTGCTCATGTAGGTTTTGGGAACTGTGAGTATTGTTGATGTACTTGTATTACAGAAAATGGCATGCCATGTTGTTTCATTAGTTCGACTGTATCAGTATTTGCTGTGTGATAATTCCTTGTTTCCGTTTAATAGTTTCATGAAATCATTCCGTGACATGATGTTTTCTGATGGTCAGTGAAATATTCTTATTGGATTCTCTCGATTCTAATATATTTGCTCACTGTTGATAAGGAAAATTTCCAGGCCTACGTACCAGCACTGGTTTTGATTGAGAATTTGCTGTTTAGAATCAAATATCAAAGATGGATTCTTAAGCCACTGCAACCCATAGTTTTTCACGGATGAACTAATTGATGGCGGGGTTAACATTGCATGGTTTTCTAGCCCATATATACTTGCAATCGGGGTTAACATTGCAAGCACAAAATTTATAACATAAAACTCTGCTGTTGATATATTTTTGCTAAGGAATGCTATCAGACAGTTACAGAGATGTCTCCCAACGACACACTTTCTTTACTTTCCCTGGGCTTTCCCCTTCTCTGTTACTGGGGCAATTCCAGTGTTCACAATTTCATGAAGTTAAATCTTACAGGCTTATTGTGATCGTGGACTCATGGCAGGTCGTGAATCTCATGCCGAGACCTTGAAAAGAATAAAATGTCCTATTCTTGTTCCAATCTACAATGTGCAGTGCTTTAGGCACACAAGCTCATGGCTCATTCCTTGAATTCTGCAGATGAAACTGCCTTCCTGCAATCAAAGGTTAGAGTCTCCAAAGTTACTTCTGTGATTCCTCACAAGAGTGGGGCTGGTCCTCTTTCTGTGTTGGAAATTAACCCAATTTTCCCTCAAAAGGAAGTCGTGGTACGTCTCTATTAAGGCCTAAGACCCGGCTATTTTAGTTTCTTTGGTCAGTTCGTGCAGTATGTGATATATACTAACAATTTGAGGATGTGAAGAGGACCCAACAAGAAATTCATGCACAACTCCGCCAATACTGATCCAACTACACCCTGGCTGCTTCTTGACTCCCTTCTCCCTCATAAACCACCTCACTGCCAATACATCCGCCCACCTACGATCCTCTGCGAACACATTAGCTAGCATCACATAGCTTGCAGAATTATGGGGGTCAACTTCAACAAGCATACCATAGATATTTTCAGCCAGATCTGCTCTAGAATGGAGCAGGCAACCCCCAAGCAATGCTCCCCACACAATATTGTTAGGTTTGAAAGGCATGGAGGCAATAACATTCATGGCTTCTTCCACTCGACCTTCTCTTGCAAGAAGATCAATGTAGCAAGCAAAATGTTCCAATTTTGGGAGGATGCAGAAGTGTGTTTTCATATCTTGGAATATCTGTCGTCCTTCTTCTGATAATCCCGAGTGGCTGCAAGCCCACAGGAGACCAAGGAAAGTTCCGGCATTTGGATGCAAACCAAACTTTTGCATTTTGCAGAAAAGATCAATTGCTTCTTGTCCTTCACCATTTATGGCAAGACCCATTATCATGGAGTTGAATGATATAACATCTCTGGAAACCATCTGGTCGAAAACCTCCTTTGACTTGTCCAAACTTCCACATTTAGAGTACATGTCCATCAATGCAGTGGCCAGAAATGTGTTAGATTCCAGGACACCTTTACGTCCTTCAGATTTCATGTATTCATGAACCCAAATTCCTAGGTCTAGATCACCAATTTGGGCACAAGCTGAAAGCACACTGACCATTGTGACGTGGTTGGGCCTAAGATTGGAGTCCTTCGCCATCAAGCGAAACAGATTCAAAGCCTCGAAAGGGAAACCATTTCTGACATAAGCATTTATCATGGAGTTCCAGGGAAGCACACTCCTTTTTCCATTACTGCTAATAGCATCAAATCTTTCCTTACTCTTTTCAATCATTCCCCACTTCCCATACAGGTAGACAAGAACGTTGTTGACTGAATCACAAACAGCAATGTCAAGATCAACGGCATTAACATTTTCTGACAACATTGTAACCCAATTCTCAATTTGACCGATCTCTAGATTCGAACAAGCGGACAAAACGCTAACCATAGTATCATCTCCTGGCCTAAAATTCTCCTTAACCATCGAACAGAACAACGCCAAAGCTTGCTCAGAATGTCCAGACTGAGCAAAACCAGCAATCAAAGAAGTCCAACAACAAACCATACTCTTATCGGTCATTTCATCAAACACCTTACGGGCGGAGCCCAAATCCCTACAACTCTTCACGTGGGCGCCGATAAGACCGTTGCAGATAATCGGGTCACCATTAAAACCCGTTTTCAAGATATGGGTATGAATTTGTTGCACAAGAAAAGCACTCCCAGATCGAAAACACGACTTCAGTACGAACGAGAAGGTCAAGTCGTTAGGCGAAACGGGCCGCCGTTTTAGTATACAGAAGATCGAGAACGAGTCAAGGAAACGGCCCTCGTTAGCCAAGACTCTAATAATGGCATTGAACGGAAACAAGGTGGGATTTTGAAGCTGATGAAAAACGCGAAGAGAAATAGTAGACGGGTAGTGGCCAATGAGACGAGTTGCTAACAAGTTATCTTGATGCGCGTGAAGGCGATAGACTTTGGCGTGGATTTGGAGAAGGTGGGAGCGTGGAACGCGGCCTTGCAAGAGAGTGGAGAGATCGGTGAAGGTTGAAGAGGCAGCATTGCTGGAGAAAGAAAGGGCACGGTGGGACAAGGATGGTTCCAACTTCAAGTTGGCTGTCAATTGCAGGAAAATTGAAAGAAGCATGGCTTGGGAGTCTCAGAAAAAGTGAAGAGCCTTCATGCTGAGATATTGGGTTCTCCTGAAATGACATGTTCATCTGAATTGTAGCTTTGTTTTTGGACTCTCTCGGCCAAGGACCATGACCAAGGAGGAAGCACTAACTGGTCAAAATCTCGGTACAGTTTGTACTTTGCTCCATCGTATTGTATTTGTCTGAATCCATCTTTTCGTAACGGTGCCGCGTCGCAAGATAGTTGCGATGAAATATTTTATGGGTCCGAGATTTTTTATTTTTTATTTTTTATGGAAAAGGATTGGCCCATTGAAGGGTATTATTCTTCGTTTATACGTAGACGAACGTCTAATCCATTAATGTTAGGTGGTAATTGATAAAATTAGAATAAATTAAGAAGATTAAATTAGATAATATTTAAATTTTATTAAAATTTTTTCAAAATTAAAAATAAAATAAAATTAGTCTTACTTGTCATGATACTTTAGATAATTCATTAACGTATTTTTATTTAATAAATTTAAATTTACATATACAATAGTTTATATATATATATTCTGTATTTTTTTAATTGAAAAAAAAAGACAGAAAAAAGCTTTAAACCATAAAAATTTTATTTTAGAGCGTAAATTGTAACAATACAAAAGGGAGCAGGGGTTTAAGTCTACTTATACCTTTTTTTTTGTTTTTTTTTTTAAAGATATTAATTTGGTTACTTAGATCATGAAATGGGCTAAATTTAAAAAACCTAATAGTCGTATAATTTGGGCCTATTGCGGCCCAAAAGTTATCCAGATCCATATGGCCCGAGTTTTTAAAATGTAGCACTGGACTTAAAACTGACGATAGGTTCGAATCATTAAAAAGCCGAACTTTGGCAATTTGCGTGCGTATCACGCGCCGACTCAATCTTCTACAAGCTCTGGGCTATTTTACGAGGAGCCCAGAAGACTTTTTTAAAGTTGCAGATTGCGCCAAGAAGGCCGTCCAACGTTCCAATTTCCCCTCCCCGCCATCTTCTTTCCCTCTCCGGAAACCCTAATTCTTCCTTTCTACGATTCTGCTTCCCTTCATAGCGATCGGTCGGTGCTTTGGGTTTTGCAGGCTTTCGATCCTTCCAAGAATTTGAAGAAGCCAGTATCTGCGCAATTCTTGATTTTTTTTTTTTTTTGGTTTTGTTCAAAATTTTTTATTCTTGGTGTTTGATTTTGTTTCTTTCCTTCTGATTCTCTACAAGATTGACCGCATCTAGGGTAAACTTGAGGGATTGAAAAACGCACTTTCACTATTTATGGTTTTGTATTTGGTATCTTTGATTCTTCTTCTTTTTCTTTTTCTTTTTTTTTTTAATTTTCTTATCCAATTCTGAAGATCTTTCTTGGGCTCTCTTGATCTTCGTCTTTTTTTAAGATATTCTATTCAGATCGTTTGTTTTCCTTTGTTACCTTCCTTTTGGGGTTTCTGGAAGTGGTTTTTTTTTTTTTCCTTTTCAATTTCTCCCGTTTTTTCTTCAGCTTCTTGGCTTTTCCTTGTTCAGTTTCCTGAAAAATTTTTTTTTTTTGTTGGGTTTCGTAGAACCCGGTGGTTTTCTTATTCAGTGACTTGGTCTCTCTTTTCGAGTTTCTTGGAATTTCTTTTTCAGTTTCTTGGGCCTTCTTATTCAGTTTATTGGTTTTCTTGTTGAGTTCCCTACAATCTGGCGCTTTTCTTGGTTTTTTTTGGGGGGGTGGTTAATAAACTTGGTGCTTTTCTTGTTCAGTGTCTCCCCCTTCTTGGGCAGTTTCTTCGAGACTTGTGTTTTTCAGATTCTCGGGTTTCCTCTTTCAGTTTCTTGGTTTTCTCTTCATGTGCACGCGCATTTAGCAATTCCACCAATTTTGCGTCACAAGGGAATGGAAAGCTCACGTATCAGGTAAAGCAATTCCTAACTTTTTTAAGTTACATTCTATGTCCAAGTTATAAAATTAAATTATCCTATCTACTTGAATTTCATGTATTTTGTAGGTCCTTTTTTCTACAAGTGTACAAGAAGTAGATGCCATAAAGCTACCAACTTTATTGGTATACTCGATTCCATTCAACATTTGATTGAAGTGATGTTGGTAAATATTGAGAATTCTATATGGATTATTTAGATTCGTTGTGACCTCTGTGTGTGCGTGTGCGCGTGTGTGTGTGAAATGCCTACTGTTTAAGCAGGTATACGCGCACAAACTGTACATCTCTGTTGATTGTATATTGGAACTCCATATCATTGTATCATTGTTGCTTAGTTGTCATATATTTAAGATGAAATGAATTATCACATAACATTAAGTTTGTTCTTTCATGCTAGGCTGCTGAGATTTATGCGGCATGTATAATTTTATACTGGATTCATTATTCAGAAAGGTCAATTTGTGAGTTGTTTTATGTAGATAATCTAAGGGTTTGCATGAAAATTTTAGTGTTTTTTTTTTTAATTTTTTAATTTTTAATAATGTGGAATTTTCGTATGCTTACAGTGGTTGTGCTGCAGTCTATAATCTTTGATATGCTTAAACTGTCATCTCTGCAAATTTTTTTGGGGTTTATTACCCTTTTGCATTGGATGCTACCGAGTTTTTTCTTTTGCTTCCACCCTCCAGTTTAGTCATGCACATTATTGTTCGTAAGGCATGTACTTGTGTATTTTAGGAATTTCTTCATTCTTTTAAGAATAAATTTTTTCCAATTTCTTCGCTTCTGATGGATTGACTCATTGTTCTTTATAGCCATGTTGTTTGGCGTGGCCCTTTGAGCAAATACTATTCCACACTTAACAGTAGCTGGTGGATCAAGTGCATTCTGATGTCTCAGGCATTTCGAGTGCTACTTTTTAAAGGTTTATTTGAGGTGGTTTGGACGAGTGGTAAGTTATTCATGGAAAATGGATAAATGAGCCTTTGTTGTCCCCCTTTTGTGGAATATACTCACATTTTAAAAGTGAGGGAGAATCTTATTATGATTTTCCAGCATCATTACTCTGCATGTTAAGTGTTTTTCTTTTCCATTCACTCCTATTTTGTTCTTTTAAGCAACTAATGATGGTAATTAAAAGGCATATGACAATTTTTTTTACATTTCTCTTTCAGGAAGAAGATGTTTGGCAATATTCTTACCTTCTATCCTATTCAGAAGCATTCAGACAAATGTTCAGAAAGGCACTCATTCCTGGCTTGCATTGCAATTCCTGCTTGTCTTAAGGACTTCTGGTTTGATTTCCACCTATGCTTTCTAAATTTTTTATTTTTTTTTTGTTTTTTTTCCTCTTATAATTGATTTTTGCTCAACTTGTTATGATAATCACCTGTGATGACATTGCACATTGTGAATATCTTGGATTTTAAAGGTTTTGCTTGTCATTGTTTTGGTTGAATATGTAGGGGACATTAATTCTAAATTTATTTTCGAAAGATTATCTATGCAATCTTTAATGGACCCCAATTAAATTTGGGATTAAGGCTCAGTTGTTGTTGTTGTTGTTGTCATCATATCTGTGCAACCTTATTTGTCAACAAGTATATCCAAATTCTTATTTCTGGATACTTGTACTGATATATTGAGCTTGAGCTATGAAAAGCATTTTTGTCTTGAATTACTAATACAGACTTGTACGCTTGCCGATTTATTTGTCAACTAGTATATTGAGCTTGAGCTATAAAAAGCATTTGGTATCCATTCTGTCATAATTGAGGGACAATGGGATTTGACATTATGTGCACTTATGGATCAGCAGCCCAAAGGAGATTCTCGACTCTTTGGAACCTGGTAAACATTGGTTGTGGATAAGTTTCCTATACAGTGCTGGGATCATTGGTCTGCTAATTTTTTGATCTTTTGTTTATCCAGAATCCTACAAAGTCATTGAAGGTTCCACATTGAGCAGGTTTTCTGTTAAAGGGGTCTCTGCGTACATGTCCATTAGTTGGTTAGTTTTGCCCAGAGTATGACAAGTTAACTCATCAGCCTTTCAAAATCTTGCAGGTTGCCATTGTTATGTAAAAATTGCCTTCCTCTGGTACATGGAAAGATTGCCATTTGGTAAAGACATATGTGAGTTATATCCTTCTGTAATCCCCTGCATGGAGTAAGTACATCTGCATATTCTTAATTCAAATGTCACTGCTAATTTCTCTGTTTTTTTTTTTTTTTTCAATCTTTTGGGTGGTTATAATTTATGAATTCAATTGTTTGTTTTTCTTTGATTAGATATTTCTGGTTTCTTAGGTGATGCTTATGTTGGGATGTGATTTGGTCTTTTATTTTAGGACTTGTTGCAGAGACATTCCCAATGGGTTCAACACGCTCAAAAAGAGGATCACTCCCTTCTTGCTGCTAATTGAAGAGGTTATAACTGTTTTTTTCTTTCTGTTGTTGGTTTGGTTTAGAATTTTGTTGTTACAGGTTTTCAAGTGAGAAGCATTTCTTTATTTGGTTTAGAATTTTGTTGTTACAGGTTTTCTAATGAGCAGCATTTCTTACAGGTTTTCTAGCTAGAAGAATTTCTTTGTTTCCCCTTTTTGGGCTACTAAAAGTTCTATGCTTCAACTTTTAGTACTGTGTCAGAGCTCAGTTTTCTTAATCATATTTGTCTGCAACTGTTTTTATGAATTTTGATGTGATGTTTTCATGCAATGTTTTTGAAGCCAGTTTCTTCATCTGGAAATGTCCGTAGGTAGTTGGTGCTTGGGGTTCAGCTTGGGATTTAGGATGGGATGTTAAAGGCATCACTCAATTCACCTATTTTCTGCTGGTATTTTATCTACCTTTACTGTGATTTAAGATCTACTCTTTTCCAGTATAGATTACGTCTCTTACTTTTTCTGTCTACTGCTGATGCCATTTTCAGTCATATCAGCATTTTTTATTGGTTGTTCCTGCCATTCTCTCTCACACACCCCCTGCCAGCACGGTCTCTCTGAAGGAGGCATTCTATGATGAACTGTATTTCATATGCATCCCAACTTCACCTGATCTTATTTCACCTCTCCACCTGCAAGGGGTTGATCATATTACACAAATTCTAGTTGTTGAAGGGATTGCACATGAGGAGTTTTTCTTGAACAATGAGTATCCGCGCCTTCTGCTAGGCATTATCAGCCTTTCCCAGAATCCTTGATCTACATTAACTCTTTAGAAAGCTGCGTTTCTTTTGTGCTTACCCCGACTCTTTCATAGACCCTATTTTCACAGGAACAGGATGGTCGCTTCTTTGAGCATCAGCACTTTTTGGAGTTTGTCTGATCGAAACCTCTTTTATCTGCCATCGCTAACATAATGCAGGTTGCCAGTGTTTCCTTTCCTAGTTCAGTGATAAAATCAAAGCAAATCCCAATTACATAATGCCCTGTTTCAGGCAGGAAAAGAGGGCAAATGTTTGAGAGCACCAACTATATACAAAATGGCCACATAGGATGCTGGCAGAATTATTTTGGAAGATTCAATTTCAGGTATTAAATGCTTGTTGGGCTATTGGTGAATTAGCAGTTAAGGTGCGTTCCTGTTAAGCTACGTGATAGGCTAGATATTAGATCAAATTCACCCTCTTTGTTGTGCTGCTTTTTCTTATTTCATTGCATTTCTACTGATAAGAACACGGTGCATAAATTTCTCCATAATTGAGTCTCGTGGAAGAAGTTTGTGAGTAAAAGTTATTGATTGCACTTGACTACTGCTGCTTCTAGGTTCACCAAGGATTATCTCCTGTTATTATGACCGTTATCTGAAACTTGGCTCCCATACTTCAGCATCCTGAGGAGGTTGTTTCTTGCACCATTGTTGTTGTTGGAGAGAGAGAGAGAGAGAGGTTAGAAGGGAAACATAATTGCAGTTCTTGACGTCAAGCAGGCTCTGGCAGCTTGCATGAGTGTGCCCTGAGGGTTGTATTGCCACACGCATGGCACATTGCTCTGTCTACGTAAAGCACTGGCTACCTTGGTTTTCAGGAGTGGCTCTACTGAACGGGAAGAAATATAAAACGAGTCTATCTGGTAAATAATATGGATCCATCTATGGTGATGACATCGAGGAGGAGGATGCTGTGCAATGGTATGAAGTCATGAGATTCTGATTGGTAACCAAACCCCTGCTTGTGTGTTCCCCTCTGGCCTCAGTTCAGAGCAAATCCATCCGGGGTTTTTAACTCCGCGTATTTTCATGTGCAGAGCCATTGCAAGTTGGCACGTAAGACACTTTGCTCGTTCGTCTTTCGAGATTCGGGCTTCACAGAAGCCGAAAAGCCTCTCAAAAGGGATTGTTGTTGGGCTACTTGTGCCCAAAAAAGCATGCCTTGTTTGTGAGGTCCTCTTTCTGAAGCCCTTTGCATGTCTGTAACTCAGCCCAAGTCAGCGACAGCTGGACCATTTCGCATATCAATTGACTTCTGATTAATGAGGCCATGTAATTTTTCTCAATTAAACTTCTGTAGTTTATTGGGCATGTTGGCATCATCTACAAAAAGGAAACTCTGAGGTATACAAAGAATGGCTACCCATTCCCCAATCTTTTGGTTGATTATACTCTTTTTGTTCGGCAGTGTTGTAGTTTGATTTTTTTTTTTTGGGGAGATTGGGGCCCGGGCAGCCCGTCGAAGTCTGGCAAATATTTTTATTTTACTTTTTGATATTTTGGCAGACGTTTCAAGTTTTCTGGTCGCCAAAGAGGTTACTTCTCGGAGAGCAACCAGGCTATCTTGAATTGTGTTAAAGTTGGTGTGGTGAGTTCCTTCACCCCATGCCAATTCCTTTTGTTACTTTTATTTGTTTCTTCCAATTAATCCTTGTAGTTCTTGTTGTGCACAATACGAGGGAATTGTTGTTATGGCTCACAGAGTAAAATGATATCAGAATTCAAAGCTGCAAGGTCTCTTATTTGTGTTTGGATTCCTCAGGTGGCATGTAGGTGTAGTGTCCTTTGGCAGAATCAGCTCTAACATGCCTATATATTCCAGAACTGTGGTTTTGGTAGAAGTCCAGGATGTACATGGGGCATATATTTGGGTATGCTGACTGGCTGGTGAGTGGCATATGAACATTGCATGCTCATAAATGGCCTATTTTCCAATAAACGAATGTATGCATTTGTTTGCCAGACTCATAGATCACTTGCTCTGCCTTGATTCGTGTTTGTGTTAGTGTTTGTTTTGAGTTCTTCCTCTAAAGGTGTTTTCCCTTGATATGCTACTTCCAGTTTCTATTTTCTCCATATCATCAACACTCTGTATGTCTGCGTGGATTTAGTTTCTGACCAGTAGAGACTCCAGGTCTGACATGCAAGAAATGAAGTCCTTGAAGGGACTGAGGAATCAGGGCTTTTCTTCTGGTAGCAGAGTTACAATTTTTGTATTGTAATGTTGACATTTTTTATTCTACTATACTCATTAACTCTTTTTAGTGTGCTCTTTTATGCTCCTGTTCTTTTACATATTTCCTTTGATTTAGGTGTAAGAAGGTGCAATCTATATGCTTCAAGGAATGACCTAGCTGGTCAAGGAATCGGCATAACGGAAAAGATTGGCTGTGCCATGAAGCTGATGCAAAGTATGATGCAAAAATGTCTTGACTACTCTGACATCAATGTCCTTTTCGGTGATATTGTAAGTCGTTCTTGTCTTTGTATCTTGATCTATACTACCCTTCAATTTGTGCCAGTAGCTTTTCCACTATATTTTTGTAGTCTCAGTCAAGTAGATGCTGCATTGTTTGATGCCTAGTTGAATTTAGGCTATTATTGCTCCCTTTGTCAAGTTAAATGTTAAAGCTATTTGAAGTGCTTTCATAAATTCCATAGAAAATTTTCCTATATATTTGTGTTTAACATGATTTTGAAGATAAACTCCATTATCAAAAATAGCAACAGAATCGAAGATTGGACTACTAATTCTCATTCTTTTTATTTGATCTTTTGTAACATTTCTGGTATTTCATTTGTATGATTTCGTTTCCCATTTGGATTTTTCCTTTCTTTTGATATTTTCTGGTTTTCATTCTTTCGTCTAAGTTTTTTCCTCCTTCTAGGGTGCTTCCTTCTCCTTTTCTCTTCATTTTTCTTGGTTCTTAACCTTTTCTCAAATCTCCTTCTTCATGGATTCGCTATTTTACCCCTTTTATTAATGTTTTCTGTTTCTTAGTCTTTTTCATCAAGGTTTTTTGTTTTCACTTTCTTCCTCTCTCTTTTTAGTGTCAGTTTGAGCCCAACGCAATACAGTAAGCTGTATTGTCTTTTGCATGTTCCTTACATCATGGATTCATATTTTTGATTTCCTATGGTATATTGTCCTTTACCATTTGCAAACCTTTGGGATTATTCAGATTTGTGATATTGACCATGGGACATTAAATCCTTGTCCAGAAAGTTTTCGTATGGTCTCTTGCAGTGTTTGTCCCAAGAATTGTCCCTCTTGGAAGCTATTTGTGCTTAGTGTTATGGGCATGATCCCTCTAAGCTTTTCCATGAGCACGAGGAACCCAGGGCTCCGCAGATCATGATTTACTTAGTGTCCATGATGGCACATGAGTGGAATCAACTATTAAGGTTGTCTATTTGGTGGACTTTGTATTAAAGCACCAATTTGCCCGACTGCAATCCTCTCTTTAGTTGCAATCCAAGCTCTTTGTGCATCTTTGTGAGATGAATTTCCTGTGTGGCAGTATCAGGAGGTCTGATAGTATGCTATCCTCCTGTTGTTTCTCCGTTTATCTCTTCGTACACACTTTTAAGGCTAGCAAATTGAAATCCCAAGACTGTTCTATAGTATTTCTCAGCACCTATGCAGTGAGGTAATGTAATATATACCTGATGGATGGCCATTGGCTTTTAGATTTCACATTCTAAGACTCAGAGTTTCAAAGGCCAAGCCTTGGTGTAACAGTGAGCCTTGTTAGCTGGCTAATTTGGCTTGTGGTTTTGCACCTGGGCACTCAACTGCTGTCCTGGACCCCTCTCTAGTTCCTCGATTGAGATAGGCTTCCTGTGTTGCTTACCCGCTGAGGTCCAATATGATGATTGTGTTGTTCCTTTCTCTGAATTGATTTTTCCTTTGGCTTGGTTATACGATGCAGTTTATGAAAATTACTGGTAAGAGCCTCTCTTATTTAATGTCAGATCACAGATAATGCATTTTTCACTTTGCTTTGAGGGAAGGTTTTTCCTCTTCTTTTGACGGGCTGGCTTGTTTCCATTAAAACAATCTTCTTCCATAGGGCTTCTTTCTCATCCCTTCTCTTTTTGTCATTTTCATCTTCTTCTAGCTGGATGTACTGTTTTGGCGTTGTTATCTTATTAGCTCATGAATGGATTTTGACCATTTGTTAATGAATGCTCATCATAGTATTGTCTGTAATTTGAATTGTTCTATAGGCTGACAATAGAAGGAAAAATTTACAAATTCTTTGCTCCTTATTTTGTGTATTACCATGAGTTCCGTTTTGACTATTCTACCATAAGAAGCAAAAAAGAGCTTAATTGTTTCTGATTTGACTTGTGGATCCTTAGTTCCTTACCTTGTCTTTATTTTGCCTCTCTCACTGGTGGTTAGGGTCTTGGCTGTGAGCTAAGCCTGATTATGCACCATTGGACCATTTAGATATTGTTTGTAAGTAGAAGGGATCACGCTCCTCTTCTTTTAACGAGGAAGTCAGTTTTGCATTATTCAAGTGTTATCTCTGGATTATATGTGATGGCTGTGAGCTATTGCTGATATTGTAGTATATGGTTTTCCATTTTGTCGTGGTTCAGATAGTGTCATTGAATTGTCCTTGGACTTGCTTTGGCAACCAAGGATGGTATATGCCTTTTTCTGAACCTGTAGCATGCACTGCAAATGCTAAGTTGGCTGGTTTCATTACCGTTAGTTAAGGTAATGCTACTATTTCTTGTTGGTGTCTCACATCTGATACTGATTTTCGATGCCCCATTTCTGTTTCTTTGATTGCTGTTTCATGTTTGATTATACCATTTGCATTGAAGCTATGTTGTTTCCTTACTACAGCGAGTCAAAAAAATAATTTTAATCATGTGCTTGCTATTTACCTGGTTTTATCTACTTTTGTGATTCATTTAATTATAAACTTTAATTGCTTCAAGTTGGTTTGGGGTGTGATCAATCTTGTATACTCAGTAAAAAGATTAGTGGGTCTTTGCTCTTCAGTTTTTTCTTGGAAAACATTTGATCTTTCATCTTTGCATGATGAACCTTAAGAACAAGAAGTGACCTTTGCTTTGATTTGATTGAACTGTCTGTAAGCATTAGTATGATATGGCAGTTGATTTGGTATCATGGTTGCAATTAACAGAAGTAATCTTTGGTTATTTTGTTGGAAGAAATACTAAAGAGGGATGGAAGAAACTTTTTTCTGATCAAATTACAATGCAGATACATGCTAATCTTATATCTAAGCTAAGGTTTTCTGCCCTTTTCTCTCAAGCGGCTTGAGAAGAAGCTCCAAAAAAATGTTAGATTGAGGCATCTTGAATTTGGGAGTCAGAGGCGAAGAGTTCCAGCAAAAGAATAGTACTCTGCTGGGTAAGTTTCTCTGAGTATTTCCACTGTCAAGATGTGCAATTGTGACATTAAATTAGTTATCAAAAAAATTGTTAAACATTCAGTTTCCGAAGATGCAATTTGTACTGCAGATTCTGGTGAGGCTCTTTAGATAGGGTCTCATTTCCCTAGATCATGGAGAGCCCTGGGATTATTAAGAATGTGGATTCTGTGGAATTTGAGTATGTTTGAGAGTGGTCGGTATACGTATCTCAGAAAATCAGTTATCGTATCTCATTTGAAGGCCATATTGCAAAATTTTCAATGAACTGGAGAATGTGCACAGAAGGATATTTTTCAGGAAATCTATTGTATGCTATAAAATAGGTATGCGGTTATTTTCCTTTTTGAGTTATCAAATCAACCTGCTTGAATAGATACAGACTAAAAATTTGCTCGTCGGCTGTATGCATTTGTCGTTGGATGGATTGGTGTTGTATTCCCAGAGTGTGGAGTTATTGTGGACTTCTCTGTTTTTGGTGATTAGAACATTCTTATCATAACTAAATATTGACAAGCTTTTTCTCTCTTAAGAAAAGTGCATATGCGTAGCATTATTCTTGCATTTCCAGGCTCAAGGAGAAAGACTCTTAAGCTAGGTGGGTGGAGACTGTAGATTGCGAGCCTTCTGTTTCAAAGACTTTCCATGACCCAGAAAATCCCATAGATATTTTGATCTCTCTACTATTTTTTACATTAGATCATCTCTAACTCAGCCACAATAGAATCTAACTGTGGTTACATTTAGAGCATTCGGCATTTTTAAACTTTTGTTGTTGCTTTTTCAACAATCTTTTGTTTGGTAATGCTATTAATTATAAGAATGCCCAAGGGATATTAGCTTCAAGTATATACTAAGATGTTTACCGTTTGTTTTGTATGGAGAAATCAATCGTCCACTTATCTCTACTTCTGTTCTATGATTCCGTGTCTATCCTCATAGTGCACATATGAAAATATTTTTTTTTTTTTTAATTTTACTCTATTATTTTTTTTTTTAAAAAAAAGAAGGCACAGTTTGATCCACCAGTCCGATGTCTGATTTGAGTTGAAAAATTATGAAATGAATTCGACGCAATTGGACGAACATATCAAAATTTGTTGTTTGAGCCTACGTTCTCCTTTCTATTGCAAATCCGGGATGGCAGAAGCACTCCAGCGGTTCCGAGCCCCTTGTGTTTTTTCTAATGGAATCAGTTTTTGTCCAGTCAAGGTTGTCGTCATTCGTAGAGCCTCCATAAAAGAGGCATGGCTAGAATTTTTTAATGGTGCCGTGATGACATCAACAGACTGAAGAAATTAATCCGATCGACCCAATAACCTAACAAAAGTATCAAGTAGCCGGTAGTTAACCATCATTAGACTTACAAAACCACGATTTTCTTGTCCGCTCCAATTCTAGGCTGCAGAGACCTAATTAGGCAATGCTTAAGCTTGGACATTACAATATACATGCAATAGAATTTTTACTGGGTGTGACGGTCTCGTCACACAAAGACATAGACACTAAGTAAGCATCATTGAAGCAATATCCCATGTTTGTGTTTCCCTCGCAGCACTTTAAAAAGGTTAGAAAATTAGATCATGGGGTGGACCTCTGCACGTCAAATAAACATGGCGTGTGGTATACGAGCGGAGTGCTCTCTGAAACCGAAAATGGGGGAAATCTATTCTTCATTTTGCTCGCCGTTGATCAGAAAGTGGAACAAGGAAAGGTAAAAAAGCTAAATGTTAACGTCATCCATTCTTCTAGTGCTACGACCAAGATAAAGCAGTTCGGGGATCCGCCATTCGCGGGCCGTACGTTCCAGGAAGGTAAGTAAGGTGCAGCCTTCTTAGACCATGCATTATTAAAAGGCCGGTGTGGCGGTAAGCAATCTCTTAACAAGAAAAATAGTTACGATACCAATGATTTGAGAGGTAGCTGGCGCATGGTCGGTTTGAAGAATTATTTATCATTGTACGCCAAAAAAGGCAAAGAGAGAGAGAGAGAGAGAGAGAAGCTTGGTTAGCTGATGAAAGTGTTTTGTGTTGTCGTTATGAAGTTAGCAACTGAGAATTGAATTTGTTTACAGTTAAAAATGATGAGTTAATGAAATGAAAGTCACAATTCTTGTAGTATTTTGTAACTCATTTTCCATAATTGTGGCCTCTAAAACGCGAAGAAAACACTAATAAAAATTGCGCAAATAGCTAATAAGGCTCAGTCCACAGATGCAAAGAATGGCAGCAGCCAAGGTAGAAAAATAAAAACTTGTTAAAATGAAATATATATATATATATATATATTAAATTTAGTATGTTTAATTATGTTTGATGTCTTTCAAGCGTTTATCTCATGCATCGTATTATAGCGATAAGGGTGCTTTTGTACGAGGCTTTTAGTTCGAAATTTGAGTTTGGGGGAACTCCATTTTGAATCCCAATGTTCAGCTTCTAGATCTAGACGTTGAACATTAGGGTTTAGCAACGATGGGTAACTTAGTGCTGTCAAGCTGCGAACTTTTTAGTCATAGTCAAAAAGCATGTTGTGAAGAGATCAGAGTCGATCGCCCTGAGAATATGGTTAAGCATTGTTGCCCCTTTGACTTTAAGTCAAACTTCATATAATTTACAGTCGTTATCGCCATGACAAAATTTAGCTTGTGCACTACTTTGAAGTCACGGTGTAGTGTGGTAATTAAGACTTTTGAACCCTAAATTGCATTTCTCATTTGTTCCGATACCAAAAGAAGAGACTGTGTGTGTGATACCCAATGGGCTAAAATAAAAGAAATATCTAAAATTAAAAGTTAAAATGTCTTAATCCTAACTAAATAATTCCCATTATTTGCTTTTTAGAAACCTAAAAAGAGGAAATACACAAAAGTCTTGATGAGCAACTTGTGAACCGAGTAAAGTAAAGGAAGCTTCACAGCAAGAAACAAAAAGTAAAAGCAAAAGACACAAATCCTTTTGAGTCACTCGCCATTGTCAAAAAGGAAACGGGGTGGTTGTTACATTACAATGAACCAACAGAATGCCATCGCAGTCACAGTTGACCGGAAAATGGGCAGCAGGCACCAATGCGCGCACATTGGCAAAAGAAAGGAGCCGGAGCCATCCTCGACGTGCGCATTGTCCCCACACACCGCAACAGGAGCATAGATATACATTATATATGCGTGCGAACGCACACGGACCTTTGACTCGAGACGCGGAGGCCAAACTAACTAATATTGATTTTAAAAAAGTTACATTGTTAAACACGGTTCATATTATTAAATTTTAACTATTGATTATAATTAATATGTTTTTTCAATGAATGGCGCATTGTCCCTCCTTCCGCTTTCCTCCCTTCGCCATCTTCCTTTGAAAGTCCATGTACTGAGTTCACACTCGGTGCATGGACTTTTATCCAAAGAAAAATGAAGTTCGTGACCATATCCATCTGGAATGCGGAATTCTACGGATTTACGATATTCTAATACCAATCTAGGATATATTTTGCAAAACACAGTTGCTCAATTGTCTATGCGTTTGAAAAATGGGAGGAGAACAGAGAAAAATGATTACTTGTATGTATGGTGGCTTCTTTACGAACAAGGGGATAGCAAGCATTAAGGTTTGGAGTTCGGGCATCTCTCTTCAGCGGATATGTGTGATTGGAGAATGCAGTTTAATTATTTGAATTGGTCTGCACTCGCGAAAAAGAACTTTAATTACTTTGCAGGCTGAGTAAAAGGTCCCGATACATACTGCATCGCGGCAAGGAAGAGTATTTAATTAGGCAATAACACTAAATGGGGCCATCAACTAACAATTTGTGCAGCCAAAGAAGTCATCAAATGGTAGCTGGATTATAGGTGCTTAATCAGACAATTAATGAAAATGACCTCTTACTTAGTCATTTACCTAACTGCAATTAACGACAAACAAGCCCATTTAATAGTTAGACACAAAACTATTCTTATGTCTGATCAATTCTTAGCGCGACATAATCACACAACTGATCTGTCATAAAAGAAATAATGATGTAAACATTGGCCTAACCTGGTTACCTACAAACTTCGTCAATGGCTTACTGCTCCCATGGACCAACCATTTTTGTTTGAACGAAAGCCACAAAAAAAAAGACCCTTTTGCTTGCTCCCCATTATTGTGTTAGGCAGCTGTTTAAAAGTCAAGACCATAATGAATAGTTTTTCCCACAGAAGCCAATTGACTATTGAAAAATGATGTTGGAGAAGCATATAGAATTTCCAGTTGTCGACATTTAATTATCTAACTGCATGCTCTTCAAAAACGGCAAGAAATTTAAAGGTAGTCATCACCCGGTACACGCTACCAAATAGTTCTTATCCCTTATCTGAGCATCATCAGTAAAAATATCCGTATAAGCAAGTTTCGTACTTGACATAACCTTGAAATTGCTTCAGTTCCCATCTTAATTTTGATCAAAGAAAAATATTTGCGAACCATTATTTTGTTCTCTCTCTCGGGGGGTTTTTGTTTTTGTTTTTTTTTTTCCTAACCGTCAAATATAGGACGGGATACACCAGACAACAACTAGAGGGCAACGCAATTACACAAAAAAAAAAAAAAAGCTTAGACAATTACGGTGAACTCACTACAAGCATCAAAGATATAAATATTCAGATGACAATGACAGGATAATGCAATGCCGTTTAGCAGTGTTATTAACTTATTATGACTTGGATTCTCTTGTGTGCAAGCATAATATAGAGTATTGTGACAGTTTACTAACAAGGCTTCATGTCCTAATGGCAGCAGCCGTGCTTACAACTAAATATGCATTTTCTAGTATCCATTGTCTCTCGACCAAAAAGGAAAGTTCACCTCCCAACTGCGGGAAAACTCTAAGCATATTGCTTCATTCAAATAAAATAAAAAATCAGAAAAAAAAAAACAAAAACAGAGTAGTTGCAGTACTCACTTGTATGCACGTGGAATATTTCTCTTTTTTTTTAAAAAAAAAAAGAAAAAAAAATTGATTAAGATTTTCAACAGTGATAACCTTTTAATATTGGTTTCAATAGTACTAAATTAAGTTGGCAATTATTAATTGTTAAGTTTAATTCCAAAATCCAGCACGGTGCTTTTTCCGTCACATAGTTTAGGAGCAAGGTTTGATAATCATTGAAACCAAATGGACAGTACGCATCACCTTTGTGGACTCGTCTGGCTTTAGTAGAAAGCCAAACTGACAGGCAATATATAATTGCCAATCTTGATTTTTGGCATGTATTGCCAAACGTATTTGCAAATCCAAACTCGTCATAAGACAGGCCATACATAATTGATGCAGATTCCATATTTTTGGGAACACATTATTGGGGGTATTAGGTCTACGTGGATCTTGCAAGATAAGAAATGAGGCTCACTTTTATAAATTGTGTACAAATGGGATTCGATTTTGTAACTTCAAGTTGTCCACTACCCATCTGGGACGTGCAACTTCTTTTCATATTCTTGGTGCTTTTGTTCAATTATCTTACTTCGATAAGGTATGGGGATGTGCATTTGTTTGTGTGTGTGTGTGTGTGTGATTGGCACCCCATTTGATATCTTCCCTCTGTTGGACTTATCTTTTCAAGTTTGTGCTTTTATCTTTTTGATGCCATTTCAGGTATTTGGACCAAATAATCCTTTATCTCATTTCTCTCTCTCTCTCTCTCTCTCTCTCTCTCTCTCTCTCTCTCTCTCTCTCTCTCTATATATATATATATATATATATGCACAGCCATGATACAATTATCAGTATTCAACACAGCGTATTGCTATTACGTGTTCTTCGAAGCCTTTATACTTTAGGCGCAAGAAATTAATTATTTGAAAAAAAAATAAAAATAAAAATAATTATGATGGATCATACGACAATATACTTTGTTAAATGTTTTTTTTTATTTTTTTTATTTTAGAAGAACCAAAAATAAAGAATACCAACAGAGCACACGTGGTTTGCCCCGATTATTAATTTCCAATACCAAGCGCCTGTGGTTGTGGATCCGGACGGCCGTGTCCATTCCCCACCCGAGACAATTTGCCCCAATTATTAATTTCCAATGCCTGGCGTTGTGGCGGTGGATCCGGACGGCTATGTCCGTTCCTTACCCGCGATAGAAAAGTTGAAGCATATTAAAATATAATATATGATTTATATTATATATTTTATTTAAAAAAATTAAATTTTTAGAGAGATTCATTTTTTTTTCCTCTTTAGTATCCTAATCTTAATCACTAAATAATTATAAGTTCGAATTTAAATTTTATTATTTTTACTAAATAATTTAATTGTTTAACACAATAAATATATTTATAATTAAAATATTAATCAAAATCTCGAGATAGAATTAAAAAAAAAAAGAAAGAAAAAGAAAGAAAATAGAACTAGAAGAACGTCTTAATTTAACACGTAAAGAGTTTTTGGACTCAGGCACCCGACCGGAGGAGCTAACGAACATTGTCGTTATTCTTGTGTCCAAGAGCGATTAATCGACCAAATAAATAAATAAATAATAATAATAATAAATAAAACGGCAACTTGCTCCATGTCACGTTCGTGAATTGAAATGAAAATATGATTAACAATATCTAACGGTCTCCAACAGACCCAACATACATAATATTGACCGATGCACAGTCCCCTCGTTTTAATTATTTGTGTCCCTTTCAGTGGCCTCTCATGCCACCGCTTTTTATTTTAATTTTGATCGTGAAATTAATCGTTTCCGTTCCTCCTCGAACTCAATAAAAGACAAACCGGCGTCGTCTCTAGGTATCGAGTGAGTTTTTTTTTTTTTTTTTTTTTTTAACTCTCTTGAGCTACCTCTCTAAAAATTTTTTTTTCTGAATTTTAGAAAAATTTATTGAAAATTATTTCAATTAAAAAATAACCCTGAAACCAAGAAATAGATGTGCAATGGCCGATAAGTGAACTCGACGAATGAGCCGGGGGATACGACTCCCTCCCTAATTATTGGGTCGGACTTCCTACAAAGTTGCGTTTGCATGAATTCCGCACTACTCTGGGTTACGTGCTCTGCTCGATGACATTGTTTTGTCGTAAAATAGCACGTCAAGTCCTTTTCTTCTCACCCTTTAATCAAAACTGAAAACAATGCATTCGAAGCAAAAATTTGAATTAAAAACGTGCAATCCGTGTCTCTTTGGGTGACTTCTCTTTATTGTTCGCGCTTTTACATGCGTGTCACTATATGCATCATCTTAATCCAAAACTACTGTCTTTGGATGACGAGCTCCGGTCGGCTTCCCTCAATTTAAGCCGTCCAAAATTAAAATTTCTCGGAGTGAAATGTTTCCAAATGATTTGTCTTGAATGCACACGATAACAGCAACGGCCACGAGGCTGGAGGGTTTGAAGTTTAGGCATCTGCGTCACGTGGTGGAAGTTGGGAGCAGCGAGCGGAAGCCGCCGCACCCGCTTGCAGTGCAGTCCACCGCCTTCAATGCCCAACATTTTTGCACCCAAAAAGCAGCCGCCTGTTTGGGCGACGCGTGTCGCATGGCCTCTGCTGACATGGCTTTCACCGAGCCCCACTTGTCTCCTCATCTCCTAGCCATGGCAACGTGCCGTGGGCTCACTTTGTACCCTGCTTACCCCGCACTGATTGAGACCCAAATTGTTTGGTTCCTCTTTTTAGCTTTCTTCCACCGACCGCCTCTCTCTCTCTCTCTCTCTCTCATCTTTCTCTCATCTTTGAAATTTATATATATATATAGATGTATGTATGTATGTATGTATGCATGCATGCATGTATGTATGTATAATTTGTCACCACCATATACCTGGTTACGCTGCACTGATTTCCTTCTGGACTCCCATTAGGCAAAGTGGGTCCCATCCGCCGTGGAAAATGATCATGCGATCGAGGGATTTTCCCCCTATATAAACCCACTAACGCAACCCCGACACCTCACACGGCCTTCTTGCTTGCCCTCTCTCTCTCTCTCTCTCTCTCTCCTTCTCTCTCCCTCTCCCCATCTTTCAAGATCAATACTTTTTTACATATATAGATATATATATATATATATTTTTTTTTTTCTTTTTCTTTTTCTGCTGTTTATTTCACTCGTTTCCTACAAATGGGCGTTGGGGATGTTCTTTCCTCGCCACTGGGTCCACCGGCATGCGAAAAAGACGCAAAAGCCCTTCAATTCATAGAGGACATGACCAGAAATGCGGCCTCAGTTCAGCCCAAGGTTTTGGCCGAAATCTTGAGCCGAAACGCGGGGGTGGAGTATTTAAAACGCTTCAAACTTAACGGTGCAACCGATCGGGAGACGTTTAAGTCCAAAATTCCCGTGATCACTTACGATGATCTTCAGGCTCAGATCCAGCGCATCGCTAATGGCGATCGCTCTCCTATTTTGTCTTCCCACCCAATTTCCGAGTTTCTCACTAGGTAACGCTTCTTCCCTTTCATTTTATACGACCCCTATTGCCATGTTCGATTATTGAGTTTGTTTTTTTTTTTTTTATATATATATATATATATATATATATATTGGCAGTTCCGGGACATCAGCTGGCGAAAGAAAGCTCATGCCGACAATTAAAGAAGAGCTGGATCGTCGCCAATTATTATACAGCCTACTCATGCCAGTAATGAACCTGTAAGTTATATATATATATATATATATATATATATATAAAAAAGAGAGAGAGAGAGAAAAAAAAAAAAAAAAAAAAAAACTAATTGTGAATCCATGATACATGTTGGTTCAATTTCACCCCACATGCAAATAACATCTTTTACTAATAAAAAAGGCGGCTTTCTATGCAACAGCTCCGTGCCTGGCTTAGACAAAGGCAAGGGTCTTTACTTCTTGTTTGTGAAATCTGAGACAAGGACCCCAGGAGGGCTACTGGCTCGACCCGTGCTCACCAGCTATTACAAGAGCGATCACTTCAAGACCCGTCCGTACGATCCTTACAATGTCTACACGAGCCCCAACGAGACCATCCTTTGCGCAGACTCTTTCCAGAGCATGTACTCCCAGATGATTTGCGGTCTCTTGGAACGCGAACAAGTCCTCCGTGTCGGCGCCGTGTTCGCCTCCGGCCTCCTCCGTGCCATAAGGTTTCTCCAAATACATTGGCGGCAACTTGCTCGTGATATCGAGACAGGCACGCTGAACCGGCAGATCACCGACTCGTCTATCAGAGACTGTTTGGGGAAGATCTTGAAACCCAACCCACAGATTGCAGAGCTAGTGAAGAAGGAGTGCGAAAAAGAAAATTGGGTGGGGATCATTAAAAGAATTTGGCCCAACACCAAATATCTGGACGTGATCGTGACTGGAGCCATGGCACAATATATCCCTACCCTGGATTACTACAGTGGCGGGCTTCCATTAGCATGCACCATGTACGCTTCCTCAGAGTGCTACTTTGGGTTAAACTTGAACCCAATGTCCAAACCATCCGAGGTTTCTTACACAATTATGCCAAACATGGCTTATTTCGAGTTTCTACCCCACGAGGCCGGCTTGGCTAGGTCCACTACTCGTGACTCGCCACCCAGACTCGTTGACCTTGCTGACGTTGAAGTGGGCAAAGAATACGAGCTTGTCATCACCACATATGCAGGTTTATATAGGTACCGGGTTGGTGACATCCTTCGAGTCTCCGGGTTTCACAACTCGGCCCCCCATTTCCATTTTGTAAGGAGAAAGAACGTGTTACTGAGTATTGACTCAGACAAAACCGACGAGGCAGAGCTACAAAAGGCTATCGAGAATGCATCGAAACTCCTGCGTGAATTTAAAACAAGCGTTGTTGAATACACGAGTTTCGCTGACACAGAGACGATTCCCGGTCACTATGTCATTTATTGGGAGTTACTGATCAAAGACCCAGCCAACTCGCCTGGCGACAAGGTACTGAGGCAGTGCTGCCATACAATGGAGGAATCATTGAACTCGGTGTACCGACAAGGACGAGTTGCAGACAACTCAATAGGGCCACTAGAGATACGTGTGGTTAAAAATGGTACCTTTGAAGAACTGATGGACTATGCCATCTCGAGAGGGGCTTCCATTAATCAGTACAAGGTTCCGAGGTGTGTCAACTTCACTCCAATTGTGGAGCTGCTTGATTCCAGGGTGGTATCGTCGCATTTTAGCCCCGCCCTGCCACACTGGACCCCAGAAAGAAGAAGGTGATTCCTTTCTCACCGTACAAATTCAAGACAATGGATTGATATGCTGAATATTGCAGATTCTTCATGTTGTTTATTATTATTATTATTATTTAAATTATCTTTTTATTAAAGAGTAGTAGCTTACTAGCTTTGGGAAGTAAAGGTTATAAAATGTCTGTTGGATTAGGACGTTTCAGTTTCTGTATTCTGGTTCAATTTATCTGTGGAAATTAAAATGTGACAACATTAGAGAAGCTTGCCTGCTCTAATGGAATGTTTCTTTCACGTGTAACTGTAACGGGCACTTGTAGATTTATTTGCTAAAGTCTTTGTTGTCTTTTTTTGTCTGAGGAATTTGCACGACTTTAAAAATGGGCTTGGGGGACCGCCCATCATCAATCGTTCATGATATCAATCCACCAAAATGCCAACAGGAAAAAAGAAAAAAGATGGAAACTGGGTATCGTCTTAATAATTCACCTATATGCTCCTCTTGGTTTAATTGAAGTCCGCCCACAAGCCTAAAGTTGGATACCTACTAATTTTCCTAGAAAATTCATTTTTAATGACTCCGATGGGACCGAGGATTATGATAAATGTGTTACTCGCAACCTACGGGAGATCTCTCACGGGCTCATCTATAACCTTGAACTTGTTCATTAGAATTCACATGCTACTAATGAACCACCGACTTCGATATCGTTTATTGCAGTTAGATGAACCTAAAATCAATAGGCCGAGTCGTACAATAATGCCAACACTTAAGCCCGAACTCGTGAATTTATTGACACAACTATGTATTTAAGCACTTCTTTTTCCCTTTAGGCGACGTGGGCTTTTAAATTCACACCGGACAACTGTCTTAAAATCCCTAGTGTGGCATGTAAAATCAATCTTTTCACGCGAGACCAGACTGCAAAACAAAAAGAAAATGGAAATCCAATGTGTGCAAGGATTGATATTTTTGTCCCCGTGGGGCTATAATAGATCGACGCCTTGTCCGAAAGTAGAGATAATTATTTTACTTAAAACCATATGACAGCTGACCTTTTCGCACGCACTCTTATTTCATATTGAAGATTAAGATTTATTCTGTATTACACACGTTGCTTAAATTAAAGGCGGCTGCTAAAATTCCTGACAGATTTAAGATTCCTTTCGATAATTCTCAGTTAGTTTGCTTTTTCAAGAATCATCCCATTGATATCATGCGGATGTGTAATGTAATACATAGCTAAAGTGACGTGAGAGTCATCAAAGTACATTTATCATTTTATGAATGCAGGAGGCAATTCATTTTATGAATGCAGGAGGCAATTCATTGCACCAAACTAGAAGCTCATGTATTGATGCTCTAGGTGCCTCATTACATATGATGGGATGGCTACTGCACGTTATTGCTATCATATTTTCTAGTTTGGAAAAAGATCCTAGACACAAGGATTTGACAACACGAGAACTAAAAAATGTTAAAGGTTTGCATTATAAACCCCACTGAAAAAAATAAACTAAGATTATATATATATATATAATATATAACGGATGATATGTAATTTTATATAATTTTAATTTTTTCATTCAAAATTATTAGATATGTAATTATAACGGATGAAATATACAACAAATAACATAAAATGTGCAACAAATTATAAAAATGTTCAATAAGGCTAGGTTGTACATTTTTCTTTTCTTTTCTGATTTCACATTTTGGCGCCACATTTACATATCTATTAATTTTAAGTGAGAAAACTAAAATTAAAAATTATTTAAAATATTATTTTTCATCAAATAAGGTCCATAATTAGGATGTCTTCTTCTTATTATTTTTTTTCAGATTAAGAACTTTTTTTTTTCAAATATTTAATAAAAAAATTGGTACTAGATTTTAATTGTAGATCGTTTAATTTTATTTTATCGTAATAATTCTTTATTCACATATTTTTAACTTTGTTTATCTATTCCCTGTGTTGGTGTACTCAAGATCCTGGTACATAGTGAAGTGACCAGTCGAAAAATATAATTTAATAGTGTCAATTATTTGTACTGAATATTATCAATTTTTTGATCTATATATCAACGATAGACTTTTAATTGTCAATTATAAATTGATAATCATTAGCTATTAATTTTCAATTGTAACGAAACAAGAGGCTCGATCAATAAAATAATAAACCCTATACATCACTCATAGTACCTTTTGAACATTAGAACCTGCGGTGACACAAAGAAGTTTCCTTTATATTTTTAATAGATTTTAGTTCATACTCAATATTGTCAGGATGCTCTGTCCATTTTATACTGAACTCCCACGTCTTGCCAGTTCCCAACCATCGAGCCATTGACAACTGCTTCTATTATATATTTTGATAAACAGAGCGGAAAGAAAAAGAAAATAAACTTCAAACTAGCTGATAATTACTCCGATTATGTTGGTCTGAAGTAGAGCCTCGATGTCGAGTAGCAGCTTGTTCCAAAATATGAAATTCTCATTGTTGGAGACCCCAAGTTTGTCAAGAAGTCTGCACAATAACTTTCTTTACACAAAGTATGCTAAAGACGACAATCCCAAAATTGCTAATTGTTGGATCAATCTTTAGCACTCTATTATTAGATCAAGTACGACATAAATAAATTCTATTATTTTATATATATGCTGGGCCTAATATTGGCAATTGGGCACGGCTAATTGCTCCTTTTCCTCCACAAGGCTCAAATGTTGTTACATGTGGACTAATGTGCGTTCTTTTTTTTTTTTTTGCACGGCTAAGCATGAGGCATGGTGTCGCACTAGGCTCCACAGACCACGAGAGCTCAAAGAGAAGAACGAAGAAGCCCAAATGAAAAAAGAGGCCCGGCCCATGAGAAGACGGCATCGAGATTTGGGAAAATGCGGCACAATAGCCGAACTAAAAGGGCCCCACTATTTCTCTCCTTTTGCTGCTGCTAGATCGACGGCGGCCCAGATTTGGAGGCCTTTACTCATACTATCGACCGCACTCTCTCTCTCTCTCTCTCTCTCTCTCTCTCTCTCTCTATATATATATATGTATTGAACGAAACTGCGGGGTCGCGTCTCGCCGGAGATAGGTGCTGGTTTTTCGAAGCCATTTCTCATCCTATTTTCTCGGTTCTTTTCTCGAGAAAACTGTGGAAAAAGCGCAAGAAAAAATCGCCAAGAAAATTTTTCGAGGTTAGAGAGAAAATGAATTCTAATTTGAACCCTCGTCTATTCATTTTCTTTTGTTTAAGCTTCAGAATGAATGAAAATTAGGAATGCCATCTCTGTTTGGTTCTTTATTCATTAATTTTTTTTTGCTTCGTTCTTGTTATTGGCTGTGTGTGCTTGTTTGGTTGTCGAGAATCCCGAACAAAAGAGAAAATAATACGTCGATGCTTTCTTAGGTTATCTATGAATTGTCTCTGTAGTTTCTGCCAAGCTACGTTTGAGAATGTTGTGGTTCTTGATAATAGGAAAAGTGGCTCCATATTGACACCACGTCTTTGTTGAATGCATCGGACTTTGCTTTGCCCAATTGCAAAGAACAAAAGATGTTATGGCAAATTAAGTCTAGATGGTGTTGCATTTTATAAATATGTAAGGTCTTCTGACATGGTGTTGAGAATATTTACCTCTTATGTTGCTATTTTCCTATTACAGTTAATTGAAATGCCATGAGTATTGGATATCTTATACAGTGCAGATCACTTTGTAATGGTTATCTTGATTATGGAAGACTAGGAGCTGGCTTAGGGTTCTCAGGGATTGAAATGGGTGGTTACTTCGCCTGGTTTGTTACTCCACATCTCTCTCTCTCTCTCTCAGGTCATCATCATTTTCATCAGCTAATCTGAATAATAAACTGTCTGTTGCTCTAATGCATGCTGCAGATGTATCTAGTGAAGAGGGTGATAAATTATCTCATAGTCAATTTTTGAACAAGAACTTGTAAGATGAAGTAGGGAACAATATGCTTCCGCCCGTTTGGTTGAGATTCTATACCAATACGAACACTTTCTGCCTCCCAATTTAATTATTCTTTTACAGTTGACTGGCCAATTTCCAGTGGTAAACTTGATGAAGTTATCAGCTTGAGAGTGGTTATGTGTATTGCTGTTAGCTCTTCATGCCCAAGACTGAGGAAATGGGTGTTTCTTCATCACGAGTTGGTTGTCATAACAAAAGTTATTCATGTCATAAACAAGGTACCCTTGAGCTGACACATGGATTGGATGCTGAAAGTAAATGTGCTGGGCAATTCAAACAGCAGGATTCACATGGGACTGACATCATACAAGCTGAACTGGGAGATAGTGTTGCAAATTCTTGGGATGGTGGTAATGAATCCTCGCAACCATGTGTTAAAGATGTTACCAGAGTCATCCTTACTGAAGGTGTACATCCACCACCTGAAAATGCCGGCAATAGTATCATGACTGATAGAATCTCAAGCCCAAAACTAAACACAAGTCATAAAAAATCTGAGTTTGATTCTGAAGGTTTGCAAATCAAGCTTGGTCCTAAAAGTGCACTTGGAGAACTGCTGAAAGAAAATGATCTGTTTGGCTCTATAAATACCCAAAGTGAAGCGAGAGGAGCCAGTAATTCTGCATTGACCAGCATTGCTTACGAGACCTTGCAATTATTGCCCAATGATCTGGCCAAAAATTCTGTTACTGAGGGTCCGGGAATGCCGAATGAAAATCCAAACTATGGTAATCAAGTTGATAAAAGTTCACTACCTCAACATACCATGTGCAGTTCAGCACTTGATTCTTCTTCTAATGGTGCCCGTTCTGAGCCATTGGAAGAAAGAAAAATTACTGACACTGGGCTGGCCAACAATGGACCAGTGAAAATGAGCACTGCTTCAACTGATTGTATTGTTGGTGAACATCTGGAAAGAACCATACTTCTGGGTCTGCCTCCTGTCACTGCAATCAATATTCCTAGTGCTGAACAATTAACACCATCTCATACTGAGGTAGAAAATCATTCCAGTCTCAAAAAGTCAGAAACACCCCCATACAAAGTTTCAGTTGGTAATTCTGGCTGTGTGGGACGAGGGGTTAAAAGAACTCCAAAATTGTCAAGGAGAAAATATAGTTTAAGATCTTTGGTAGGAAGTGATAGAGTTCTGCGGTCCAGATTACAGGAGACACCTAAAGCTTTGGCAACCTGTAATAATCTGGCTAAGGTTAATTCCAGTGGGGAGAAAAAACGAAGAAGAAAAAGGAAAAGACGGACTGGAGTTGCATCAGATGAATATTTGAGGATCAGGAGACATCTGAGATATTTGCTGAATCGAGTGAACTATGAGCAGAGCCTGATTATTGCTTATTCTGGAGAAGGCTGGAAAGGACTAAGGTCTGTGCTTCCTGTTATGAAGTTTTCCTTTATTTGTTGCCTTATCTGACACTTCCTAACACAGATATTAATAAAGTAGTTCCTTTTTCATCATCTTCTTCCTCCCTTTATTTTTGATTCAACTAAATGAGAAGTTTACATTATTACACAACAATATATGATCTGACCACACACTGCGATGGATAAAATTCTGGGCAATATAAGCAGCAGCACATGTTTAATTGTTGATAATCATAAAAGGAACACAAAAAATAAATAATGTCCCTCTACGTTTGAATTGGCAAAGCTATCTGGATGGATTGCTAAAGGTTAAGAAATATTTCAGAACACTTGCCACTGCATCCAGGCCATTTCTTTTTCCTCTTTAATGAATAGCTTCTCATGTCACAGTCAGCAAAGATGTCTTTTCATCATATATAATGTGGCTTAATTTGCAAATATCACAAGAATTTTCGCAATCAGGTCTATGTTGTTTTGATGTTCAGAGCATTCTTTGTTAGGTGGGGATTTAAATTGAAAGAACCTTTGGATTTCAACTGAATACATATTGACCTTCCATAAGCTTATTTAATTTTCATCTCCATTTTGTATCCCTGGTATTTTTTATGGCCTTTTCTGTGCTGGATAGCCCACATCTAAAATAATCTTGCAGTGTTGAAAAATTGAAGCCAGAGAAGGAGCTCCAAAGAGCGACATCTGAAATACTGCGACGTAAATTAAAAATAAGGGATTTATTTCACCGTATGGATTCCTTACGTGCTGAAGGAAGGCTACCAGCTTCTCTATTTGACTCTGAAGGGCAGATTAGCAGTGAGGATGTAAGTGATTCATCTCTTTTCAGATGTGTTTTCTTGTTGACAGGATAATTGTTTCTACTTGTTGCTATAATTCATTCTCTCTAGGATGCCACATCCATTCTTCATGGTGAAAGTGTCTCTTGGAAATGTAATCACTCAGACAATACCTCCTCTTGTGGCAGATATTCTGTGCCAAATGTGGTTCCAAAGACCTGACTCCTGACAATGATATAATCCTTTGTGATGGTGGTTGTGAGTGTGGATTCCATCAGTTCTGTTTGATACCACCATTAAAAAAAGAAGACAGTAATATTCTTGTCACTCACTTAGTCAACCTTAATAAATTTGATATTGTTTTTGACTCTATTGTTCGTGACTTCTTCTCCTCCTCTTCCCCCTTGCCATACAGTTCCTCCCGATGATGAGGGTTGGTTATGCCCTGGATGCGACTGCAAAGTCGATTGCATTGACTTGCTTAATGATTCTCAACAAACCAAACTATCTATCATTGACAGCTGGGAGGTAAATAGTTTAGCATTCTGCTACTGTATTTGTTGATCTAATCATTTTCTGTTCAGTCCTTATCATTATTGCCCCATTTTCAGAAGGTTTTCCCTGAAGCAGCAGCTGGAAGAATTCCAGATGAGAACCTTGGACTTCCTTCTGATGATTCTGATGACGATTATGACCCTGATGGTCTAGAATTTGATGAGAAGAGGGAAAAGGGGGAATCAACGTCTGATGAATCTGATTTCACTTCTACATCTGACAAATTAGGGGCTTCACCTGATGATCACTACATGGGTCTTCCTTGTGATGCTTCAGAGGATGATGACTATGACCCTGATGCTCCAGGTCATGGAGACAATGTGAAGGAGGAAAGTTCAAGTTCTGACTTTACATCAGATTCTGAGGATCTCACTGCTGTTCTTGATAACAATGAATTGTCAGGGAAAGATGAAAACTGGATGTCTCTTGGGCCTCAGGAAAATCAGAATGCAAAAGGCTCAAAATCTGGAGCAAAGAAGGAATCCATAAAGAGTGAGCTCTTGCATAGAATAGAGCTGGATCCTGACCAGGATGGCTCTGCACCTGTTTCTGGGAGACGAAATGTTCAAAGATTAGACTACAAAAAGCTGTATGACGTGAGTATCTGTTTATCTTATGTCATTCAATATTCCCTAGTTTCGTAACATGTGCTGGCTCTTTTTTTTCCTTTTTTCTGTTTTTCATAAGCTACTGCAAGCACGGTTTCTTGTAAGACAACTCCCTGTTTGAAATGGGTATTCGCCTGCTTTTAGTGGAGAAGAAAAGAAATGGCCTCCTTAAAGCAAGTATATAGTGTACCACGATGTACTCTCTTTTTCATGCTCAGTTTGCATGTTTTAGAGGAGTGAAGTTGTCATTGGCGTGGAATTCAGCACGTTCTATTAAGATCAATGATGAAGATTAGTATCCTATTGCAGGGACAAATTTGATCCCACAGCCTCATTTCAATTTGGTGCATGTAAATGTGCCCATATGATTCTGAGATTTGAAGAATAAGTCTTCAAAATGTTCTTGTGAGATGTCTTCTTTACAACACTAAGAAAAGGTTTCTCCATCTAATTATTGCACAATTATTGCAGGAGCAAGTAATGGGTTTATCTTATGATGTGCTTAGATCGTTATGGGACCTTTCTCGGAGATTGCATTTTGTCTATTTCATTGTTTTTTCCCTCTCTTAAATGTACATATGTTTATTGCATTGCACAACTTGTGAAGGAAAAATATGGAAATGCATCATCTGATTCAAGTGAAGATGAAGATTACTCTGATATTGTAAGACCAAGGAAGAGATGGAGAAGTGCAGGGAAAAATGCTGCAGTTCTGGCAAAAGGAAACGAGTCTGTGACCATGACCAGTATGAGTGACAATAACATAAAGCAAGATACAGATGTATTACCAGCTAAAACACATGAACACCCATCTCTGTCTCGTTGTAGTGGCAAAAAGGTTCGGCCATCATCATACAGAAGACTCGGAGAAGATACAACACGGGTATTTCTTGAAAGAAACCTCGTTTTATGATACTTAGGCTTCCCTGTTTGCTTTAAACAATGTTGTTGACCAATCTGACAGAGGGTTAATGTTGAGGTTGTTTTGCCATGCAGAGACTGTGTGACTCATTTAAGGAAAATCAGTATCCTGACCGAGCTACGAAAGAAAGTTTAGCAAAAGAGCTGGGACTTGCTTTTCAGCAGGTCACATATTCTTTGCTGTATTGCACATTCTTTCTACCTATAAACCATGATATTTGGTTGCCTGCTCACAAGTCAACGCATTCTTCATGATTTTGCGTTTGATTAAAAGGTTGTTTTGTTCTATAGGTCGACAGGTGGTTTGGCAACGCTCGTTGGAGCTTTAACCACCCTTCAGCATCGACCTTGGATGCAAGTGTGCATAAGAGCGCGCTAGCTAGGAATTTGCCAGAGCCAAAGATGAAAACAAGACCACTTGACATAGGACGTGAACTCTCCAACAGAGGGGATGCATGCGATGGAGCACAAGGTGAGGAATCATCTAAGGGAGGTACCGTTGTGGCAGAAAGTTACGCGGGGCCAGACAACAAATTAGAGAACCAAGAAGGTAGTAAACAAAAATCCAAAATTCTAAAACGTAGAGGGAGAAAGACCAAATCAAATCATCAGACGCTAGAACAAGAGTCAAAACCCAAGTTAGCAGAAAATCTCCCGGCTAATTTAGTAAATGCCGAGGAAACACAGGCAGGTAGAAGGATATAATTGCAGGAGAATAAGCAAGCGTCAACATATTACGTCGGAGATTATCTGTGGGATTTGTTGTAACATACAATTTGGTGTCACCCGCGATGCCATTGTAATTGTACTTTTTTTATATTTTTTATTTTTTATTTTTTATTTAAAGAATAGGTGCCGTTCTCGTAACTTGATAATCCTCCAATATTACCTTGCGCAAGTTGCTTTTCAACTCAATGCTCACAACTCACAAAGATGTCCAATAGACTCCACCTTGCAAAAAGGAAGTCTCTTCTCACCGGTCCTTACGTTACGGTAGAGTTAAGGAGGGATTTGAATCGTTTTTTCTTCGGCGCACTCTCTCTAGGACCAAAAAATAAAACCCCCTTCTGTCTCCAGGTCTCCTGCTTCCTCCTTTGAACACGGCCATTATGTTTTCTCAGTTTGTAATCTATTTTGTCGAGGCCGATTTACGCGGCGCTCGAAAAAGGGGAATGGAAAAGGCCGAAGATTACAAAAAGGGATTTTAACGAGACTCACCATTTTCTTTCTTCTTTTTTTTTTTTTTTTATCATTAAAAAGTTTATTATGTCCCAGATTATATGATAAAAATAATTCTGTTCAATCTCATATATTAACCACTCATTTGTTTTATCTTCGGTCGGTGATAGTTGCTTGTCCGACCTGGGCCGCCCCTCTTCATCAGTATGGATTCTACGGTGGATCCATAGTAGGCTTAGGGCCGATGCCATCTTATCACAGTTGAAATCTTACGACAACAAAGCAAACACGAATGACCTGCCTAGGAACAGCCCTTATGGCAAACCAATAAAAGTTGCAGATTAGCCCAAAATTCCCCACGGCCTCATTGCAGCCGATCCTAATTTTAACAACGGAATCAAGCAAGCACGTGTCCCCGATGACCCGACCCGATTAAATTTTTTTTTAAAAAAAAGGGCACCATCCAAGAAGAAACTTGCCGCTCGCTCGCCCGCCCGCCCGCCCAAAGGGCGGCCACATGCGTTTTTTTGTATTTTTTGGTTGGTTTGTTTTTGTTTGTGTTTTTCAAATGGTGAAAGTGGCGGAATCCCAACCCTCCTCCTCCTCCTCCTCCTCCCTTCCCAAAATTTCCCCTCTCCTCCTAAAATTACACTCACTCACGCTCTCTGTCTTTCAGCAATATAAAACGATAGTCGAGTTGTTCTCCTCCCTATCACCGCAAAACTGATAAATCTCAGCCTTCTTGCATTGGAGGAGTACTCTCACCAGTTCCATTCTTTGGACGCCACAAAAAAGAAACCGCCGTCAGTCAAATTCTCACACAAGCTCAAAAATTCTCTTTTATAATGGGCGGGAATGGGAATGAGAATGATAATGAGAATCGCGTGCGTTTGACGCGCTCATCCTCCAACTCCAAGAAGACGCGCGCACCCGCCGCTCACTCTCTGCAACTCTCCAAGAACCGAGTTCCTCTTGGTGAACTCACCAACTCTCTCAACGTCCCCGACGACTGCGCTCCGATTCCGTCTCGAAAACCCCGCAACCCTGAAGACCCTTCAAAAGACAGTAACTCGCCAATGGCTGAGTCAACTCAGAACTCGGGTTCTGAGACTCGGGAGAAGTCCCCCGGTCAGCCGACGCGCAATTCAGTCTCTGCAGTCGACACCCACGAGCCAAAATGCAGTTCGAGGAAGAGGAAGCGAGAAGACGCCGCCGATGCCTCTCCCTCCACCGAGTTGACTCAGAACATGGACTTGGAAGGACGTTCCTATTCTTCTTCCATATATCAATATCTTCGATCCCTGGAGGTGCAAACTCGGCAATCATCTTCTGTTCCGCGTAAATTTGGTTTCTCTGTTTTTCGTTATATCCATCTGCTTCTGAGGCGATAGAGAATTCGCATGATTTCGTCGTCGATATCCAGCACAATATGTTCCTGACTGAAGATCGGGCTTTGATCTCGTAGTGTAATTTTAGGTTTTCTGGGTCTGAATTGTTGATTCGTCGACTGCTTTTCGCCTAGAAGCTTATAAATGAAAGACTGCAAGCTAGCTATTGGGATTGGCTTTTGCAACTTGATAATGTCTCCAACATAACATTTATGCTAGGAAAGGCTAAAAACTGCAAAGATAGCATATTGATGGGTGCAAAACCATTGTTCTCTTGCATTTAAAGGAAGGGGTACTCAACCGAAGCTAATTGCATAATTGGGTATAAGGATTTCTTGCTTGCAATGAAGTATGAAACAATCTAAACATGAGTCATATAATTTTGTAGTGTCTGTTGACCTTTTAACCAATCACTATATTGATCTTTATGCTTGTTTTTTTCTCTGCGCCATATCATGCACCATAGAGACTGAAAATGTTTGTTAATCAGATAGCAGATAACCAAAGGCCCTCGTCAAACTACATGGATCAGGTGCAGAATGATATTTCCACAAATATGCGAGAACTTCTAGTGGATTGGTTGGTGGAAGTTGCAGATGAGTATAAGCTAGTTTCAGACACCCTTTATCTCACTGTATCATATATTGACAGATTCCTCTCTTCAAAAGCTGTGAACAGGAATAAGCTACAGCTTCTTGGTGTTTCTTGCATGCTTATTGCCTCGTATGCAGATGGCTCCCTTTGTATTTTTCTGGGTTTTGTCATTATTTTGTCTGCCTTTCATTGTGAAATGATAGCTATTTCCTTGTTGGATGATACAGAAAGTATGAAGAGATTAGTCCCCCACATGTTGAAGACTTCTGCTACATGACAGATAACACCTACACAAATAAAGAGGTGTGTATTTATCCTACTGGAAGTAGGGCTGCTAAACTGTAATTTGGTATAATGTTCTTTGCTGAGTAATTTGATTGGGGTAAATGAATCAGGTAGTGGACATGGAGAAAGAGATACTTGGATTGCTGAACTTTGAAATGAGTACTCCCACGGCAAAAAGTTTCCTCAGGCAAGTTTTCTATCAAAGCCTTTGTAGGTTTTGCATCTACAAAACTTCCCTCATGAAAGATTACTGCATGCTAATCAGTGCAACTAATGAAGCATTTCTTGTTGGAATGCAGAATCTTGACAAAAGCTGTCCGCAGCAATGACATGGTAGGCAACCAATTTACTGACAGTGTTATTCTATCTGCTTGTTCTAATTTTATTTTTCTTTGTGCTATAATTTCTACTAACTCAAGAGAGTTTCCCCTTTCAGTCAACAGATTTGCAATTTGAGTTCTTAAGTTGTTATTTCGCCGAGTTAAGTTTGTTGGATTATGGGTGCCTGCACTTTTTGCCTTCAGTAATTGCTGCATCAGCTATCTTCATTTCTCGATTCACATCGCAACCAAAAATGCATCCTTGGGTAATAAGCCTAACTTACAACACTTTACTGAAACAAGATTCCTTCTATGTTTGCGAATGTTAGCTGTGTGCTTGTGAGAGCATAATTATTTCTGCTTCTGGATATCTTGATCTTGAAAAAAATTGGTGAATGTATTCAGAAGTTGGTGGTAATTGTGGTTCATTGTGGTTCATTATCCGTGCATATCATACATATTGAAGCACACATATTGCATGGTGGATCTAGTAAGAGAAAACTAATTAATTTTAGGAAGTGCCCGACTGGATGTAGCACAAATTGGAATATACTTGTGCATCATTTTATTTATTATTATTTTTTTAACATTATAAGTAATTATTTTTGTGCATACTTGGCAGAGCACAGAGTTGCAGTGCTGCTCAGGTTATAGACCATCAGACTTGAAGGAATGTGTTCTTGCCATTCACAACCTGCTATTCCGGAGAAAAGGGAGCCCTTTTCAGGCAGTAAGGGATAAATATGCACAGTACAAGGTACTTGAACGTATTTAGAGTATTTGCATCTATTCGGTGGTCTCACGAGCTTTCCCAATTGATGCCTCGGGTTCTAACTTCTGTGCCAATGCTAACATCGTGATTTTCTCTTTTGTTGGGTACAGTTTAAAAGTGTGGCCACATTGTCTCCCCCCCCAGAAGTCCCTCTTCATTATTTTGAGGCTATTGAGGAATAACCATTCACATGATTCACAAAGCAGCTTGCTTTGGAGTTTTGAGCTACTGTCGTTTCTTTGTCTGCACTTCCATTAGATGCTGTGGTATAGGAAGAATCTTTCCCGACCCTTTTTTTTTTCAATTGAAGGATTTTACTAAGCCCACTTTTGGTTGATAATTGGTGGGTTCGAGTGAGCTAGCTTTCCAGTTAGTGGAGCATAGAATATGCAATTTTGGATGGACGATAGCTTTGTAGTTCGCGTTGCTCGGATTTTGCTAAGTGAGGCTAGTGTCTGAACCCCTAGTTGCTGTAAATTGTAACAGAAGACGCATCTATAGATGTGTTGCTGGATAATCGCATGTTGCGGAATGATGGTTTCGAGTGTTTTTTTTTTTTTTCCGCTCTGTGCATCCTGACAACCCGTTTCCTATATTCTTCGACGAGCTTTTATCCAAATAAACGGACATAAAATGTCCATTCCTCGTTGCACGTGTTGCAGTCCTTGCCATTGGGCATTCCCTCTGACTGGCTTGCGCACAAGCCCAGGGGGACTGACCCCAAGCGATCTACCTACTCGAGCGTTAACGGGCAAAGCCATCGTTTTCATCATCCTCTGAGATTGGTGTCTTCTGGCTGAGCATCTCTCTCTTGTGGGCATTTTAGAATCTGTACTTCTCCCGCCTCTCTACAAGGCCTCGACTCTGTGTCATAGTCCCCAGACGTTACTAGAGAATTCCCACCCCCACCAGGGCTCAGATTCTCAGCAATTCTCCAGAATTGTTTTCAATATCTGCATTGCTGTTGCTTCTCACGATTCCTGATTCGCCTAGGTTAACATTTGCTCGTTAGTTCATCGGCTCCTTTCTAGATCATATTTTCACAAATCTAATAATTGGCGATTTCCAGGTAAGTTGAACGGATGGAAAGCGTGGGACGATTATGGCTGAAATAAATGGAGGGGTGTCCGCTAGAGGGAGGAAAGTCTGATTCTTCGGTGTTCTTGGGGATTCCCTACCTATATTTTTTACCATTTACTTTTTCTCTCCTCAAATCACGCATCCTTTGCATGCTCCTACCTTGCGGCAACCAGTTATACTCCAGCCAACAGCAATCCCATCCATGGTCAAAATCATAATCTTGAAGTTCGTGGCGGCGCCTGCCATGAATGCTCTTCAACCCGAGTCCCCCATTTCTTCCTCGCATCCATTGGGTGTAAAGCAGTTTACAACTCTCCATGGTGTCAGAAATGACCTGTGTATACTCTTCAACTGTTAACAACTAAAGAAACCTGGTGACTTAAGATGTGCTCTATATTATCATACTTGCTCTAAGTGCCCAACACTGGGCATGCACCAAAAATACAAATTAGCAGTCCACAAGTACTTGGCCACTTTCGACAAGTAGAACAACCACTTTCAGATAATGCACCAACTTCTGCAGGTTGAAACTGTTGCTCCATTAAATAGGTCCACCAGGTGGGATATGCTGCCTAGGCTGACAACAGGCCCGTGCTTGTTCCTGAATCATAATTTAACCATACATGCTATCTGGTCATGAAGAGCTACTCCATGGAACATCACAAGGCCAGGGGAAAGAATCAGAGAGACATCATATTGTAGTTAAGATGCCAGTCATTTGTATTTGTTCATTTTAACATGATATTACATATACTCTCACCCTTAGCAGCGCAATCAACAGATCATCTGGAACAAGATTTTACCAACTCCATGTGATTGCTACTACCTCAGTCAAAATAAATATATGACACGATTTTGAATCCACAAGCAAATGATGAAAGGATATTATATCTCCCAACTGTCTTGTCGCGTGAAGTATGATGTGGTACCAGAATAATGTGCTAGGACAATGACTCTTGAGAACACATGATACCAAAAACAGAAAAGGGAAAAAGTAGGAAGTGCTGCACAGCTGGTGGAAAACAAACTAAGATGAAAATGGCCAGCATTCAACCATCATGTAGATTAGCAATCAACAGCATAATCTTGCAGCAACTAAGCAGAGATCAAGGAATTTTCCAGATGCAACAACCTAAAAAAAAAAGATGCCACAGCTATTCATTTGTCTACAAAGTACAAATTTTCAACATTAATCTTGGAAGTAGCACAATATGTTTTTATTGAACATTCCTAACCTAAAAGTTTGACATCCCCTTGGGTCCTAATCACTCGATTCATCAATATATTGTTGCACTACTGTGCTGATAACTATGGCCCTTCAAGTACCTGTGACAACAGAACAAATGGTTCACAATCTGTTCAAATACACCAGATCCCAAATGCCAAGCAGTTATATAATTATAACAAGTACCATGACATAACACATGAGGGACCTAAAATCAAGGTATGGAACCATGCCTAATCAACACAAGACACAGGAAGATACAAGAGAAAGCCTTATCACTACTGAAAAGCATCTATTCCATTGCTTTCACCAAAATGTAGGCACTCTTTTTTCCCAAAAATCAACACAGAAAAGAAATTTCAAGAAAATAAAGTACAATAAATCAAGCACAAAGGTCTGGCCAATGTGTAAAAGAATAAAAAAACATCCAGACAACATATCATTCCTAAATCTGACTAGAGGCCTAAAACTTCATCTCTAAGGTTTACATTTATCTTCTTACTGAATCGTCATACAAAAATGAAATTTCACTTCACTCATGTTTCTTTTTAAATAATAAAGAACATGAAGAAACAAGAAACCTACAAGTGTGGCATCAATCCCACTCCTCTAGCTGAATGACAATCCATGCGATTCACCCATCTTTTCCATTCCTCCCTATCAATCACAATCCTTCTTATTAACAAATTTCTAGGTAAAAAACAATACAAAAATTCCACCTATAATATAGTTCATTCTCTCGACCAGGCAAACATTTGATTAATTTACAGGTAAAAACAACTGAAAACAGATTAATTTTTTCAGGTTAAGTAAATTCAAGGCACCGGATCCTGGATTTCAATCATTTCAAAGCATCTCATTCCCACAATTTTATGAGCCCAGTAAGACTCACAAAGAGACCGACTAGCGATCCTGACAAGTACGGCAGAAGGTACCATGAGACAGCTCGCAAAAAGCCCGCAGGTTAGAATTGAAGCGGGATGTGACTTGTGCAGTGGCAGCCGGCGTGGCATGCAGAGGCAAGAACGATTGAAAACATGCCAGTTCCCCAAAGTTCCTACAAAAGCATCACCACAAATATGAAGGAGAACATAAAACCAATAGAAAGACAAGACTTTATGAAAATCTCCAGAAAAACACAAATCTTGGCGAAATCTAGTTATTCACGAAGTGCACGACAGACATCGAATCAACTAGAACCAATCAATCGAGTCTATAGAACTTGATACTCATAAATGTGGACACATCATGAGAGAGAAGAAACGGAAATGGAAACCTGGAAGGAGTCAAAGACAGGCGGCGAGACTGGAGGCGGGGCGCGGCAGTGGACCGCGGGCGGAGACGAGGGAGAGGCTGGGAGGAGCGCATGGACGGGGCCCTGGCGGTGGAGATGAGGGTCCGAGAGAGGGATCCTCCACTGCGCCAAGCCATCTGATGCGTCAAGAGCAGTCTCTATTTTCCGGAGAAGGTGAAAGTGAGAGAAAGAGCTGAGCGGAGAGGGAAGCGAGCGCAAAGACGGAGGGTTTTGGGTTAGGGTTTAGGGGTGTCACTCCGTGAAATGACGTGTACAGTTCCAGGTGGTTTAGATGCTGGGGTCCGTTGGATCGGTAGATCCCAGATCTTGTGCTGATCCTCTAGATATGTTTTCGACCGTCCGATTCTGGGACAGTGTCAGAGAGAAAAATTAAGGCCAATGGGATTATTTTTCAATTTCACACCAAAAAAAATAAAAAATATAAATAAATTTAAAAAATTCCAATCAGCCTACCAAGCACCAAACTTGAATTACGACCTAATTATTAACAAATAAATTAATTGGAATAAAAAATTATTTAACCCTTTGTTCTTGGCATAATCTCCTGGAATCTTGTCGTTGGATCTGTTTAGGTTCGCACGGAAGTGTTTGTTAAGGATAAGAATACCCACCAAAACTGCTCAAAGCCCAGTGGAATTCAATTTTTGAGATAGTGATTCATCAGATTAAGCTTTAGATGTGTTCTTTTAGATATTCTCTTTTCAATTTTCTATTGTATGTAAACAAGAACAGTGCCGCGCAAACTTCCTTAAAAAAAATGTAAAAAAATGGAAATATAAAATGGATTCCTCAATACTTAGAAACAGTTATTTGTTTTTTTTTTTTTTTTTTTTTTTGGAGAGAGGGGGGGGGGAGGTAAAAAAATTGTAGTTCTTTTCAGTATCTAAAAGAAACTGCCTAAGAGAGCGCGCGTGTCTTCACACATCTCAGCTGTCTGTTGAACGTGTATACTCTACCGGCTGATATATTAGCATTCGCTACGGTTCCTCTATAGCGCAATCGTTTAATGGAGTTACGTTCCTCCGACCAAAGACCAACTTCATGAAGATCACCTTCTCTCCAGCATATGCTGACTGTCACCCTGCCCCGAGCCTTCAATCCTTTAACGCAGCCATTTGCCCACTTATCCCGGGGAAGTGCCGGGAGGATGTACAGGTCCTCGACAGTGCTCTGTACAAGCATTTCTGCAATTGCTGCTGAGAATCTGAACCCCAGGATTGTAAAAGAAACGGGAATTAAAACGACAGTCAATATGGTAAACGATCACATTTTGGCAGACAGCAGCCAAAAATGTTGCTCACCCGAAATTGGCATCAATTTGGAAAGGCGGGTGTGCGGTAAACAAGTTGCTGTATAAACCTCCTTCGTACTTGCTCTCGTTGTCTGGATCTACCAGGTCAAATAAATGCTTTACCATGCGATATGCGTGTTCGCTATTGTGAAGTCGTGCCCACAGTGCAACCTTCCACACAGTTGACCATCCGGGACCGTTCTCTCCTGTTTACGCATCATGAGAACACAGACGACAGTTGAGATCACTGAAGCAGCACCAGGATTAATGAGGTCCACAAAGAATAAAGATTTTAGCAGAGCAAGCTCAAATTAAATGTACAATTGCTTATTACTAAGTGCGCGCGCGCGCGCGCAGGCGTGTGTGTATGTGTGTGTGCCAAATGCCAAGTGCCTCAAATCTGGACAGCAAATTTCACAACAAATAATTCATATATTGCAATACATATGCACCTCTTTTGTAAAGAGAAAAATCTGCAGCTCTACAAAGGTCTGGAGTTTTTTCAACAGTTATTGTGTGCCCTGGAAACAGGCCAAAGAGGTGAGACAAATGTCGATTATGAGGATCTGGGTCCTGAAAATCTTGTGCCTGCCAAAATGAAAAGGAGAAATACTTATCCCAATTTGAGCATGGGAAAGGCTGATTGCCCACGGTAGATCTTAAGGTAAACTTTTCAAAAGGATCCGGAAAGAGCAAGCTAAGGTTACATACCCATTCCATTATGGAACCATCCCTGGCAATTCTTGTAGGTAAAAGCCTAGGTTGAGCCTCATGAACTTTACGAATAATTTCGTCCTCACTTCTTCCCAAAACCTGCTTTCAAGTAACTCGTAAACAAACATGTGTCATCAACAAAGATACAAAACCAAGCTGTGATATATTAGTGGAAAGAGATAACACCTCGGCCACAGAGAGAATTGCAGAGAATACTTCTTTTATTATTGACATATCCATGGTTGTTGAGTAGCTTACACTAGCTTGTTTACCATCTGGAGCAGTAAAATAATGCTCTGGAGAAGTTGATGGATTGGTTTCCAGATATTCTCCTTGCCCTTTGATCAACCAATCCAACAGAAATGCAGTACATTCTTCCAACAAGGGGTATGCCTTACTTTTTAGAAAATCCTATTTGTGCAACATATATCAGCAATCATTCTCTAACTAAAACACGTAATACAAATATTAGAAGCATAAGCGATGGACTTGGTGTCTAGGAGAACAACAAAAAATGGTTTCCTCCTCTACTGAGCCTGTTTAAATCAATTGCACTTTGGAATGTAAACAATCATTGATCTCTGGTTTAGTCCTCAATAGTAACTCCAATAAGCAAGGTCTTCCCTTTTTTACACTATTGGCTCTATGTATTTCTTCTTCTTCTGCTTCATAGATAATTAATGTTCATGCTAAACACAGGCAAGGAATTGAGCAGTAGTAGAAACAAAAATCAGAATCTTACTTTGTCCATAGTATAAGTATAGTGCTCCCACAAGTGTGTGCAGAGCCAGGCTCCTCCCATTGGCCACATAGCCCAGAGAGCCTCACCTCGATCTGGTGATGTTTTTGCCCAAAGGTCAGACACTTGATGTACAACCCAACCCTTTGCTTCATAGTTCACCTTTACCATTCAGCAATTGAATATTAGAAGTACTGCATTAAAACTTAAAACAGCCAAGGTAACAATCAAATTCTTTCTCATGTGATTTTTCTGTTCCAATACTTTAATTAAGAGTAGCAAGTACACATCACTTATGGTTGATTCAAATGCAAAAGGTTTATGGAAATGGATATAGAAACAGCGAAAAGGTAAAGCCAGAGAACTAAACTTGTTTTTTCTATTTCAACATACAGAAATTTCGAAGTGGTTTATCTACTCATTGCCAAACAGGCAATTGATGGATCATGCATTCTTAAATGGCGAACTAAAGAGAATGTACAATTAAAATCTTTGATAGCTACACGCATAACTAAAAAAAAATAATGACAGGTAGCCAGCAGAAAGGCAGTGGTAGGTTTCAGCAACGACAAGAATGTGAGGAACAAGAAGAAAAAAATAGTGACAGGTGGCCAAAAAAGAAAAGGCTGTGGTAGGATTCAGCAACAACCAGAAAGTGGGGAAAGAAGGACTCACTTTTGCAGTCTTACTCCCATTGATTGACAGAGAGGACATGTAATCGAACAAGGGCTCTTGGCATTCACTGAGATTACAGGGAAGGGCAGGCCAGTAGTTCATTTGCAGATTTATGTTCAAGTGTTGAGCACCACTGACATAACAACAAAAAATGGGATAAGTAATTCATCATCAGGATGGATACTGAGAATGCAAATAGCTGCAAGAGGGAAAAAAAAAGTTGGTGCATTTGTATTGATTGATAATCACTTATTCTAATTTTTTTTCCAAAGTAGTTTGAACAGGTATGACAGTCTGCCAGATTCAATATATCAGATAAAATTACAATGGCATAAAAAGTTCATAATATGATCATAGCATTGATGACATTACATAAAAGAAAGAAGAAGAAAAAAAAAAAAAATGTCACCGAGCAATCTGTAACTACATCAGTTATGGAGTTTGTGATAGTCAACTTCTCTCAATTGCAAAAAAATTACTTCAGTAATTAAGTTTGCAAATTTTCAACGTTACTTTAGCAAAACCTGGTTTTTGTTCATACCAGCATGTCAGTGTATAGCCTCAACCCTCCACCAAATTTGAGGAAAAATAGAACATCTATTGAGTCATAGGTGACAAGGCCACCAAGCCTTGTATGGGTGGTTGAGCATTTTCTCATTTTCATAAAGCTAAACCTTTTATGAAACAAAAAGATTTGTTTTGCATGTCAACATATTGTGTAAAAAGATTTAAAGAGAGCACAAAGAGATAGTTGAACATACTCCCATGGTGGATCAATATCTTTGTTCCATATGCCCTGAAGATTGGCCACCTGGGTTCCAGGCCTTGAACAAGAAATCAGCAAATATCGTCCATAATGGAACAATAACTCCACCATAGATGGATCTTCATCAGTTTGAAAGGATTTCACCCTCTCTGCTGATGAAACCATATTCCCCTTACTTCCCTTAACAGATAAGTTATTGCCATAGAACATTGGTTTTTCCTTGTCCAGACATCCATCTTCTAAAATGCACTTGGAGCTTTTTGAAAGCTGCAGGGATACACGGTGAAAGAGATTCTGATAATCATCCAGATGGTGCACATATAGATCAGTATATGACAGGTTACTTATAGAATTCAATGCATTCAAGCATGCTGAATTGGTGTCCTTCTTGGAATCTTTAGGGCTAGTGAATGGCCCATCAAATGAAGAGAAAGAAACCAAAAGCAAGACCGCCCAGTCTGAACCTTCAACACTCAACTTCCCATCATCCAAAGCATTTATCGCTCCTTTTCCTTTACTAATGTGTAACTCAAGAATTGCAGTAAACTGAACACCCTTTACATTGTCATTAGAATTTGATTTTGGCGGTTTCCTTTTACTAGGACAACTTCCTTCCATTATGATTTGATTTTGGCCATTTACATAAGAGTGGTGCTGCATTTTGCTGTCCATAGACACTGTAAAAGATACAGATCCTGACTTGCTTCCAGAAATCTTTGTCACAATCACTTGATTAGGATTAGAAGCAAAATGTTCCCTTGTATATTCTGTATCACCTACAGAATAATTTACTGTTGCTGTGGCAGTATCTAAGTCCAGCTCCCGTTGGTAAGTTTTCTCATCATATTTGAGATGGGATTCATCAAATTCTAGCTTGATATCACCAAGTACTTGGTAAACCTTCAAGAACACAAATGCATGTCAGGTATAATCAAAAGAATCAGAACCTTCCTCAGTAGCATGAGGCCGCAAAATGAAAAAGACAAGCGTTATCAAATTCGAAGATCCCCAGAAATATTTACACACTGGATACACAAATATGTGCATTATACGTGTAAGGCCTTTACTATCGAAGCTGTCATAAGAGCAAACTAAAACGTCCAATAAACCAATCCAGAAGAAATGTCACTTATATCTAGGTTATCCATGGCAAGGGCAAATCCCAATGCACTAGGCAGTAGGTACCAACAAACACCAAACAATTGCGCTCTATTTCAGACTTAAGCACCTAGATATTATGGCAATCCATAAACCATCAGTCCATTACAAGAAAATATTGCATTAAAGTATGAACGGACGCCCTAGGACGAGGCTCCTATAGTATTGGATCTGAGAAGGATGAGATGTCATATTAGCTTGTACCAAATCACGGTACACAGAACCCAATAGTACACAATAAATCGAAGCGTAAAATTAAAGATACGTGCCTCAGAAGGGTTTGCTGACAGCTTCACTGCTGCTGCAGTAGCTTTAGCATATTGCCCATTATCAACAAGCTTTCTGACCTCTGCCAATGCCTTCGGAGCATTTGGGTTAGTGTAGTTTCCCGGTGTCCCGGTCCAGAGCGTGTCCTCTACTCATTATTAAAAAAAAAAAAGAAAAAGTTATAAATAATAATAATAATAATAATAAACAAATAAATAACTAAATCTAATATTAATTGAAAACTATTTTTTTCTTTCCCGTTGTCAAGTTATCCTAGCAAACAAAGAATGGATTACTTAAAAACTCTGCATTCTACACCCCCATCCATCAAATGCAAACTTGAAAAACAAAAGTCCTTAATTCTTCCAGTTTTACCGTTAAGCTGGATAGTTTCCGATGCAACGCCGCCCCAAACCATGGCGCCAAGGCGGCCATTCCCGATGGGAATCGCATCCGTCCAGTGCTTCGCTGGCCCACTGAAAGTAACCTTCAAAGGCCGAGAACCCGCTCCGTGACCCTCTTCTGCCCCCATCGGACTCGGACTCCACCGGTCCTTCTCTGCAGGCCGCCGCACCAGAACCCATTCTTCATCCTCCATTCCTTAACTCTACCACCGTCAAGAGTAGAACACCGACCAGAACAGAGTCCTCTCTGTTCAGGCTGTCTTTATACTTGGTTTAGTCGTTGCTGCTAATGGGACTGCGTTTAAAGAGTGAAGCGGGCGTGTCGAACAATGAGGGCGGTAAAAGATGGTGACGTCAGGGTGGGGCCTGGGGACCCTTTTATGATCTGGCTTTTGGTACACTTTTACAAAGACAGGCCCGACGAGCAACACCTAAGTTGTCGGTGTCACGCGTCCCCGTGCACGCGGCGATAGGATCGGCGATAAGCAGCAGCAGCGGTAGCAGCGGAGGTCTATTAGGTTCCAAAATCTAATCTCTGTGTCTACATTTGATCTAATCTAACTAACTCATCCAAATTAAAAAAGCCTCCAAAAATACTGAAAATAGATTAGGCTTTTCGAAATTAATTTAATGTAACAATGATTTATGCTTATTCAATGCTAAGTATTCATTTGAGGTAAAAATTTGATAGTGAGTCACACACCCGATCGGGTTTCGATTCTCGTACAATATCAATTATAATTACGCGAAATTTAACTTTATTAATATTAAAAATAAAAATTATTAATATTTAAATAATAAGTTTTTTATTAAAAAAATCGCATCAAAATACTAACGGGTTACCATCGGCCTAGATTAGATTTAAATGATGGTGACTTATTCACATTATCTTTTTTTTGTTTTTGTTGTTAAAAAAAAAAAAAAAAGGGAAGAAGAAGATTAACGCCAAGGTGTACGACTAAGACGTTGACTCCCTAGTGACGGTGGCATGTTTAACCGCTGACTTCCAAAGTATCCGGGGAACAGAGGTTTGTTGCCGCGTTGCCATCGCAGGTATTTCCACGATTACAAGTGAGATTTTATAAGATTTCTTTATAAAATTTATTAAGAAAAAATCTTGACCACAGAAATAAATATGGTTTAATTAGAGAACAAAAATGAATATCGATATGTGGAGGCGGCAAGCAAGCATTGGGTTGCGAGATCTCGATCCCGGACATTGCCGTGGAAGGAAGCAGGTGGCGAGGAGGTCGAGAGCACGTGACGTTGAAATCGTTGGGCTCGTGGCCTGGATCACGGAAACGGTCGTTCAGAGTTCAAAGCGGAGGCAGTCGAAGAGTTCTGCCCTTTTTGTCCACCCGTCCGTCCATTACGTCTCCGCTCATAAGTTGAATTTTGTTCTTTGGAAACTCACAAAAAAATAAAAATAAAAAAAACTAAAAAGGCGCTACGCTCTTTTATTATTATTATTATTATTAAATATAAAATAGATAATAAATAGTATATAATATGCAAAAATTATCGTTCAATATAAAACGTGTCATAATTATTACACAGTGCATAAGAACACTTTGTTACTCACCTGTATAAATATAGTTGTTATATATTCTTCATGGTCTTATATATTTTTTATAAAAACAACGAAAAAAGAAAAGAAAGAAAGAAACTTCTCGAATGTAATTGGTGGACACATACTGATAGTAAAAACACACGCACGCAGACACGGAGAACATGCACTGAGATGTACTTTCCAAATTTGCGGTTGCGATGGATGCAAGCATCGAGCCCCATCGGTCATGCCTGCCCCGTTTCTCACTCGAGCCATGGTAAGATTTTTATTAATGGAATATGAGACATTAAGGGGCCCAAATCCAACTGCGACCTGACATTGGGCTGTTGCATGCCATTGCCATTGCCATAGCCACTAACTGGGCCCACTGACACCTATAAAACTACAAGTCCACAATGGCCCGCCGCGACACTTCCAGCCCAAGACTACCAGTCCAGCGTAAAGCCCAAAAGGTGGCATCTAATAAGAAAACACCGGCAACGACGGTCTTTGTCTCCAAATAGAAATGAGGAAGCCGTTGAGAATCTACGGCGAGATTCTGAGGCTAGTAAGGAGGCTACCCAAGGACACGAGGCCTTACTATGCCAAATACGCCCGCGAGAATTTCGCGAACTACAGAGACCTCGACGCCGACGATTCCAATGCCCTCGACGAGCTCTTCCACAGAGCCTATAACCACTCCCTCTGGGTCCTCAACAAGGTATATAACATCGCATTTTCTATAATCAATATGAGCAAGATCGATATGAATACGTTTGGGAGATTTGGCTAAGCATATTAGGTGTTTGTGTGCAGTATTCGGTTGATGAATCGGCGGCGAAGAGATTGAAGGATATTTGCCTTTGTTAAAGAAGAACGCTTATGCGCGCCAGACGTTTGTTGTGATGCCGCAGTGGATAGGCATGGACGCTGCTTGCTTTATTTCTTTTGCACGCGAAAGTACCGCGCTTATTTATTTTCATTCGCATTAATGAAACACTTTAATTTTAAAGACGAGTATTTGTTCATAAAACTAGAACGTCTCATCGCTATTATTATTTATAAATTTTTTTTTTATAAAAAATCACTTTTTTGGTAAAATCCAAATTTCTCCGCCCGTTGGATCCGCTTGCTACTGGGGCCCGCGACCTTGCACCTGTGCTTTTAGATCTTCTCGGTTGCAAGATGTGGGCTCCATTTCTTATATATAAAAACGTCTCTCTCTTTCAATATAAATTTTGATGACCAATTGTTGCAAATTTCTGTTTTTATGTGCGATTATTTCATTTTGTGTTTTTCTTTTGCCTGTTTTGTTGTTGTCCACCCCCCCCTTTTTTAAAGAAAAAAATTCAAAAGAAAAAAACAGCAACCGTGGGCCTATGGCAATAAGACGGTGGCGGGCCCGTGATTTCGGTTGCCCCAAGAGACGCCACGTCATTTTTTTTTTTGGGAAATTGTTAAACCGACTCCGGACATCCAAGCCCAAAAACATGTAACGGGGCATCTTCCCTAGTTATAAATTGCGTTCGCCACTAGCCGTTTCATTTTCTTTCAAGAATTGCTCAGAAAGGTCTTGTTCCTTTCTCGGCATTGCTTTCTCTGTTCCCTCTCTCCGAGGAATCTGTAAATGGGCAGGTTGGCCTTCTTCCCTTCGCACCCCATCATACGATGCGATGCGTTGTGTTTCTTGGACCTCGAAAATCCATGTTGCTTGCTCACGATTTTTCTTTCCGGAAACCAAATTGGGCTGGGATTCCTCGCGTACTGGGAATTCAAGCCAGCAACAGTTGTTCAAATAACGGCTACAATATACGTCAATAAAAAGAATAATCAGGAGAAAACGCTAGGGCATGGCTGGGGCGCTAATTCTCTGTTTGCCTCTCCCACTCCTCCTCTTGCGCCTCTTCTTTCATCCATCTCGGTAGGTCTTTCTCTCTTTCATTGCTCTCTGGTTTTCTTTTAATGTCTCTTTTTTGTAATCGTAGTTCTTTGTCCTCTGGTAAATATCGATGCTTGAAGTCGCGAATGTTATATTAAACTTTTAAAGAAACTGCCTGTATTAGAGAGATAGAGATAGAGAGAGAGGGAGAGGGAGAGGGAGAGGGAGAGGAAAAACAAATAGCTCAGAAAATCTTGATTTCTTGAAAATTTTGTTCCTTTCTTAGCACGCTTTCTCTGTCTCTCTGGAAAACCAAGATGAGTTCGATTTTAATGAAACCCCCTGTTTATAGAAGGTAGAGAAACAAAAAAACAAAAAAGAAACTCGAAAATCTTGATCTCTTGAAAATCTTGTTCCTTTCTCTCTGTTCTTTCTCTCGAAAACCAAAACGAGTTCTGGAGTCCTCCTCTGGCAACAGTTTTCAGAACAACAATAACCACGGCAAGCAGAAAACCCTAGGCATGGCCTGGGGCGCCGATTCTCTCTCCGCCTCTCACTGCTCAACTTTCCCTGACTTCTGCAGGTCTACCCTCTCTCTCTCTATCTGTGATTTTCTTCTGATATTTTATGTAATCTTGGTTCTTTTTCTCTTTTAATTTAGTTGTTTGAGTAGGACTGGGAAATTTATTCTAATTAGCGTTTCTTTTTTTGTGTGCCCGCCACATGGGCGCGAGGATTATGAGATGCTTAATCATGCGAAGATGTCTCCTTTGTCACGGAAAACATATGGCTGTGAAATTTTTCAACGGTTATTGAGATATTCAATCGAAATGTAATGGATTAGTAATCTTGTTTTGAAGATATTCTACGCAGATGTAAGTGGAATGTGATTTTGAGTTGATTTGTTTGGATTGTATCATGGTTAGTTGTGTTCTTCTCTCTTTTTTCGGGGGGATTTTAGAGTTTTGAATTTGAGTGAATTTGGTGATTTGGATGCAGTTATATGACTGTGAAAAATCAAAAACTCCATCATCAGTTCGATGCTGAGGCCTCAAATTCTTCCCACTGTGATATGGGTTCTTGCAAGCAAATATTTCACAGGGCTTTGATCTGTGTTGATGGTCTCACAATTTCTTAAGGTCAGCTTCAACTCCTGTTGTGTGTATGTGTGTGTTTGAGCAAGTGTATCATGGTAGCCTCTGCTTGATTGCTAAAGAAATAAGAACCGTAAAAACAAGAAATTGGGTTAATTCTTGTACTTATACCACAGTTGGAAGTTTAAGTCCTTAGTTATCTTTTTCTTCTTCATCTTTATTCGTTTTGTTAAATTTATTGCCAATGAAGACATGATAAGTGGTGGTGTTTGAATTTGTGTTTCCTGTAGGAACCACATTGCATGGTGGATGATTTGAGAGTAATTCTCTAATCAAGAACATTGTTACTTCTATTGTCTGCAGCTATATTCCTAATACTAAAATCAAGAACCACAGGTTTGGACTCCCTTGTTCATTTCTCTTTTTGTAAAATATAGCATTGTTACTTATATCTTGAAGCTTTCTGCGACAATTTCAATGTAGATCTTTCAGTTGTGGGTCTCAGTGGTCAAACCTCAAAGATTATGGACTCCACCGTTGCAAACAAACTGTTGAGTTGTAAGTCCGTGAATTGTGGTCAACTCTATCCCATGAGAGGTGTTTCAGGCATATCACTTCTAGTAGAGAGAATTAATAATGGAGCTTATGTACATAACTCGAAGAGCATAGTTAATAAAGAATGGCTTAGAGATTTTGCTGCTTTAATCCTTCTCTTCTGTCTTTTCAGTGAAAATGATTGTTGGATCATCTTGGAGGTGAGGGGTAATGAGAGTGAAGCAGTAACCATCTTGTGTAGGTTTATGTGTTTGTATGATATTCCTTTAATGTTGCATTTCTGTTGGAAAATGAACCAAAATATCTGACATTTCTTTTTTTTTTTGTCTTTTGATGGAGTTTCTATTTTTTTAGGCAGTAAACTTTTGTGCTTCAGGAACTTTTGATGGAGTTTGCTAGGTTCCTACGGATCTCAATTTTCCATTTTCGGGGGTCCCTTACCAACTGGACCAGCTTGCTAGTAGCCAACCAAATCTGTAATCCTTCTTTCAGACAAACAGTCTCTGAGATGTTTTAACTTTTGCAGTTTCTGAGGTGAACCTGGATCCATCTCTGAATGGAAGCATTCCAGAGAATGAAAATTCTTCTGAAGCTGGTGAGATCATTCGCGATGGTGCTTCTAGAGATTCAGTGCCATTGGATGCTCGATTTTCCAGATGAGTCGTCCTTGCTTATACGCATTTGCTTAATATCTTGAAGATGACTAGTTTTTCATGCATGATTGGTTGCTTAACCTGGTGCTATCTTGATAATTTTCTGATGAGGCTTTGGTTTGAATAGAGTTCAAGGCTGCATTTTATAGGAACATGGACAAATTGTTAGCATAACTTCCCAGCTTTTCCAATAAGTTTATGTCCACAAGCTTGAATGTTTGTGCTGCTGCTGATTTGAGGAGAGAGGTTATCCATGTAGGCTTGGTATTATATCTAAGCATCTAGTTTCCTACCTTCATTTCGTGCATTGCACACGCATGCACACATAAACAGATACAGATCACAAAAGAAGTTATCAAGCATTAGCTATCCCACATGTCTAAAGTTTTAGGGTGTATAATCAGAACTGGTAAATGCAATGAAGATGTGCAATTCCTTATGTTCTTGTACATGCATATGCATTGATATCTCATTCATCCTCTATGGTTTTTAATATGCAGTATAAGGTGAGGTGGACATTGCTGATTTTGAAGCAGCAGCAGACTAAGACTTTATCTGATTAGCTTGAATATTTTGGCTTCTGTCAGTTCTGGCTTTTGTTTCTATTGGAGAAGACAGCAAAGTTTTGAGATACAAGGTATCCTACATGTTCAAAGGGCAGGATGTATAAATAGAGCTCAAAAGCTATATTCTATCTTTGAAAATATACTATCTTTGGAGTGGAGCAAGGTATTGAGGCCTGTATTTTGTTATGGAAGGTTTTGGACTTTTCACATTTGTCTCTGCTCTCATATTTGGTGTTTCCCTCCTTCACTGGTCACAGACCCCGAATTTTTATATGGGACTGATTTTTCTTTTTTCTTTGTTTTTTTGTGTCTCAGCGGGCATTAGGAATCATCTTGAGCTGCATGATAAGGCCGTAGATTTAGACAGCCCAAGAGGAATGGCTGAAATTTCCTGGGCAAACAATCGTGCTCACAATTATTGTTTAATTTGTTCAAACTCTGCTATATTTTTCATCTTTTTGATTTATGTTAGTAACCTATTCTGTATGGGACTCATGCTATTCCAATGCTGTAGGAGTGGAGGCTGGAATTTTTGCTAGGGATGCCATAGCACTTTGTCCATAGCTTGTTACTGTTCCCTGCAACTTTGAAGCTTATGAAGAGGTAATTTATACATTTGAAAGTGCCATTGCTGTTCGAGTTGCTTATTGAGACAGGTGCTTATTTACATGTATTATTCTTCATTTTTAGGGGGTTTTCTCAAGAGCCATATGATAAGTTGCCTAATTTGCAAGTTGCTGGTCAATTTCATCAAATCCTGCATAAGCACTGAAACATAGCGCAGGTGTGTATTTGGAAGCAAATGCTTTGGATGCACTTTATTGTTTAGAAAAAAAAAAAGAGTTGCTTTTGTGATAATTTCACTGCTTAACTGAACATTGGTGGTATGCTGTGATGAAGCTTTCTTGGATATGGTGGACTTGGAAGGGGTAGATCCTGAGCTTTTTGCTTCAGTAGTAAGAAAAGAGACACCTGAGGCAGCAGGATTCACTGCACATGCTGGGATAGCTGGGAATACGCACATGGCATGCGTATCCACTAGAACAGTAAACCAAATGGTCAATGCTAGATCCTCTATGATAACCTATGCCCATGGCTCATTGGATTTTGCTATCCTTTTGTTTTGTATAATTTTATATTTGATTATGATAGCATTGTTAGAAGTCAGTCTCCCTTTTCACCCCTCCCTCCTTCCACACACACACACACAGACACATATATGTTGGAAGTTCTTGGTTTTGCTCTTGCCTGCTTGGATTGCTTATCTTTTGCTTTATCCTGCACCAATTTATGTTTTAATTTCTCTTTTTAGAAATTCCATAATGTATTGGAGCTGAAGATTGTGCACCTTATCATTTAAGTTGTCTTTAGTTTTTTGCACATAACTTGTCTTACTATTACACTTCTTTCTAAGTTGACATTGGGGACAAGAAAGGGCACCTTAGATGTTTTCCACATGCTACAAAACTAAAAACAAATATTTATATACCATTAATTGCAATTTGATTATTGTAAATGCAATGGTTATAAATTGTCAGAAGATTATACGTCCTGCCAGTTTATTCATACTAACAGAGCAATTAGTCTTACATTGTTTTCAACTCCATGCTTGTGATGATGATAATGTGTAATGTTGTGCAAATCCCCTCTGAAAAAAGTAAATTAGTTCGACTATATTAGTTAAATGAGTGTTTACAGCACCTTACAATCAAGGGACTTCCAGGAATAGGGTAGATTTTAGAGGAGAAATTAAAGAAGCAAAATATTTGGAATTCTGGAGTGTTGCATCTGATTTCCAACGTCAAAATCTGTTGAAGCATGACTTTCTTTCTTCTATATGCTGAGATTTGCATCAACTCATTTGTGTTTCTGCTCTTTATTCTTCTCTTTAGTCTTTGGTTCTTGATTTATATATCTGCCTGTCTTCACCATAAGCTTGACCTGATTTTGATCTGTCCAATGGGGGGTACTTATCCTCCCTTGGTTTAATTATGTTGTTATTGTCATTTTCTTTATTTTAATGGGACCTGATTCTTCTGTCATACATAACTGCAAAGGAGGAAAATCAAGCATAATAAATGGTTACACTTTTTGAAATAACTAGTTTAATACCAATCTATCAGAAGACTGCAAGAATTTAACACCATTTTTCCCTTTAAATTACAATAACATGTTTCTTAATAAGTAGGCATTTGCTTAAATACATGAAACTAATTTGTTATTGTATTGTGCAAGATGATCTTAAATGAAACTGCTCACAACAGGATGGTTATGAAAATATATTATACAAATGTTTGGGTAAGTAGTTATGAGATGTTTGGAAAAGCTAGAAAATATCTTGAAGATTGGGAAAAAAAAAAAAAAAGGCAGTTAAATGTGATTTTAAGAAGTATGTCAGAAGTACGCTAGAAACTTTTTTGTTTAATGATTGTAGTATTTTGTGCATGGTGTACTGTAAAATCAAAGAGTGTTGTAAATGACATTGGATTGCACAAGATCTTAAGCTCTTTGATTGCAAAATTGACAGGTAAAAGGCCAATCCTCTAGGTTTTGCCACTTTTCTCTAGTTCCTTAATTACTTTCTTCATATTGAGAGGTCATTCTCTTCATATGAAATAGATTGCAATCATTATCATGGATGTAGTCGACATAGTACTAAAGAGATGAACATGGAATTATATTTCTCTCTTTCTGCTGTTATGCCCCCCATTTCTCCAAGGAATTAAGCAGCCAAAGAAGATACAGAAAAGGGTAAAAATAGAAAGGATGTCCAATTTATGGAGCTCTCATTTAAAGAAAGAAAATTAGAGCATAGGTGTGAGGTATTGTGAATAAGGTGCACCTGCAGAAAGAGTCCTCATTGATAGATGTTCATTTAATGGAAAGAGTCCTCATTGTATTGCAATTTTTCTGTTGACCAGACTCAGTTCATTTTCAAGATTCTGAGGTCCACAGCGTCACAAGAACTTCAGGTCATTTTTCTGTTAACCAGTCTAGGTTTTCTGCAGAAATGGACAATAATTTGTCCAGTGTTGATACTCATTTCAATCAGGCTTCAACTCCACCATCTGTTTACTTTGTTGACATGGGTGTAGAATTTTCTCAGAACTAAATGAAATTTATTGAGGAAAACTGGTAGATTTTATTGCTGGGAGCAAAGTCAAAAGTGAAAATACCAGTGATACACTTTTTATCACTTTACATGAATTGAGGTGAGTGTTCTTTCCTGGCATTGCATATGCTGTGCTACTATTCTACTGATGTCTCAGGGATTTATGTTTGTTGGCACAATTAAACATCTTTCATATATCACTGTAGCTTTATAATGGTTGGCTTGCTTTTTTCCCACATCTGTACTTGCTTCTGCTATATTCTTTGTGTGCATAAATCTTTATCCTATCTTTCTTTTTTGGAACTTTGAAAAGGCAAACTTTCCATTTTTTTATTGAGTGAGGTATCAAATTTCGATTCTCTTCATACTGAGCCCTCCTTTCTGAGAGCAGGCCCACCCCATGGGTTTTTTCTTCAATATATAATGCATAGGATTAGTCATGTAGGTTGGTGCACCAGCTAAATGGCTAATGTGATAATATCGACTTTGGGGCTGCCCTTATTTTTGTGCGTTATCTTTGGTTGGAATTGGTACAACCAGTATGCTTTGTTGTACAAAGCAGCATGCTGATGAGCAGTCAGCCTCTGTTTGGATACGACTGTTAGGCCATTAACACCATGCACCTTGAAAACACTGATTTAATTACTTCATCTCTAAGGCAAATGGATCCATTAGTGCTACAGCAATTGCCTGAAGACCTCTAGAGTTGACATACTTGGACAAATTTCTGCACACCCAAGACAAGAACTAACTTCAAATGCTGCTTCTGGCTCTCTTGCATAAAATCCTCGTGAATTGTTAGATATTGAGATCACTGAATTTCAATCACATAAATTGACAATGCTGCGAACAATAATTTTTGGCTGGGAAGTCCCCTGCAGTGGGTTAATAAGTTCACAACCATCAATTGCTTAATATTTAACCCACTGGCAGTGATGTATCATGAATTGGGATCTTCAGGAAATCTATTTTCTATATTGCAACATGCAGCCAGAGAATTTCTATGTTTACTTGGATTGAAGTGATGAGGCTACTTGCTATTTGTGCCAACTTTTGAAGCAGTGTATCATATTAAAGATAGAGTTAGACATGGAAGAAGTTTACGTTTGTTTCATCTTCTTAAAAGATATGAAGAGTATCTAGTTGAGATATCATCTCTCTTTCCCTCCTCCATTCATCCATGCTTTTATTCACTGCTGTGTGCATTTGCTATGTTTGTTTCTCTATGTTGTTCCTTTGTTTCTACATTTGTTGTTAATTGAGCTTGCACTGTGGGGGGCACCTTTGATCCGGAGAAGATTTTATTTTGAGCTTCTTAATGATTTTAAGGAAAACATAAAGTATTAGCCAACCAAGCTACACTATTTGGAATCACCTGTCCGAAAGAACTGTACATGTGTATTTTTAAGGAGGACTATATGCAATTTGTGCCATGTCACCTATGAAAACTTTGTGATAATGATAAATTGAAGTTACTTTTATTTTTTGGAAAAATATCCTTTCGTTTCTACTTGTGATCTACAATACTACCACATGATTGGTGGTTAGCCTTTTACTGGAAGCTTCTTTTTGCTAGTTCTTTTGTCATGCTCATTGATTGAATCTTTAACGACATTGGCTTTGCTTCAGGTTTATGGAAAAGTCGAAGTAAATTTCACGTGTACAATAATGTTTTTCCATACCTTAAGGTTTGCATATTACCTTTTTTAACAATAATTTAAGTTTCCATTCCTGGTATTTATGGAGGCGACAATTAGCTGCAGCTAGGATGTGATAGAGATAGTTGTACTGTAAGCTACAGGTCAAAGATTGGTGAATATATTTGTAAGTTGCGTGCTACCAATGTTTCCTTTATATATACACATCTATTATTTGGAGAAACCTGTTGTGAATGATTTTGTTGAGTGTTGTTAGAATGGTTTGCTGGAAACATTTTCTTTGCAAGTCCTCATTTCAGTTTATTCGACGTGCATTATCCAGTAAATTTTGCATGTTTATTTTTGTGCCCAGGCAAAAGCAGTCTGGCACTCAATGCCATGATGCAGTAAGGCGGTTCCAGTTATATATTTTGAAGGCTTTTGTTTTTGGAAAAGGGGCATACACTGAATTGACTCGCTGGTCCCTCAACTAGTTTTGTTTGCATCTCTCCCTTCCCCCCAATTTTCTCTGTCCTAAGCCTCTGTGTTTATGATCCCTTTTTCCCCCCTAGCTCCAAGTATATCTCACATGTCTGCTTGTCAACTCAATCTTTTAGGCATCTGTTGGAGAAGTTTATGGAGGAAATTTGAATCTCTCTCTCAATGACTAGTAAATCTTTCAACAAGACATTACCTTATTGCATGGAACTTTTAACAAGACAATACTTAATGCATGGATCTTTCAACAAGACATTACTTTATTGCATGGATCTTTAATGCCAACCAGTGCAATGTCTAGTTCAAGGGGAAAATTTTACTTACCATTATATCATTACTTTTTGCAGGCATTCCAGTGCTTAACAACTTGAAAGATAATATTAAATCACAGCATTGTATAGCATGATCAGAATTTTTCCTATTTTAGAAGAACTTGTGAAATTTTCTTTTCATTTTGAGAAGTACATAATCCTGACACTAGCTTTTTCCTGTGCCAAGCTTGCGTCATTGTTGTGATTACAAAGCACACTTCTTTGGCTGGATGGCTGGATGAATTTTGTAATATACCTTTTGCTCCTCCTGTTTGATATGATCATGCCAATCCAGGTGTATCACGTGTCTTTGTTTGGTTCAATGCTTGCATAACAACTAGCCTCTCACTGTTATCCTACAGATTACTGGCTGGGAAAGGTCTTCTCCCAAGATATCAGAATCCACACTGTACAGGTTTTGTTCCACCAAAATTCAATTAAAGTAAAATCCATGGTTTCCTGTAAGATCCTTTTGTTTGTTAGTTGTGGTCATGTTTGTATTTTTTAGCTCTGCAGCACTTAAATCCAATTTGATTTTTTGGGTTACCAAAAATTAATTTGAAGAGGTTTCATTCTTTTCCCTTTCCTTAGTTTATCATCTCGTTGTCTTTTCCTCAGATGGACAAGAATCCATTGTTTCCTCTATGATCCTTTAATATCAGTTTTCCTGGTTGCGGTCATGCTTGTTTTGAGCTGCATGCCAGTAAATATGCTCCTGACGTTTAAGGTTGGGCAGACGGTAGCAATTTGCATTGTCCAATTGCTGGGTCAAACCTCTGCAATAGAATCACATAAATGTGGAAGCTGCTAGGATCTCTGGTCCAATGCATGCCTTTGCAACGGTCAATCTTGGCTGGATTACCTATGCATTCATCAACAGGCCTGAAAAATCTTTTCTGGTACGTAATCATGGTAAATAAAGCCACATTACCAGTCTTTATAATGCCCTTCATTTTTTTTTTATATTTTTTTTTTCAAGTTTTAACTCTTAACTGATGATCTTTTTCTAGGAAGGAAAATGGGTGCTGATTTGTGAATGGCTATCTTAGAATTTGCGTTGGCAATCATATCTTTTTCAAAAATTTTATCATGTTGAAATAATACGCAAATTAAATCTCTCTCTCTCTCTCTCTTTTTTTCGTAGAATGTTTTGCTTTATAACTTATACCGAACAAAATTTTATTTCTCTGTTAGTGATAGAAATTAATTTTATAGAAATAGAATTTTAAAAATTTTAATTATAAATAAAATTGATAAATTCAAATGAAATTTAAATTAAATATGAATATAATAAAATAAGTATATAATAAATACACTAATGAATGACATAAGAAACAAAAGGTGACTAAAATGTAAGTGGCCGCATGAAACTTGGAATATGATATCGTTTGACCGGGGACTGGGGACTAGGGGAATAATTTTCGCCGTTACGGGCTTAAAATATTAGTCATTTGGCAGCTCGTGAATGTCGTTACATCACCAGAAAAATAAGATAAAAAGTTTCATTCCAAAAAATAATTAACAGTATTTAGGTTTAACAGTATTTTATATAATATAATAAATATTTTAGTGATTTAATATTTGAATTTTAATTTGAAGACGACGCGATGTAGAATTTATAGAAAATTTTTTTAAAAAATAATTAATTGTAATTTATGGGTGAATGAATTTACTAATAAAAAAAAATATATGCCAATTTTGATGTTGTCGCACCACGTGTTCTCGAATGGTCGGATTTTCTAATCCGGAGCCGTCTCACTGCGTGGGATTGATTCGCAATTTTCATATTGTCGCTCCACGTGGTCTGGAGTTGTCTGATTCAGCATCATCAGATGGGCCAGACCTAATAATCTGAGTTGTCTCGAGTTAGGTTTTAGTTGGCTGGGCCTCCATGTTTTTCAAAGCGAGGGTAAGAGTGTTCGCAAGTCACAGTCGTTCCCGTTTTCTCGGTCCGAACTGATCGCAAGCTGGAAAAGGTCAAGGGAGGCCTTCCCATGTTAAAGCTATGCAAAAGGCAAAATTGTTTACGCATGGCTTGGCGAGAAGACGCGCATACCAGGGTTGTGCGTGCGGAGCCTTGCTCGAGATAATGGCCTCTTAAACATTTTACCGTACAATGTTTTCGAGCAGGCGTTTTTGATATATTGGGGAAGCGGAAATATTATTTAGAAAAAGGAAAAGAAAACGAAGAAGTCATAAATTTCCGCTGGAAAAACTGAGTAATTGGGAGACCCCGCGGGGAAAGACGTCGGGAAAATCAGGGCTGATTTGTGAAAGCCGCAGGGTAAGATTTTATTTATTCTAATCCTAACAAAAGCGAAAGAGGGACTTTGAAAGGATACAGGCTATTAGAAATATATATTGACTTCTTCCTATCTCAACCTCCTGAAACATGAGAATTTCGGTGGTCAAACCGCGGCTTTTACGCTTTCAAACATAAATTCAAACCCATGAAAAAAAGGCCCATCCCGCAAGATCACACCTACTCTCAACTACATTTTCCCTTATGAACATCTATATATGTGCGCGTGTGTGTGGGGGGGGGGTGTGTATAGACGATGTATCTTGTAAATATAGCTCTCTCCATTCGCCGCTACCAACCATCCCAAAGACACACCACCAAAGACCCAGAGGGCTACAAACTCTTCTAACTATCACAAACAAAAATCAAGAAAGAGTTGGGCAGCCAGGATCCAATCCTATAGTAGCAGTCAGATTGAGCAAGAACCGAAGAGATGAGGTGCAGTACTATTGTCCTGACATTCAATGCCATTTCCGTCTTCATCTTCTTCTTCATCTTGTTGCTGCCCTGCACCATGCAAGTCGAAGGCGCGAGGTCTCTCAAAGACCAACAGTCTTCTCCATGGACAAATGGTTTCAGTATTATAAGCAGAGCTTATTCCGGACCAAGCCACCGAGGACGAGGTCATTGATTGGATCCATCTCGCGTGGCGCTATTGTCCATTTCTTGAAAGCTTACTCTTTTTTCTTTTTTCTTTTTATAATTTATATCCTCTATTTTTCTTCACTTTTGAAAAAGACAAAATGATGAATCTACAGATTAGCTTTTTGTCCACCAATATTTGGTTAATTGGTCTCTCGGAGTTTGAGTTGTGATGGGTTCTCTTGAAAGAATAAGCTGCATAAGCTTTCTATTCTCTCTCTCTCTCTCTTTTCCATCAAATTCTTTTTCTATTTTCCCAAAACAGGCTTTGAAGCATTGATTGTGTAAATGATACAAAGAAAAAGAAAAATGTTCCCATTGAAAGAATATTGCAAATAAATATAATGTGCCATATGCCCCCCCCCTATAAATAACAGTGTTATGGTTTCTCTCGCTCTTTTTCCTTAGTCATCATTGACTTCGCGGTTACAATTACTGTAATCTTGATTAGTGTTTGGCTTTTGAGAGTGTTAGTATATTCAAAGGAGTAAAAGTTGATGCGTGCTGGCCTATCGTCTTCCTTGATCTTGCCTTGACAAATTTTGTCAAGATATCATGATTCAATTAAATGCGAAATGCGAAAGGGGTATTCACCGTCCACCCCCAAGCGGTAAAATTTTAATTAAAAAAAAAAAAAAGTCGTGTGAACTAAAATCAGTTATACCGAATTTTTAAATTGATTTAAATTGTAAAAAATATTAACAATATTTTATTTTGATATTTTTTTTATTAATTCTTAGTTCTTAAATTTAATTTAAATTCTTTTATCATTTTTATTTTACTTTTAAAAATAGAATTGCTTTAAGTATTATTTTAAATTTTGAAAAATTTATATCTACAAAAATATAAAAAAATATATTTATGATGTTGTTAAAGAATCAAAATTTTTCAAAGTCTATATTCCTTAAAAGTTGTAGTCATTAATTTAGAAAAATTGATACCCACCAACTTCATTAGAATAATTATTGGAGTTCCTTTTATTTTTACATTTTAATCAATTTTATTGTTTATTTTTATCTTAAATTGATAACCCTATAATATTTATTTATAAAAATTCAGATTACAAAATTTAATTGGAGTCACTCCATTCGAACCTATCCTAAAACCGGAAGTTTCACACAAATTTCTTCGGTTACTCTCCCAATCTTTTATTTTCATTTTTTTGGGGACTTAATCGCCGATCGGCTATATCATATATTAATAACAATTCAAGCGATAAAGTCAATTAGAAGACGAAAAGGTGTGAATTATGTACACAGAAATGTTATTAACAGCTGTTGAATTGACTGAGTAAATCATGCTCGTGTAATTCAATGGATTAGTAAATAATGACAGCATACAAGCTTGAAACTAATACTTCACAGTAAGATAACCATCGGCGGCTTTGAATGGGAGTTAAACAAGTAGACCGGAATTCGATTAAATAGGATTTAAGTCAAAGGATGAGATGGAATTGGAAGGAGATACGAAAGTCAAAAGATTTGGGCTTGTGTGCTTGGCAATTAAACAAAACTACCTTCTCGTCATTTCATACCTACTTTTCGTCCAAATTTGGGTTTGACCAATAATTGCAATGCGGGGAACGAGTCCGGGTTGCATTATAGGAAACATCGTGCAAGCAAACGATTAAGACCGGCAGTGCCGAGTGGGCTGGTAAACCACAAAGACAAGGAACAAAACCGAACCCCCAGAATTCATAAAGCCAAAGACTGGAAGTCTACATTTTCATTGAAGACCCCCACGAACGGTGGCGATGATATGGCAAGTGTGAATTCGGTGCCGACTTCTATCTGTTTTTTCTTTTTTTTTTTTAATATATATATATATATATAAAACATGCATGCAGTTTAAGTAAATATGTATACCATATGTTTCTAAAAAGAGGGAAAAAAAAGGAGAGAGAGAGAGAGAGAGAGAGAGAGAGAGAGGGAGGGAGAACACCATATACGCCCGTCACATCATCATCATGTCTCAAAATACGTCCAAATCCCCCCTGCCCCTAGCTCCGTCCCCCTAGTTTTTTCCTCCGCTGAAATGGTTGTCGGATATCAATGTCATCGACGAATGCCGAAGGGCCGTAGTTTCCGCTGAGGGAATCGAAGTTGCATTGGCTGAATCTACAAATGGGCAGAATTGATTGACCATACTCGTAATCATATGGTTTCAACCATCTCTGCCTCTTTTCTTTGAACAATCACAATGGCCGACAATAATCTGAGCTTCAGTGCTCAATTAGCACACGAGAAGGTAGGTATGAATTATGTACACATAACTATTAATAGCTGTTGAATTGAATGAGTATACTTTTCTTTATATTTAATTTGTGTCTATGAATATTTTTCTTTATTATTATCTAGTCCATAGTGCCTTGATTATTTGCGTTTTATCAGAAAAAATTCAAGCCAACGTCAATGTTCTAACCAATCGTGGACTCGCGATACAATATTAAATTCAGAGCGGGTCCAGTTTTTCCTGGGCGGTCCGTGTGTACTTTCACCAGTCTTTTTCGGCGCAGAGAGTTGCATGGGGTGGGGGGGCATTATTTTTTACGGATCCTCTAGGGTTTAAGTGCACCCTTTTTTTTTTTTTTTGGTTCTTTTTTTCTTTATGCCACCCGCACACGCACACATGTCGTTTGCTTCCTTCCAGTTGAACGATACCCAGAGCGAAGTAATTCTCTTGGTTGGCCCAGCAGCCAGAGCTAGTATTCTATAAATCTTAAAACTTCCCAGTTGCGCGCTCATGTCCAATCCCTTGCATACGATGGAATGGACCGCGTACTGCATGTGCCTTCAAGGCCTCCCTCTACGGTCTATACGGCCATAGAACAACGCCACATTTCTCGCACCAGTTTGAGCCCGGAGCGAAGAAATAATATCAGTCACACAGATCAACCGTGTTTCGCTACATCACTGTCTTCTTGTTGCTAACAAATACAGCAACTACGCAAAGCACCCGTGCCGAAATGGTGTTCGGGGTTACCAACTATTTGGACTCGCGGTTAAGGGCACTCTCTGCTGATGACGTTGGGGACGATGATTATTGCCGGCGAAAGGTGATTCTTGCCGGCGAAAGGTGGACTCGGCTACAAAATTCGCGTGGAACCTGTTCATATGGAACGTTGATAACGGTCATGCTGCGAACACTTTCCACAATGAGAATCATGTTAATGGCATCTACATTGTGAAAAAGTATCCTGGCGATAAGAGATTTGAATTCAATGGGTTAATTTTATATTGCAACTGCAGGCAGGCGATTTTTAGATTAATAATAGTGAAAATTTTTATATAATTAGTTAATAGTCGTATTAAAATTAATTGAGTTCTAAGATATGACGGTGGGACAGTGATGGCCGAGCCCCCGGACGATTGGTTTCGGGGATTGCAGATTTTGTGAGGCTAAAGGGGTAATGACAAATCACCTTGTTATTGGGTAAAACAAGGAGATGGTGACAGGTGGGATCGAGGGTTTGATGTCACAGCTTGGTTCTTGGACTACTTCGATTACCAAATAAGTGTCACTTCTTTGTGGATTTGCAGGATAAGCCTCGAGACCAATTGTGGAGTGACTATAAAGGCGCGATATGGAAACGGTTCATAATTATCCCGTTAGAGCTTCAAAATGAAAGAGCCCCTAATTAAGAGGATAATCTGTGTACTTTTTGGTGTTCTTCTCTTGTAAGTCGTATGTTAATTTTATCATTTCGAATGAGTTTCTGTTCCACAAGCAATCGGCATTCCACGAACATATCTCGGTTCCTAAAATAAAATGGAGAATTCGAGTCAATTGGATATATATGATAAGAATTTGCTTAATTACTAAAATTTGTTTAAGTAACAAATACACTTCTAAAAAATTTGTGTACATTTTTAATAGCGAAGAATATGCAAAACGAATCATTGTTCAATGATTTTTATTGTTGGCAAGCATGAGTTTCTTCTTCTTGTTCTTCTTCTCCTTTTTTTTTTTTTTTTATGTAACAATTCAAAAGGTCGTCTTGTTGTTTTTATATTTTGACGGCTAAGAACTACTAGTTTTCTTTGCTCAGTTGGAATGCACCAAGTAGAGCAATAATTTAACGAGTTGGGTGTGGGCCGTCGAATCTGCTCACCTGTTCATTTGTGCGTGGCAGTTCGAAAGAGAGAAAAAAAGGTCGCCAGCCAGCCCTCAAGCAGATACCCATAACCTGATAAATTCGAAATGGGCCAGTTCTATTGTAAACGCCCACCCCTTCCCTTCGTAATAATTAGTCTCCCAAATGGGATTTGGTATCCTAACTTGCTCACTAGCTCCTGTCCCCCTCCCCCTCTTTTTCATGTTCTTTTATTCAATGTTTCTTATATTTTTTCTTTGATATCTGAGTTAATTATTGCCATTACATGGGTACTTAATTGTAATATTTTTTTTTCCAGTCACTTTTCTGATCAATCACGGTGATCCTTATCATTCAATATAATTATAAACGGGTTTTCTTCTTCTGAGCATCATCTCTGTACATCCCAGTGTATGAGCATCGTTAGCCGATCAATTCAGTTAAACACCGAAGTTGCAAGCAGAAGCCCACCTGTCAGGATCCAATTCTGGAATCCATCAGCTGTCCTGCCTACAACAACCTGACGGAAAGACCACCCCGATAACAATTTAACTTCCAGAATAAACTCGAGAATTTTCAAAATACAGAAGTTAGATATAGAGTAGCAAATGCTATATTTATTTGGAAATCTAAGCTCGGTTGGTGTAAATAGTTACTCTATTAATCTTTAACCCCTATTACACCCCAAAACAAAACAAAACCAAATTATCACTTGAGTTAATGCTATTGGTAGACAAATTTATAGAAAATAACAACGAGGAATATTTGCTTGTTTCTACGATGTCAAAACCATGCGGCGACCAAAGCAGTTTATTTCTTAAGAAAGGTTTTTGTAGCTACAGTAACTGAAGTCACAAGCTTTACTGCCTTGCTTCCTGCCGAACGACTGATACAACTTCAGCGATAGACTGGAACTTCCGCCTTTCTTTAAGAAGAAGCTTTGCCAACTCAAGAGCCTGCCGCTCACATTTGGCTCGTTTGGAAGCATCAGCAATTGATTCAAAGTCCTCTACATGGGCTACGCCAACAATTCTCCTATGAATTGAAAATAATCAGTAAAGTAATACAGTTTTAAAATAAAACAATAATGTGCCAAAAGGAAATTTAGAAACAATTGCAGCCAAAACCATAAATTATTAAAGCAACATAAAATATACACCAAGGTCAATTTCTTTTTAGGCCGAGCAGCATTCAAGCTAAGAAAGTTCGTTCTTCAGCATACAGCACAAAATGATCTCAAGTTAAACTCCGTCGGTAAAAACCCATCTCTGTTATCTTAATGATGGACATACAGAAACCGTGATGGGCAAAGGACTTCATCATCTCACCTTATCATTTTGGCTGCACCAAATCCAAGGGTGTCATGGAACAAATTTGTCAAGAATTTACTCTGCACAAGCTGCTGGAGCTCATGGTTGTTATAAATCCCTGGGAGATAAGCCTCACCAGGGCCATTTTTGTTTTCATCCCAAAGTGCAGTAAACTTTGCGTAGAAAAGATTCCAAGTCTCCTCAATGGTCCTCAAAATCCATTCTTTATATCTCTGCATAAAACGCAGCCTTCATGAATAAACCCCAAACAACGTTTAGAGGTATAAACACTATAAAGTAAACTAAGTCCACAAATCATGCTTTCCCGTCCATAAGAAAACAGAAAGAACTGCCTCTTATTCTTTAATAAGAAGGAGCCAGTACAAGGTGCAACTAAACACCAAATACACCCATCAATACAAGAACAAGAATATGGTCAAATAGTTTAGTGAAGGCAAAAAGATGAGGTAGTCATAAGGTCTAGCTCTGTAAAATCCCTGAGACCCCCGTTGATTGGGTTACCTGGAGGATTAACAAGTAAGAAGTCCTCATAAAATGGTCGCATTAAAGGAAGCATTGACAATCACAATTCTTTATAAGTAACACAACAGGCCATGAATATAAATTCAAAACACAGAATAAAAAGGTGCAGGAAAATCATCATATTTAAGCAGATACAAGCAAATAAAGCAGAGAATTCAACTGAAGATTACTTGGACCTTATATTCAAAAGAACATGTGAAAAAAGATCACGAAGACATCTGAAACTGGTGGGAATAGTTATAATTCAAGAGGATAGAATATAAATGCAGACATACTTTTCGATCATTCCCTTGATTGGCATGCCCATCTTGAGCGTAGAAGGCCAGAATCAAGTTTCCAATATAAGCTCCAATATCAAAACCCATTGGACCATAAAATGCAAATTCTGGGTCTATAACCTGAGTTGATTCAAGGGTAACCATAACAGAGCCAGTGTGAAGATCTCCGTGTATTAAGGCTTGGGCTCTCTCGCAGAACCTACAAGAAAGACAACACTTGTAGATTAAAAAATGGATAAACAAGGATTTAATTGACCTTTGAAACAAAATAAATGTGAAGACGGAGAAAATACATGGATTTCAACTCGGCCACTTCAAGCTTTAATGTATTATCCTCACGAATAGCCTCAGCATCGTGATCAAGGTAAGGAGAAGACCAACGGTTGTATTCAGACACTTTGTAAGGGTCAGAGAAAACAACCTGTTCAGTAAGCCTGCATAACTCCACATTCGCACAAAATTCAGCAACTGCAAGGAAAGTTAAATTAAACATGTTAGTAAGATTTCTTAAAGGGGCTACCACTCTCATCATAATACTAAGTAATTGCATGCATAGAATCAAGACAAGAGAGATAAAAATCATTTACCAGCACGCTTGTGCTCTGTTGTGGTATGATGAAGAAGTGATGTGTAGAAAAGAGTCTTTGCCATATAATCTGACATGTGTTCTGCCAGTAGTGGGTACTCAATTCCAGCAATCAACCCTTTTCTGAGGATTATATGTGGGGGCTCCAAGTACCGCATACCAATTAAAGACATGGTACGATCAAAATGATAAACTTCCGGAACATGTTCAGGGCATAGCCCACCGTGCTGTTTAAGAGCCAGAGCCTCAAAGTATGCCCTTTCCTTTGTCATTGGCCATGACTCTCCAATACTTCGTATGTATGGAAGTGCCTGCATTCAGACAAGACCAAATTAGACCAACAGGCCACATTTCAAGAGCATTCTCCGTAGATGACTAGCTCTTAACGGATTTCAGTTGTTAACAGGAAGAACAAAAATCCCATTTGGACGGTAGCAATTTTAGTCAGACAATCAACTGATCGCAGTACAGGCCCTTAACTGGTAGAGGACTGTGAAGTTTATGTACATGATGGATTGCAAAATGTTAAAAGACGAGCAAACGAATTTTCCAGGACACCCAACAGATACAAGTCTGCCATTTTATAGCTAACATGTGCATACGCATAACTTTCAAAGTTAATCCCATCTCCAGACCCTAGGTAACCCTTTTCCTTAACCACCCTGCCAAATCCTGGAAACATTTTCCACATAAACATAGAGCAAAGGAAAATTTAGAGAATTAATATAACAAAAAAAATTTAAAAAAACGCCAAAAAGAAATCTTTTGGCAATCTGCCTAAAATCTCCAGCGCAAAAATCTTCATTAAAAACAACAAAAGATTCGATCAGAATCCATAATTAAACCTATTGAAAATCTCCAAAATTTTTCGATCTTTAACTCCTGCATGCCTCTAGACGGCAATTAACGTACCCCTTTTACTGCCTTTAAAATCGAAAATCCAATTCGAAATTTAACCACTTGCCTGCTTGAGGACAAAAGATCCAGCCGGGCTAACAACGATGTAGACAAAATTGATATTTCCGTCGCCAACTTCTTTTATCTTCAAGTCATCGTACTTGTTGCCAAGCTTGTCCAAGAGAGCAGGCGTGGCCTTTACGTACTCCACCAAAGATTTCTCGTCCAGCGGCCTAAACTCCGCGCATGCCATTTCGGTTTACGAAAACACGGCAATGCTAGCGGCGGCTGACGGGGTGCAGTGGCGGAAGTTCGTGGTCGGATTTTAAAGAGTTTTTGAGGAGGCCGCTTGACTCCGTTTGGACATGGCGGCCACACAAGATGGCGGGCCCCTCGCGTGGTTCACTGAATCTGGTCGTTTTGGGATTGGTTCTTCCGAGATAGCTCACCGCGTACGGTCCATTAAATCGAGTCTTTTTGGAGATAAAGCAGCAGCTACTCAGCGTACTTCTTTGCATGTTTGTTCAGATTTATTTAAGTATCTTTATTAACAATCGCCCTTAAATAATACAGATTTATATATATATATATATATATATATATATATATATATATATAGATATATTAAATTTTAAAGTTATTAATATTAAAATAAAATATAAAAAAATTAACTCGATTTTTTTAAATAATAAGTTTTTTTAATTATAAAAAATAAATAAAAATTTTTGATTTTAATGTATAAATATGATAATTAGTATTTTTATCGTATATATTTTTTATTAGATAAAAAATATATTAAATACCTTATTTCTGCAGCAACGTGGATTTGAATAAAGGGGAAAAAAGGAATTTCATTTTAAGCTCGCGGTGGTAACAATCAGGCTTACATCACACAATTTTAGCCGTCTATTAAAAAGCAATCTGAGCAAATTTTGAGAATTAATATTAATTGATAGAATAACTAAAAATTTTAAATCTACAAAAATATATATATTTTGGATAATTTGGAAAAATTCGGCTTGTCCCTAAATTTAATAAATTATAAGAAATCGCGTACGGAAGTAAATAGAGATAATTTTGATTAGAATGTTTTAAGTAAGCATACAATTAACGATTGGCTAAAAATGAACCTCATCCCATTTTATTTGTTATTTATAAAACAAGCACCTTAAAGACACTTTTTAAAAAAAAAAAATTATATGATGCATATCAAATAAATTATTGTTCATTATTTTAAAATTTGAATGATAATTCTTTTCAATATCAGATTTAACGAGAATTCAATTTAAGATAAACTTTTCAAATTTGAATTTACTGTCAAGTATAATATTCAATTACTTTTAAAAAAAGAAAAAAGAAAAAGAAAAGAAGCTCCAAGCCTTCTTATTTCTTTTTTAATACAACAATTAAAGAATTTAGTCAAACCAAGAACAAACGCGCCTGATAGAGCGCGTGGGCGGGGCACCGAGATCTTTTATTTCAATCCTACCTCAACGGGGAGATGACTCCTCTCATTGTCGCGAGGTTTCGGCCATCCAAAACCAATCCGAGTCCCATCACCCGCCAAATGAGGAAGTTAGTTTCCGTGCTAGTAATCTCGGCGGTAGCCATATCTGTCTGCTTGGCCACCTCCGCCGGAAATTTAACTTCCGGCGAAACCATCCACCGCCGCCGATCACGGGACGACACCTTGTGCAATCAGCTCCTTGAACCTGCCGGTTACCCTTGCAATGAATACACTGTACTCTCTCTCCCTCTCTTGAGTTTTAGTAGTTAAACCTTTTCGGACTTGTGGGACAGTGAGATTGTGCGTTGCATTGATATTCTTGGCGAGAAACTGGAAGAAAGGAGAGGAAATGAGAGATTTGAGAACTTTGGAATTGTCGAGTTTTTCTTCGAATTTTTGGATTTCGGTGGCGTTAATGATTCCTGGAACTTTGGCTTAATTTTGGTATAAATAAAATTAAAGAAAAATAAACAATTATTCTTTCTTTTTTTTTTCCAAATTTTTTATTAATTATTTGTTTCGATGACCTAAAAAGTCTTAATTAACTCAATGCAGATTCAAACCAAGGATGGTTACTTGCTAGCTCTTCAGCATGTGTCGTCAAGTGATGGGAATCTACAATTGCAGCGGGGTCCTCCCGTCTTGCTTCTACATGGACTCTTCATGGTGAAGTTCCTTGCCGTTCTCTTTGCGTTGTATTTAATTTGAAACAAAATGATTCTACATCTTATGAAACTTGACTTTCATGCATGGTTAGATACTAAAAATGTTTGTTTGAACTTGCTGTTAATTGCACAAAATATGAGGTAGATAAAATGACATATCTTGTGACCTAATATTCTTTGAAACAAATATGTTTCGTTGTCGCTTGTTTGTATTTGCAGGATTAGTCCAAAATGAAGTAAAAAACTTGGTTTTTGGCATCCTTTGATCTTGATGGCGCTGATTTTGAAATGTGAACAGTCAGGTGATGCGTGGTTTTTGGATACTCCAGAGCAGTCACTAGGTTTCATCCTTGCAGATGAGGGTTTTGATGTATGGGTTGGAAATGTGCGTGGGACATTTTGGAGTCACGGACATATATCTTTATCAGAGAAAGATAAGGTATTCAAAGTCCACAGAATTATATCTACTTCTCTGCATCTTTAACTCTACTAACAACTGACTCTACTACCAGTTCTACTGGTAACGAAGACCTATAAATTGCCAGTAGAAACTCCGGCAATCTTTATCCATTTACAAATTTTGGACGCAAAGTCATTGTACATTTTCGTTGTTCCTGTGCTGCCGCTTTCCTGTTAATAAGGATGTCTTTTTCTTGAAGGAATTTTGGGACTGGAGTTGGCAGGAACTGGCTCTGTATGACATGGCAGAAATGGTGCATCATATATATTTGACAACAAACACCAAAGTTTTGATTGTCGGACATTCTCAGGTTTCACATTTCTTCCTTTCTGCGTTTTGACTCCTCATTTTGCATCGCCTCAACATGCCCTTTATGACTACTTTTGCAGGGAACAATCATGTCTCTGGCTGCTCTCACTCAACCAGTTATAGCGGAAAAGGTTGAAGCTGCTGCTCTTTTGTCCCCAATTTCATACTTGGGACATATAACTGCTTCGCTTGTGCTTGAAATGGTTGGCATGCATCTAGATCAGGTATTTTGTGTTTGATATTCTTAATATTATCTTGCAGGATCAGTTCTTGTGATTGGACCATCTTAAAATCTCTTTTCTGACAGATAATTATTGCCATGGGAATACATCAATTGAACTTTAGAAGGTTTAATTGTCCTTTCCTTTTTCTCTCTCTCTGTACTTTTGTAAGAGTTTCTGAGTGGCTTATTTATAGTGTGGTGTTTAATGTACAGTGAAATTTTAATTAACCTCTTGGATACCATGTGTGATGGCCGCAAATGCAATGACTTGCTAACTTCCATAACAGGTCTCTCTCTCTCTCTCTCTCTCTCTCTCTCTCTCTTCCCCCCTGTGGAACATTGTTTAATTTTCCCAGTTTGATTTTTGTTCATTATACATTCTTTTGTCAGTTTTATAGTCGCAATTTGTATATTTTATGAGTTTTTTCTGTGCTATGTCCAAGTTAATAGCCTTTTTCCTTTTCCTTTCTTTTCATCTCTTCTTAACAACTTTGCAGGGAAGAATTGTTGCTTTAACAATTCTCGAGTGGAAGCCTATCTTGAATACGAACCCCATCCATCATCTGCTAAAAATCTGCACCATCTTTTCCAGAGTATGCTCTGTACACACTCTTTGTGCAGCTTTATGCCAATTCCTGTTGAATTAAGATGATTAAGTTCTTCATTCTTAAATTTGTGCCCATTTTTACTATCTTAAATACTCAAGCTAAGTCCATTGTTTGCAAGGCTCTGATTTTACTTCTAAATGATCCGCAAGCTATTTGCAAACATATTTGTTCAATTGAATTACTGGCATCCAATTCCTGTTCCTCTCTGTTTTTTCCTGCTTTAGAAGAAAGAGGAATATTATATTGGCAAAAGTCATGTTAACCGCAAATTGGATTACATTTCTTTCTCTATCTTTTTTCCTTTTTCTTGTGTACAGTGTACATTTACTGGATATTGGATTATTAATCAGAGATAATTTTTCTGTATCTTATGTTCTTCCTCTTATATGTGGCAGTGATCCGTGAGGGTACTTTTTCTCGTTATGATTTTGGAGTGATCAAGAACCTGAAGATGTACGGTCAGGTGAAACCACCAGCATTTAACCTTAACCTCATACCAAAGACGTTGCCATTATGGATGTGCTTTGGGGGCCATGATGCTTTAGCAGATGTGACGGATGTGCATCACACTCTCTCAGAGCTGCAATCAAAACCGGAGTTACTTTATCTTGAGAACTATGGTCACTTAGACTTCCTTTTGAGTGTTCATGGAAAGGAGGATGTTTTTAACCCCATGATTGGGTTTTTCAGGTCATTGGGAAAATCTAGCAGTTCTTAATTGACCACTTATATATGTGATAATTGTCCTTATGTTCTTTACAAATTACTTGTTTGTATACGTTGTAAAGCCCATTTATTTTTTAACTTCTCTTTGTGATATTTTCAGGAAATATGGGAATGTAGGAGGTCAGTTTGGTCTTAAAAGTAGCATTAGTTAATTATGTGGGACGGAACATAGTGCAATGATTGATATAATTTTTAATAAAAGATGGCTTCATGTTGATTTTATCCGCCTTAACCATTATTTTCCTATGAAAAGGACGAGGCTTCAATCAGGGGTCACAAGCTTGCTTGAACTCAAACAACTGCTTTGAGCAAGTGCAGAAGCCGCGCACTATTAGCTCCCACTGAGGTGCGTCATGGGACAAATGTTTTCTTGCATCATGTTCTCGTGCATTATTCTTTCAATTCAAATCTTTGACTGTTGACGAACACAGCCGTCATGCTTTTTCCCGGTAAAGGATTTATTTGATTATTATTCTCTTATATAAGAGCCTAACTTAGCATTATACGCCTGCTTTTATTTGCATTTTTAATGCTATTCTCTATTTCTAACCAGTAAAACAATTCTTCAACCTTACCTTCCCTATGTTGATACTGCTTTCCCTTTTAGCTCACGATGTGAAGCTCAATCGTGTATGAGGGTCTACTCAATCGCATTGATTCGTCCAGGACTAGTTATCTGCATGCTTCTCTTCCTCACCTACTCGACAAAAGCTTCGAAATTCCGGTCTGAGGAACCGCCCTCTGCCACCGCTGCCTTGGCTGCGGCCTTCCATTTCTGCACGTTCTGCTTCAACTCTGCTGCCTGGGGCCCCATCGTTGCTTCAAGCAAGCATTTCTCCACCTCATCGCGTGTAATCCGCTTGTTTTGAGTGTCCCCTCGATTCTTTCTTACTCCGACCTTAGAGACATCCACCGAGTACTTTGGCATTAGTCACCTAGCCACCCCATTAAGGGAAAGCCACCACTGGGACGCCACACGTGAGTGTTTCCAGTGATTGAGTTCCATCCACAGTGCCTTACAAAGCACCCTAGTGATGAGTGAGTCAAAACTCTCTCTCGTGGACTCCATTGCGCCAATTTTCCCTTATCTCCCACTTCCTCGAAGAACGCATCTCGCAAAAAGAAAGATTTTATCTGCGGTCTCATAACCCACAAGAATTGGAGGCCAGAGTTAATTGACCCATAAGGGATCTCGACTAACTGTTATTGCTTCGAGAAAGCTACAGTGCCAAAAGAAATGTAAACAGCAGAAGAGGGTAGCTTCGTGTCTAGCCATTCGATACAATCATCAGCCTTGATTAAGTCGCCAGCGATGGTGGTTCTTGGCAACTTGGGATTTTTGAACAAAGGCCCAACAGTCCTGAGGGGGCATGTCTTGGACATGTACTCAATTTCTGGCTCCAGCTCTTGGATGGTGTCCATCAAGATACAGAAAGGTTTATCAAGAATCGTGCACTGTTCCAGTATGGCACTTCTGATGTAAGAATATGGGGTGAAAGGATGTAAAGCGGTAGGCAATTCATCCTATTTTAGAAGAGGCGTACGTGGCAATTAAACATCCATTTCGGGGCTTTCTTCAATAGGAAAAGGCGCAAGGCGATGACAGTAATGGTAGCATGCAGCAAAGCAAGCGCAGGATTACACCCAGGGGGTTGCAGAAGGAATACCTAGACTTGCAGCGACATCAGAAACCCAAGGAACGAAGGGGTTATTGATGAGGCAAGAAACAGGTCTACCCTGCTCTGCGCTTTTCTTGATCATCTGAGGAATCATTTGTTTGCCAGCAAGCTCAAGTTGAAGCGTGTATTGGTGATGGTCTTGGCATCTGGGGTCAACCTCCCAGCCGTCATTGAAGAACTCAAACCTAATAAAGCCATTGCCAACCGGAAGAGTGGTATTCGGTAATGTTGTTGGCCTTTTCCACCTGTTTGCCAGCAGCTTCTGTTGTAGTGAAAGTGACAATAAATTCCTCGGAGGCAAGACACTTTCCAATGTCTGGGCCAAGGGTTCAAATGGCCTTGGCCTAGTTTGAGTCTCTTTTGATTTTTTGTTTTCTTCTGAGTGAAGCACTCCATATGAAAAACCAAGTCCCGATGGTGAGAAAAAAAATACTTTACATTCAGCGGACCGAAGTTTATACCCTAATCACATGAAGGGTATATTAATTCCTCGTTTAAGTCGTGGGCCTTCTCATGGGACCAATTGAGCCAGTGACCAACGACCACATTATGGTGGGACAAGAACACAACCCCCTAGAGGAACCTTTTGACTTCTGAACTCACAATGTGAAGCATTGGTTGGAACAGAATTAGTGAATGAAAGTAGTGCAAATTTAATTCCCACCATTTATTTTCATTAATTGAATTTATGCTTTTCAAGCCGGCAGGACGCAGAAGTTTAAGGATGGTGTGGAGATAAATCGTTAGCCACCGTTGCAATTGTTTATTTCCTGAATTAAAGTCCCACTTTATTAGAGACAAGCTGACTTACTAATGACTTCCAACGCTTCTTCTCTTCACCTCCTCAACGAAGACCTCGAAATTCTGGTCTCATGAACCACCCTCCGCCACTGCTGCCGCCTTCCGTTTCAGCGCGTTCTGCTTCATCTCTGCTGCCTTGGGCCCCATAGTTGCCTCGGCCAAGCATTTGTCCACCTCATCACGTGTAATCGGCTTGTTTTGAGCCTCCCCTCGGCTCATTCTTGCACCGACCTTAAAGACCTCCACCGAGTACTCGGCATTAGTTTCCTGGTTACCCCAGTAAGGGAAAGCCACCCTTGGGATGCCAAACGAGATGTAAACGACAGAGGATTCTGCTAACCCATGTGCGATCACGTCGCATTGGTCCCGTTTCGAGGAGACAACACTGCCAGACGAGATGTAAACGACAGAGGATTGATTGTGCCTTTTTATTAAGCCTGCTGGAGCTTCTGTGGATGGAAAACACGCTGAGTCAGCAACTTTTTATGCGAAATAGGTGAGGTCGTTATCTGTCGTGACAAAGTAGTAAGGAATATTTATTGGGCCATCTGGTACTATTTTTTATTTAAAATCTTAAAATTTAAATTATAAATTTTTAATATTATATATATATATATATATATATTGCTTTTCTCGATTGTTTATGTGAGAGAAACCCCCACTTACAATTTAACACAGTCCCACAAGTATGACTTTTTACACAGTAAACTCGCCGGCACACTTACCCAGCTAAACTTAATTTCTCCAACAACTGTGTTTTTTTGTGTCCTACGTTTTTAAGATTATTTGTATGCAAGTCAGCGTATTTGCATAAACAGTTGTGAGTTCATGTATTTTGCCTTTACAAAAATTTCAACCATAATATCAGGGTTTAAATGATCTCGAGGGTCTGCTAGATAAAAAATGCAATTATTGGAAAAATTAAATTCAATTGAGTAATTATATTAAAGTATTTATTATATAAAAACTCATATTTATGAAATAATGTTAAGTTATAAGTGAAAATTTTTCTTACATAAAAAATCAATAAGAAAAATAAGAAAAAAAATTATATGTATATATAATTAAAAATTCAGGTTTCAAATGTTAAAAATTTAACTAAAAAATAATGTTATATAATTAAATAAATATTACTTATTCTTTTATGCCAGGTAAGAATTCACAAAAATTCCAGGAAAGCCCTCTTTTAAACAATGGATGCGAACCCACAAAAATTCCAAGAAAGCCACCTTGGGATTCTTAAACAAAAGTCCTGTAGTCCTGATGGTTAAAGTCCAACAAAGCCACCTTGGGATTCTTAAATAAAGGTCCTATAAGTTTGGACACGTAATCGCCAATTTCATGCTCCAGCTCTAGGCAAGTGTACCCCAAGATGCAGAAAGGCTTATCAAGATTCTTGTACTGACCCAATATCGCATTCCTGGCGAATGTACAAGGATTGGAAGGATGTAAAGAGGTGAGCACTTACATCGTATTTTATAACAGGCATACATGGCAGCTGAACATCGATTATGGGGTTTTCTTTCGCAGGAAAGGGCGCAAGACCATGGCAGTAATGGTAACTTGTAGCGAAACTAGCGAAGGAACACCCAGAGCATTGCAGAAGGAACACCAAGACTTGCAGCCACATCCGAAACCCAAGGAACGAAGGGGTTATTGATGAGGCAAGAAACAGGGCTTGAAGTTCGAGAATCAAGATGGACACCATGGTGCTGGAGTATTACACACCAAGCTCCAAAACTCAAGCTTGGCGAAGGCTTCCCTCTTGTTTTTGAATTTTAGATATGTCAGTTACTTTCAGTTGAAGAAAAGGACAGTCAAACTTTTGTTGGAAGCCAATGAAGCTTGTTTAGTTGTCTTTTAACCTAGCATTTAAATTTTAAATGCATTAGAATGCATGATGGATTAACTTTGATGACATCTTCCTTCAATAATCTCTAGAATTAAGTTTGAATTAATTTGAATTTGTATTTAAATGCATTTGCTTTTGTAACCATATTATATCAAGATTCAAACATGTAATGATGTATTCATTCAAATCTTCGTACATATTTATACTGAAGATGATAAATTATTAGAATTGAACTTCTTGAATTCACTCTGGTTTCTGTTCCTTTTAATACCATTTGCAACCTCAAACCAGAAAATTTTTCTGGTTGTGTTTGTGTTCCTCAGCTCCTGCTATTCTAACAAGGCCGCCATGCTCGGCGCTTTTCTTGAGTATCCGAGGAACCATTTGTCTGCCAGCAAGTTCAAGTTGAGGCATGTAGATGTGAAGGTCTTCGCGTCGAGGGTCATCCTCCTTCCGGCCATCCTTGGAGAACTCAAACCTGATAAAGCCATCACGGACGGGAATAGGCTCATATTCGGTGATGTTGCTGGCCTTTTCCATCTGTTTGCCGGCGGCTTCTGTTGCGGAGAAAGTGACAAGAAATCCCTTAGAGGCAAGACACTTTCCAACGTCTGGGCAAAGGTTCACATGGCCTTGGCCTGGGAATGAAACAAGAAGGAAATGCACAAGAGACTGAGGCCCCATCTTTTTCTGCAGGGTTTTGCTTTCTAAGTGAAGAGCGATTTGTAGATCAGCTCAAAAAAAGAATGATATATATATATATATATCGCAATTGTTTCCGGTTATATAGATGCTTCGGGATATACAATTTGTTCTCGGAATATGCGTCAGTGGGTGTGCAAACTGGAGCTCTCTATGTGGCGACAAGGATCGGAGCAAAGCATACGAAGTCGCGCACTGTGAAACAAAGACGACAGAACCTAGAATTCTGTACTTGAGAAATCCCAAAACCCAAGAAGCTGTACCTCGTGAGCGGAAAATTCTTTTATGGTCCCTATATATTAGAGTATAGCAACGTGAGAAATAACCAAAGCCATATCTCAACAAGAACATTCATTTAGCGAGAGAAAACTAGGTGACTGGACAATCTTACAAAGTCCACATCAAGGGCGGGTTTCCCAAAAGATTGTCAGAAAAATATGAGATATTATGACATTAAAATCAGCTGATCTAGACTTCAATGATGGTGTAAGTCGGAGTTCCACTGATTGCTTCTTTCCTATTAAGACACATCTAAAAAAGCTTATTTCATTTTTAAAAATTTCAGATCAAATTATTGAATAGCTAATACGATTCTCGTTTAAAAAGCCAAAAAATTTAAAAAAAAAAAAAAAAAGGAAGAAGAAGAGAAGGTTAATAATTAATAATGGACGGCACGACAAGGCCTCGGTCGGGCAATCGCTATCTCAAGGTCATAGAGCACATGGTCTTCCAGTATAACATTTTATCTCTTGAATAATGCGCAAACAGACAACAAGCTCAATATCTATTACATACATGTACGACTAAGCTTTTTTCTCAATTTAATCAAAAAATTTGCAAATTTCATTGAAATTACCTGTACTGCGAGCGTGACTAGGACCAGAAAATTAAACAAGTGAAACCAAGTTTCCTCTCTCCTTGGAGCAAAATGGATACCATTTTATATTTGTATAAACTAAGCTAGATGAAGGGAGATCTATTCGAGAACGAGATTAACCGATCTACTTAGCCACCTCATAACATATTCAGATATACTCGGCCTCTCTCCTCGAAAGTCCAGGGTTCTTAATTTTCGTAAACTTCCACTTATTTCTCTCAAAAAGTCTAGCAAGAAAAAAAAAAAAAAACAAAGAAAAGAAAAAGAATAGCCGAAATGGGATATGGTAACAATTACCGCCAATAGTAAATTGGCCCAAGAATATCAGCGTTGAAATGTAACATTTAAGAGAGCCCTTTACCTTTGACTGTCTAAGAAAAGAAGTACAAATCAAACTTCTCGTTGTGAGTGGAAATTTTCTATTTATTTGTTTATTTAATTTTCGTCCATTGCTCCTATTTGTCAGACCTCCAAATAATACGATATGGCAATCCAGTTTTTAATGCTGACCAAATGCGATGCTATGATTAACCTGATCGAAGCATGCCCACATGACAGAAATTGTATATGCAATTAGGCGTAGGATTTTAGCAAAGATACAATTGCAGTCACTCAAACATTTGTCTAAATATTTTGTCTGCAAAAAGTTTAAAGGTTTAGAGTTTGACTTGTAGACAAAGTCAACGCTGCCCATCGATCTGCTCAAGACAGGGGGACTGCTTCGTTTATGTGGTGAGCACTTTTATTCTTCAGTTCATCAATAAAGGCCTGAATGTTAAGGTCGGAGGATCCACCCTCCGCCACTGCCGCCTCCCCGGCCGCCTTCCACTTCAAGGCGTTCTGCTTCATCTCCGCTGCCTTGGGTCCCACGGTGGCCTCGACCAAGCATTTCTCCACCTCGTCTCGTAGAGTCAACCTGTTCTCCGCCGCTCCCCGGCACAATCTTACCCCAACCTTGAAGATATCAACCAAATACTTAGCATCAGTAACTTGGTCTCCCCATTGAGGGAAAGCCACCACCGGCACGCCGGACGCCAGTGCTTCCATTGACGAGTTCCATCCGCAGTGCGTCACAAAGCATGCGACCGATGGATGAGTTAGAACTCTCTCTTGTGGACTCCATTGCACTATCTTCCCCTTATCTCCAGTTTTCTCGAAGAACCCGTCCGGCAAAACAAGCTCCTTCATGTCGGGAAATTCTTTTGTCGGCGGTCTCATGACCCACAGGAAAGATAGTCCCGAGTTCATCAACCCGTGTGCGATCTCGTTGCACTGATCTTGATTCAGGAAAACTATGCTGCCAAAAGAAATGTAAACGACAGAAGAAGGCGGCTTCGTATCCAACCATCCGACACAATCATCAGCCTTGAAGAAGTTAGCGGAGACGGTAGTTTTGGCCCCAGTTGGATTCTTAAGCAAAGGCCCGACGGTCTTAATTGGGCAAATCTTGGACATGTAGTCGACAACTTCATGCTCCAGCTCTTGGAAAGTTTCCATCAAGACGCAGAAGGGCTTATCGAGATTCTTGTACTGACCCAATATTGCTTTTCGCAAGAAAGGATATGGAGTACTAGGATGTAAGAAACTGGGTATTTCATCGTACTTTAGAAGAGGCATACATGGCAATTGGACATCCATTTCGGGGTTGTCTTCGGTCGGAAAAGGGGAAAGTCCATGATAGTAATGGTAATAAGCAGCAAAGCAAGCGCAAGATTGGACCCACAGCATGGCAGAAGGGAGGCCAAGGCTTGCAGCCACATCAGAAACCCATGGAATGAAGGGGTTATTGATGAGGCAAGAAACGGGCCTGCCTTCCTCCGTGCTTTTCTTGATCATCTTTGGAAGCAATTCTTTTCCGACGAGCTCCAGTTGAGACATGTACTGGTCGAGGTCCTGGCGTCTCGGGTCCTCCTCATCCAAGCCATCATCGAAGAATTCGAACCTAATAAAGCCGTCGCCGACGGGAGAAGGCTCGTCGGCGATGTTGTTGGCCTCTCTCATCTGCTTGCCGATGGTTTCGGGGGCGGAGAAAGTGACAAGCAGGCCCTTGGAGGCGAGGCACTTGCCAAGTCTCAGAAGGGGGTTGACATGGCCTTGGCCTGGAAATGAAACAAGAACTACATGAACCGGAAACCCAGGTCCCATTTCCCCCATTCTGGGTCTAACGAGCAAACTCTAACCGGAACAAGCAAGTCCAATACTACAGATCGAGTCTTTGGCCACAGATTACATAAGACAAAAGCCAAAACACATGACAAGAAATTTGCTTGTGTGCTTGACCATGCTTGGTCCAGTATTCGTGTGTGAGCTCATCGCCACATGTTCTGTGTACATCTGTGTGTGTGTATGCATGCATATATATATACAGGATTGAGAAATTCAGGTAAGAGTAGCCGAATCAATCACGGAATTGCATTCAGATGTATAAGTCCGCACGATTTTGCGTCAGCCTTTATGCAAGCAAATGAATTCCGTCTCATTCTCCTTGTACTTTTTATGGACAGCCGTGCCACTGGCCAAACTGAAGTTCTTTTCTGGACTCAAGTACTTGAAGCAATATTAATGAGCTAGATGCTAAATTACTCTGTACCCTGTGACCAAGGTGTGGTCAAGGCATGTATACTTCACGCAGGTGTTTTTTTATTTTTATATTTGAAAAAGATATATAATTTACATACAATCAATATACGTGTGCAAAAAAATATTAATTATATATATATATATATATATATAGAACTAAGTTGAAGTGCACGAAAAGCTCCAGAGCATGAAGTAAATCGTGCATTTTATAATTTACTCCCATTTACCTTATTACTAATGAGATGCAGAAAATTTTTATTCTATCTGTATCATAATTGTGTCTTTGGTAGCGTAAATAAAATTACGCTTATTATTGGAAACATCTATGTAATTTATATTAAAAAAGACTCCGTAGATTGCAACCAAGACCCATTAATATTCTTAATAATAAACTGGTTCGCTTCGTTTTTTTTTTTTTTTTGGGTAATTAATAAGCTAGTTCATTACTTTGACTCACACGTTTCCTATTCACGCGTAGGATTTCGCGCGTACATAATCAAGTGATATATGCGTTGTCAAACGCACATTCAAGAGATCACACTCAAGTTGAGGAGTGGGCACCGAATGGGCAAATTGAAAAAAAAAAAAAAAAAGAAAAGGAAAAAAAAAACCCAAAACCAGATGAATGGGGGGAACGAAGGAGCGATTGCCAATTGAGGGTAAATATGTAATTGTACAAGAATTTACAGCTCTTCTATAATTTATTATTATTATTTTTTTATTTTTGATTTAGGAATTCATGTAGGTAGGGGTACCAATATGGTTCAGTCTCTCTCTCTTTTTATTTTAAGTTTCGGAGTCTTCCTCCCCTCTTCTGTTTTGTCTTTCAAAGCAATGTTCAGTGCATGTAATTTTATTGTTTGAGGACTTATTGCAAAAGTGGGGCGCACGTGGCGCGTTCTCTTCGTCTTAACTCTGACTTTTCCTTCCACCTCAAAATCAAGAAAATAAATATGTTGTCTTTTCTTCACGTTCCGTTAAAAAATGTCCAAAATGGAATGAGATATGCTCAGCGATGCATCTCAGCCACATTTATGTAGAATATCCAAAACGGAGATATTGTCATTAATGCATCTGCTTTGAACCTCTCTCTCTGTTTTTTTTTTTTTTTTTAACAATGAAAAAATACATCACTTATATATTAATTATTATATTCATAAATTAAAATTAAAATTCATTCTTGACATTTTTATTTAATTAGCCCATTGATTCCTCAACTAAAGGCTTGGAACAACTAAACCCTGCACACACAAAATAAATAAATAAATAAATAACCAAACATCCTATTCGTTCCATTTGATTTGATTATTGAGAAGTTTACCTCGATTTTTTATTTTCAAAATTTTGGATTGGTTGTTTCAATTTGATTTAGGTTTACAAAACCGGACAGGAATAACTAATCAAAATTGATCTTTTAGAAAATATTTTACTAATTAAGAATTTGTACTCTTATTTTTAAAATCTTGAGTTCTAATTTAAAAATTATATATATATATATATATATATATATATATATATATATATATATATATATGATGACCTTATTATATAGCTCATGCCAAAATAGACGTCCTAATAAACAAATATAAAAGAACTAATTAAAAATTTTGTGAACGGCAGATTTGGTTGGCTGGGTTTTCGTCAATTTGCCTATGTCATAGTGCAAGATTTTCATATATATTAATGGGTGCAATTCCATGACGTATTTATTGATACAAAAGACTCAGGAAAAGATTGGAGCAAAGATGAGACACGGCAATGGTCAATGAAACACGAGTCAATAATTGTTAAATTTTTCACAGAGAGTTCTATTACTGGTATGCCCAGATCAAATGCATAAATTAAATACATATAGATGTTAATTATTGATTGCATCATTCATAAAAAAAATGAAAATAAAAACAAAAATTTTGTCAGTTAATCTATTATTTATCAAATAATAAATTAATTAAAATGAATAATTAAAATTAATATGCATTCAATTTACATATCTAATGGCTAAGCTTTTCACGCCCATAAAATCAGGGCCATTGAATATTTTCCTTTCCTAAAATGCCTTGCTGGTCTCCCTGCGGTGCAAAGCTTTTGCCTTCGAGCGCGCAGAAAGAGAAGCCATCTTCCCTTCTCGTCCAATCAATATCACTAGGACCCTCCTGTGCAGGAGAGGAAGGAATTAAAGTCCTATACACCAAAGGAAGAGTCAGTCTCAGTAGGCGCCTTAACTGCAAAAGTTTCAATGGCGTAATTCTCCTTCCATTTTCTTTTATTTGACGTTAATGGCATTAGGTGGTCCAACGCGCTGATATATTTTCTGATTGATTGGTTTGACCAACAGACTGAGTTCAAGAAAACTCCAGCATCAGTGAACTAAAATTTATTTATTTTCCAACGCAAAACAGCAGATGAATGCCTGTAACCTTATGGAGATAAGCTTGGTTGAAAAACGTGCACCGGCCCAGCAATTCTCCTGCAATCACTTCTTGTTGTACGATCCAGGAAAATGTTGGTAAATCAAGCCGTTCGTTCCTAATAAGTCCAAGCAGGGGCTGCTCCTTTCAAGCTTGAAGATTCCAATTTGTTTCCATCGTATTTTGTAGATGATAGCAAAAAGACAATCGCGTGGGCCTTCGAGACCGGGCAAGCAGACGAAGAAAATTTCGTGGGCAATTTTGTTCCGCCCCCCGGGGGGGGGGGACCACTTTACAAACGTAATTTTTTGAAAGTCAAGAGTTTCAGGAAAAGAAAATAATTCCCCACAAGGCTCCTGTTCTTCACCACGTCGATCATAACTAAAGAGACAAAATTCATAAGAAGAGACGTGGGTTGTAAGTGTAAAATCCCAAAGAGATCATATTTTAATGTTGGAGTGTCTGGCGCCGCTCCTCTTTTCAATTGTAGCTGTTTTGTCAAAGAATGAGGAGGATAAAAGATTAAAGCAAACATTTTCATCCAAAAGGGCATTCATAGACAGGAACAGAGATTAAACCAGTTGGCCTTTTGGTTGCACAATCACCCTCGGGACACGCTCGTCGGAGGTGGAAACAGTCAGTGAATTCTAGGACCGAGCTGAGAAAATTTCAGGTTTGCGTAAGTTAGTTGCTCAAGCTTTCCTGATTTTTTGAAGGCCAATATTTTTCTTTAATAGATATTTTTAATTGAAAAAAAATGTAGTGTATGTTTAAAAGCATGCATTACTCTTTTATATATATATATATATATATATATATATATTCCAAAAATACAATACAAGTTATAAAAAATTCAATACATTTTATTTCCATTACATTACTTTTGCAAGAAAAACAAAAAGAAAAACAATAATTGGCCTCGGCTCCCTCGCCCATTCGTTAATTGTTGTGGTGGCCAAGACGGTGTACAGACGGCAACGTCTTAAGGAGGCGGGACCCGAAAGAGAAGTTCCATTAAATATTGCTAGATGGGGACAAAGCAATAACAAGCCAATTCTGCAACTGTTTAGGGTCAATTGTCGGCTCCAACGCAATTTTCTTTTCTTGTCCGACACCACCAATGTCTTTTTATTTTTTATTTTTCTTCCCTTTAAATAAAGCTTCTGAAACAGAAAAAGTAAATTATTGCGAACATGTCATCGAATATTCCAAGAACTCCAATACAATGATAGAATTAAAAACACCCCTCTTTTCTCTGCTTCTCGCTCATTTTTGGTCTTCTGATACATTGGTTCAGTAGGCTTGCATTTACTCGAATACAATAGAATAGAATTGAGGTTAATGAACAAGAATCTGGACGCCGCTCTGTACTTATTTTTCTGGCTTAATTATTGTCGGATCATCCTGGATTCCATCTGAGCTAGAATTGCTAATAATCTCATCAATAAACACCTGAATATTCCGGTCCGACGAGCCTCCATCTGCCACTGCCTCCCTGGCTGCTAGCTTCAGTTCCTTTGCATTGGACCTGAGCTCCTGGGATTTTGGTCCTACCATAACCTCCCTGATACATCTCTCAATTTCCTCATTACTAACAATTCCCTCTTGGTTTGGCCTAAGCCTTAGACCTATGCGGAAAACGTCAACAATGAGCTTTGCATTAGTTGGCTGGTCGGTCCACCGAGGGTGTGCAATTACGGGCACGCCTGCAACAATCGTTTCCATCATGGAATTCCATCCACAATGGGTTATAAAGCACGCAATGGCCGGGTGGACTAAAACTTTGGTTTGTGGAGACCACGAAACAATGAGCCCTTGGTTCTGGGTCTCCTCTAAGAAACCTGGAGGCAGCTGTCCTGCGCCATCAGTTGATGGTACCTCTGGTTGTTTGACCACCCAAATAAATGACCTGCCACTGTTCTTTAAGGCTTTTGCTATGCTGTCCATTTGTTTGGCTTGTAACACAATAATGCTTCCGAAAGATACGTATATGACTGAAGAAGGTGCTTGATTGTCTAACCATTGAAGGCAAGCATCTTCTGCTTTCCACATCTCAACGCCCGTTTCATGATCTTGTTCATCTTCGCCGAGTAGGGATGGAGGGACCAGAGGACCAACAGGAAGAATTGGGCAGAGCTCAGACATTGAATCGATAGCATCTTTCTCAAGCTCAAAGAACGAGTTCCCCAGAACCCGATTGTAATTCTTGATGCTTTGGAACATCTCAGAGAGCATTTTGGGAAAGCAGCTACCAAATGGGTTTGAAGGGAGTACAAAAGAGGGCAAATCCTGTGTGTGCAGTAATGGCAATCCTGGCAACGCAACACTCGTCTTAGGATTTGCTAACGTAGGAAATGAGTTCAGCATATTGTAAAAGCGGTAGTAAATTGCATAAAGTGAACATGGTTGAATCCAAAGCATGGAACAGGGGATTCCAAGCTTCTCGGCAACATCAATTACCCAAGGAACAAAAGGGTTATTGATAATCCGACACAACTTTTTGGGACCATTAATGGGATAATGGTCCTCGATAAGGTTTGAGAGGTGGATGGGTCCAAACTTGCCTAGAGTCTCCATGTAGTGGTCCATGTTAGCATTGCGGTCATAGTCGAGGCTCAGGCCATCGGAGAAGAAGAGAAGTCGGAGTCCGTTAATTGAAATGTCGGCGGTGGAGGCGCTGATGGTGGAGGATCTGAGCATGCGGTGGCGGGCAACTTCGGTGGTTGCGAGTGAGACGTTAAGACCTTTCGATATCAAGCGTTTGCCAAATCTGAGCATGGGGTTTATGTGCCCTTGCGATGAGAGTGTCACCATCAGCACCTGAATTCCACCTTTATCTTCCTCCATTGCCGTGGCTTCAAGACACGGACAAATCGAGAGCAAAGAGAGAGAGAGAGAGAGAGAGAGACGCAATTACGGAAGTTGACTCTTCAGGTTATTACGACAGAAGTTGGGGTCCGATGAATGGACAATTGTAACAAATGAACAATTATGTAAGCAATGTCGTTGCAGTGCCGCCTTTCTTTTTATTATTATTATTATTTTTTATAATTTTTTTTTTGTTTGGTAAGCATAAATATAAGATGATGACATTTCCGTCCTTTTTCGTGTGAAATATTTTACTTTTTTATTTTTATTTTCTATCAACTTATGAAATATTAAAATTAATCAACATATTAAAGGGCTGTTAAATTAAAATCCCTCTACAAATTCTCTTTGAACTCACATAAACGATACGCCGTATCGTTGTTCTTGATCATCTCCTTCACCAAATCGACATACAGCGCGAGGTTTAGTTTTAGTTTTCTCAGCCACAATAGACCGAAGGTTCCGTTTGAGTCTTAGGTTTTTTTTTTTTTTTTTAATAACTCAAATTGATTTCTTTTTTTTTTTCCTTAACAAAAGTAAATAAATAAATACTAAACATGCCACGTTGACACTGTTCGTCTGGCCGGGCATATGAAGACGTACTATGTGTCGAAGGATTAACGGCAGAGTAACAGCAAGAGACTTAAACATGCGATGAAACAAAGGAAAAGGATCAATTTTAATGTTAAAAATAAAATAAAATGTCTATAATTTTACTAAAGGCCGAGGGTGGTGAGCATAAAGTGAGGTTTATCAACGGCTAATACAAAAGATTCAAATTTCCTTTTTACATTTGTAAGAAAATGTAAAATCTTACAACAATCTCCCTTCGAGAGCCGCTTATCAACCCACATCCAGTCCAAAAAGCCCATTTTGGATGTCCACAATGCCTCCATTAGTTTTCTTGCTGTACAGTGGAGGGGAAATGCCCATAATACCTCGTTGACATGCAACAGAACTCACATCTGATCATGTGGGTCAAGATGATTTGTAAAATCGGCCCATTACGACCTTTGAAGATGTCCGCGATCCACATGAGCTGTCCCTCCCTCCCGAGTTTCAAGCTTGTGTATGCGTTCTTTCATGAAGCCCTCTAGCCGAGTCAATGGCCTTAACTATTGGGGCATGTGCCATTGAATTTCTTACGGTTACCGATCTTCTTAAGCTTTATCTTTATATATATATATATATATATATATATATATATATTGAAAGTAGGTCGGAGAAAACATAATTTAAACTTTTAAAATCAAAATTTTGGTTGTCAACGGCTATTACGAAGACAATTTTCATTTTTATTTTTATTTTTTTCGCGAGATGGAAACTCTAACAAGATCTCGCTTTGCAGAGTACAAAGATTCGATATTTCTTTTATATTTTAAAGAAAATGTGAAGTCTTTAAAGGATCTCCCTTTGACAAGCGGTTATCAACCGTTTTAAAGGAAAGCCGATTATCAACGGCTAAAACAAGATCTGCATTTATTTCTTGTCACGCTTCAAATCCAAAAAGATCTATATAAACAATTGACAATAATTGGCTGGACCCCACCATATAGTTATACTAAGTAGAAATAGTTAAATGTAGTACAATTTATATAACATAAAATGATGTTTAGGACTGTATAAATGATATTTAATGTTATATAAATTTTACATAAAAACTTACAATTTTATCATTATTCGTATAATATTAAATATTATTTATATAATATAAGTAGGTTATATCTGACACGCATTACCACGCATTTTTCTAATCAGTTACGGGGTAATACACTGGTTTGATTGGATATTGTTTTGATTTTGTGTTCGGTACTGTATTGGATTTCATTTGTTGGACTCGGAATGGGTCCTCAAAATCGCTGCCGTGTCACATGGCAAGGACGCACAAAACTCGATTGACATTTGACAATAATGAAAAGCAGCCCCACATCCACTCAAAAAAGGCCAACTCCCCCCCCCCACAAAAAAAAGACAAAAAAAAAGGAGTCACTCGTTTAGTCTTTGTGCAATTAGGCCAACCATAAGTTTGAAATATCAATTAGATTAATGTTATCGTATTTTAGAAAAAAACAAAAATTAAAAAACAAAGGTTAAGAATATGGAGCCAATTAACCAAAAAATTAAAAAAACAAAGTAAAAAACATCAAAATCATCAAATTATATGTTAAAATATGTCATTTTTATCATTTCATAAAAATTAATAAATAATTTCGCGCAACAATCAACAGTTCTTCCGAGTAAACAGTGGTTCATCTCGACAATTTCATAAAGCAATGGTCATTCATCGTCGCACTTAAAATTGACCAACAATTTAGGGACGTTGACTATTTACCAAATGCAAGTACTAAACGAGAACGAATCGAAGATATGCGAGGACAGGTAGCACTTCAGAACTTGGAAACATGGTACAAATGGCCACTGTGAAAGTGGAGCACTAGAATGGCAAGACACAAAATTACAAATGCGAAATTTGCCTAGAAATGAAGAGGCCATGGTTTCCAAATTAAAAAGAAAATGAATGAAAAATAAAGAGAAGCATTGCGTATTCATTTGGACAAACTGGTAGCTCACATTTGATGTTTGTATTCCCAATTTTTCATTCACCTAATGTGGTGGGATACAAAGGATACGTATGTTCTGCAATTGCATCTTTGTTAAGTTATACAGTTCACTATGTATATAGACTTGGTGGATGCGAGGAAAGAATGAATCTTCTTCCTCCGTTGCATATGAGTCAAGGTTTTGTACCGGTAACATACTTATGCCCATCACCGGGGCTGGGACCAGGGTCCTTGGCCACTCCCAGATATTGGGCACTTTTGCTTCCGTGCCCTACCCCAGGGCTTGGTCCTGAATTCTTCACTGCTCCGGTGGGAAATTCTCTAGTTGCAACTCCAGTATCTCTGCCCACGTCTCCAGGCAAGTTTGAACCACCGAATCGCCGTGCCTCCGAGCCATAAATCAGTGTGCTTGACAGGAGAGAAATAAAGAGAAGAACAGAGAAGATGGTGGTAATGGAATTGTGTTGTCTGGCCATTTTGACAATTAATGGTTGTTAGAATGTAGAGTACTAGTTAGTTTTTTGTTAACTTGTGTGTTTGGACAATGAGTTGTATGCTAGGCATAGCTATCTATCTATTTATAACGTCGAAGACGTGTAGAAGTTTGGGGAATTGTTGATTAACTTAATCAGAGGGCTCATGGGATTTTTCAAAAGCCATGTGAGATTTTAAGAACTATTGAGGTGCCGCCCCTTCTGGTTCATGGTATGGGGAACCATCAAGACAGTTTCTTCGGAAAGTGAAACTCCTTTCGAAAAAGTTACGTGGATTTTAGTCTCTGAAAACGGACAAGCTCTAACCATTAAAAATAGTTCGAGCGTAGATTCTTTAGGAAAGGTGGGGCGCAGATGTTGGAGCAATCGTTAAATAAAGTCGCAAGCCAAGAATTAATCGACATTTTTAATTCTTTTTTTAAAATCAGATTAATATTTTAATTTAAAGAAAGATTTTGTTTTTAAAAATTGTTTAATTTGTTGGTCGAATTAATTTAATATTCTATATTGGAGAAAATAAGAATTTTAAGTAAGATTTAATTTAAATAAATAAAAAGAAGACGTATAGTTTACAATGATAAATTTTTTACACTCAAAATCACAGGGGGAAAAAAAAAACGAAAAGAGAAGTTAAGATTGATTTTCAAGTGGGCAAAAGGCAAAACTGGGTAGGTAAGGCTCCAAATATTACCACAAACTAAAAACTTCAGGATTTTCGAGAAAAAAAAAACGGAGAAAAATAAAAAAAGGAAATGGACTGGCATACTCAGTTGGGTATGAGCTTTGCCATAAAAAATTTGGAGATAGGCAATTTTCGTGATCTCATCTAGAGTTTGGAACAGTGGAAATCTGGGATAAGTAGCAACCGTTGAGATGGAATGGAATGGTGACAACCACATCAAAGAGTAGTATGAGTGAAGGACATGCAAACGATCTAATTAAAGTTGCTTCATGCAAGTAATATGGTGGACTATATGGTGAATCGCGAGTCACTGTCAGCTGAGCGCACAAGTCAATTATACTGTCTGGTGACGATAAGCTTAAACAGAAGAATTCCGGGCTTTCTCTTTGGCCATTTCTTCAGAGTTTTGGGGCTGATAATGTGGTGTGTGTTGGCTAAATGGACCAGCATTTTTGTTTAAAATTAATGGGACTGATGGTCCGATTTATTGTGTTGGTAAAGCGTGTAGCTTCATGATATTTAATGGGAATCTGAGCTTTTGGTGTGATGGTCGATACTTTTCAACATTCAATTCGCTTTGGGTTTGGTCGACTTGTTTGTGACGTACTGACCGTCCGGGGGCTTGCAACTCTGTAAATGCACGGTACCTGGGTCTATGAATCGGAAGAGTGCCACACTCCATGTTGTTTCTCTATTCCTCGTTATTTATGAAGATAACATGCTCAAGGCGAAAGAGGACTGCAAAATTCAATATAAAAAAAATAAAATAATAAACGTTTTCTCCTTTTCTTTGTCAAGCCACTGTACACAAAGTTACCTACCTTTAATTTGACGATCTGCGGGACTCAAAAACAGACCAATATACAGAGTATCAAAGGCTCGTGATTTGGGCGGTGAAGTGGTTCTGGGCAGAAAATGAAATGTCCCGGACGTGTGTACAATAAACATGTTTACCAAACAGAATCTATTAATTAGCTTTTGAGGGTGGACCTTGTTGTGATCGTGGTTGTGACAAGGGCGTCAACAGAGCCCACTATGATATTGCATTTTTACTTGCCAGCTCTTGACTTAACCCCCCCCCTTTTCTTTTTATAAATCTGTTAAAAAAATTATTAAATTATAAATTATATAATAAAAGTGATAAACTTTATATCTCTAAAAATTAATAATTTAAATTATTAACTACTAAATAATATTAAGCGTTGTAAAAAGATGACTCGAAACAATTTTAACAAATAGAAAGTTACCGAGCGCATGGGAGAGCCCGCCGTGAACTACAGTACCGAATCAAATGTATACAATTTCTTTTAAACATATACGGCGTCGTCGAAAAGTATGCTGGGCTACGCATTGGTCGTGGTGCTCTTTAACAAATGGTCAACTTTGAACTCCTTTAACTGCCTGCCACGCTTAGGTTAAGGGCAATTTTATAATACGTTGAAACTCGACACCTGTCGCCACCCCCTCGTACATGAATTTTGGACATGGTAACTGCGAACTGGATTCCCAATATATTAAAAGAGAGAACAGTAGGGTTAGATCAAAAAAAATTTTGTCAAAATCGGAGATGTCCATATCAACTAGAAAAAATTGTTTATGCAATTTAGATACAATACTGAGTTGACACACACACACACACACACACACACACACTAGTCATCTTTAAATAATTTTAAAGATTTGAAGTATTTGAGATCGAATAGCTTCAAACTGTAACCTCAATACGATATGCACAAGCTAGGGTGGGATACCGATGGATCGCGATATAAAAAATAGGAGGACAATTTTAGCAACACGTATCATCTTTAGATAGAAGGAAAATGATAGAGAATCACAGATTGTTCAACAAACCAACCACATTCTATTCTATTGTAGTACCCAGACATTATTCTTATCTTCAATCGCTTCGGTCCCACGAACAATACTGATTGAAGGATTAGATGTCGTAAGTAACACTGATCAATTTTCGCTCTTGCTGGGACAACTTAAATAGATAGTGTTAAGGTTTGGACAGCTACCACTTCCTCCTAGTGATCAAGACCTTTTTTTGAAGTCTTGCGATTTCGTAAAGCATCACTTCGCTCCTTTTTTGCTCGATCAGATTCAAGAAGAGAACCTTTCCCATGAAACTTGCTCATTTCTATTACCAGCAGCAGGGGTGAGGAAACTTGGAGTTAATGGTAGTGATTTTAGTCATTCAGTCATACTGACGTACTGTAACTCCTGCATAGAGCATGTCATTGTTACTTGCGTAGAAAGCATGATTTATTAATCGAAGCGTGTCCCAAAAATAAAGGCCAAAACGATAGCAAATTTTTCTCAAATTATAGGTACCTATTAAGTAGCTCGGTTATAAGATAATTACGCATAATTGAAGAAGTTGAGGCCGAATCTGCCTACACCTGGAATTAGGCGTTTAAAATATGGAGAATTATCAACCGAGATTAAGAATTGAGCAAATTGAGAAAGCAACCCATCACATTAATGGAGTCTTTATAGTGTATTTTGCAATTAATACATATCAAATGAAGATGTGTTCACGAGCAGGGCTGTATAAGACACCAAATACCATAGCCTTCCAATTCAATGAAATACTTGTAGTAAAAGTTTTAGTCTTCTAGCATAATTTCAACCCAAAAAAAAAAAAACCTACATAGTTAAATTTGGCACATTTCATAACAAAAGGATGTTGACATAACATAAAAAGATCAAAAAATCTCCTCATAGTTGGCATGCATGCAAATCTATTAGGAAATTCGAAAAATATTGGGTAGAAGAGGGCCAACAACAGTTACTACAAATGGCATTGTCCACATCCTGTTTATATTAGCACAACTTCCAAGATCGGAATGAATTCTGCATGAGTTAGCCAATGGGTATGGAATGTGACCTAACTTGGATTTGAAACATGCTGATTGGGTGGGGGGGTCATTGTCCATAGACCACATGGCGGAAGTCAAGCCAACCAGTCTCCAACTTAATAAATATTCACCATTCACAAATATATGCAACGAAGCAAGACATTTTTATTTTGTTTTTCCTTTTAATGTCGTCTAGACTTCGAAATGCACTGGAAGCGTTCCGTTTTCGATGATTCTTTTCAGATCAGTGATGCAACTTTTCAATTGAATCAGTCGTGAACTACTTGAGGTAGGTCATCTTGGATTTAGAGCGTTGAAACGAACTCGTAGCGCGAGAATCAAGTTTGTTTTGTTTGTCATATCTTCTCTCAAAATCCGCAGAAAGCTATTACAGAACCGAGAAAAATGATCATGTTGGTTGCGTTTTGGTAAAGAATATGTTAACCAACTGGAGGTCATAGCTTTGTGTGATGCGCAGTCGACTGACTTCGATTATCCCAATAGGGCATTAAACATGGCGCCCCATTTGGGATTGGCCCATAAATCAGCACAAGAAAATCTTAAATTAATAGAAACACATGGCATGTTATTGCACAAAAATTGGTTTATGTGCCAATTTTGTTTTGAGCAAGGTTCAATTACGAATAGTACAAAAAAATCCTAAGCATAACATCCTTTTTCATTTTTTTTTTATAAAAAAAAAGACCGTTCACTTTTTTTTTTTATCAAAATCATGACAACAAATAACTTTTTTTTCTTTTTTTCATAGCAATGTAATTCTTATGGCCTTTTCATCTCGAGCATATAGGCGAGATTTGATCTCAAATATAAGACGAATGAAAACACATTACTAACTCGATTAATTAATAACATGACACCATACAATAATTTAAATTTTTAAATTGAATAATTCTTTAACATACTGATGAATATCCGAATAATTGAGCACTATAAAAGTTTCAAATAATAGTATAGCACACTATGCAACAAATAATGGACTTTACAAATACATATGCACATAAGCATCCAATAAACGGCGTGCGGCTGCCAAAAATAGATCTTCATTAGTTTGAACAGGGAGAAAAAAATAGTGGTGGGTATACCAACAAATAAATTTGAATAATAAGTGAAAACGATATTAGAGCCATGCTGATGAGGAATGGAATTGATGGCTCATTCATGGACCCCAAAAAGCGGAAAGGAACCAGTCGCTATATGGTGCTTTGCATGTCCATTTCTCATTGGCTCCCCCTTGCCCTGAGGCTTAAAATATGACAAATGATCGTTTCGTGAGTACTGCATTTCTTTCCATTGATATTGGTGATTTCCCATCTTTCGATTGCCACTGTCTTTATCATGAATATACGTACCTTTCAAGTTGGACTTTCTACATTCCTTAAGACTCTTTACTCACAATTAAGAGCTCGTCTACAGGATTCCACTCAAATTTCACATTGAATATTCGTCTGGAATAGGAACCTAGTATGGCCTCCGATTCTATATATAGAAGCGTAATAAGCTACCCATTTCTAGATTACTCCCACATTTTGCATGCACCAACTTCAAACTTCCATAGCCACCCTCACTTAAACCTAGATCTCTCCACCTTCGACAACACCCAATATGGCTAGAAAACTGATTCCTGTTGGCTTTCATTCTCTTCTGGTACTACTCCTGTTGAACTCCTTTCTTTTCCAATCGGAAGCCCGCCAGCTAGGGGGCTCGAATTTGGGTTCTTCTCTGAATGGTGTGGACTTGGACGGTTCCTTCAACAGATTAAACCTGCAGGGCACTAAGAATTCAGGGCCAATCAAGGGCAGTCCAGGCCATAGGTCACGAAATGCTCAGTTTCGAGGACAGGTGAAAGAGTCAGGTCCGAGCCCTGGGGTGGGTCACGAGTACTCCAGGGGCATGCACAACTAGCTAGCTGGCTGCATTTGCCGGTCTACAGCTCCTCAATCCATCGTCTGTTGGATTTACGTTTTCCCTCTCTCTTCGTTGCTGTTTTATCTTGTTATAAAATAATATGGATGGACGATCAATATTTAGAGTTGTGCTCTTACTCTATTGTGCATTGATCAGATCTCCATACACTCTGTGTTACTTTTCTTTCCAGTAAACATAATGTAATGACTCAGTTCCTATAATTTTTCTAAGGTAGCTCTCATATGATACTATCCAGTAGCAAATTCCCTCAGCATTATCGAATCATTACTATCATCACCTCTTGCCAAATTTTCATTCATTAAAAATGCCTCAAAATTCCTTATTAAAAACAATGTAAGACTACATTTATCTAACTCTTAAACTACATACACCAAGACTCTCTTTTTTATTTGGAATGTCTCTGAAATTAGATTTCCATAACAAGAAGAATGGTTATAAGTTGCATTTCCTTCGTTTCGATTTTAGTGTTTAGTTTTCTGGTTTGAAAATTGAAATATTTTCAATTAAAAATCTATTGTTGTAAAATGTCTGTGGATGTTATGTGTTAGTAATCTTCCACTAAACATCAAATATTCAATCGTCACTATACGACACAAAGGAGGGGCGCAAAAGGCAGGCATTTTTCGATTGGACGAATCTACGAACCGACATGTCGGTCATAACGGATATCTCGGCCAATAATTGTGCCCTCAACACCTTCGCATCTCCGCCAGACAACACCCTCCACCATTGTTGTGTTTCCTCCGGGATTGACCTGAAAGTTTAAGTTCCCACACCCATCACTGGCGCCGAAGTCGCAAAACCGAGCCAAATTGTTGAATGCATCGCCATCATGGTTACAATCTAGCCGTATCCCCAGGGTAGAATTGTGAAACCCAAGCTGAAATCACGATATCTAAGCTTAACAGAGCAACCGGAAGAATATGATTGATCCAAGTCAATTCTTTCAAATCCAAGCTGTGGTCTTCTCCTCCATATCCCAGCTCTCCTTTTTTTTTTTTTTTTTTGTGGGTTTTTTGTCCTCTTAGCGTTGCGTTGTTCGGCAGATGCAGCCCTTCGTTGAGGACGAAGGGAAGCGCATGCGTTGGCGTAGGTTGAGGCTTTTCTGCGGCTTGTAAACGACAACAATTTGCCCAGAAGAAGCCAAAAAACAAAGAAAAGAAACCCTCCAATGGCAGAGGGTATGAGTGTCAGAACACTGTGCCATGATGCTTTTCTGTTCAACGCAGTATACTCGAAAAATCAATTAAGAAAAAGAAGGGACCAAACGATAGTTTATAGAAAACGGCCCAGCCTTTATCATGTTCAGTAAATAATCTCTTTATTTTTTATAATGAGATGAATATCATATCAAGCCCGGACTCCTCGATACCCTAGAATTGCATTATATGCAGTTTTAACTCTGCTTTTGCAATCTAAAGCTGTGACCGCTAAGAGATAATGGAATAAACTTTACATTATATCAAATCTGGCCCTTTCAAATCAACCAAGGGATCTACGAAAAATAAAAGGAAAAAATTAATTTACAAGAACAAAAATAGAAAAGACCTTTTGTTGGGCTTAGGGGGTACAAAAGTAGGCTGGACCATTTCCCGCTTACTTTTGTTAAACCAAATTTATCGAAAGCAACAAGCAGTACAAACGTATATGCATATCGCCTTCACCTTCCACTGTCTGTAGAAGCCCTTAAAGCGTTTTTCGACCTTCTAGGAAAGCTTTTCTGAGGGACACAACGAAGGTAAATGCTTTATTCAGAGCACTTCGTTTCGGTTGTGACCCATTTAAAGAATATGGTTCTTCAATAAAGTCCTGAATAATGATAGCACCAAATTCTTTACAATAAGACAATAGTCAGGATAAACAAACAACGAGACTCACTACCAAAAGAAAGACGAGCAAATTAAAAGTAAGCAATACCTGTGTGGTGCATTTTCACAGGGCCCTGAAACCACTATTGTAGGCCAATCCCTAATCCAGGGAGAATCATCCAGGTATGTCATTTCCTTCATATTCATGCAAATGTGGCAGTGGGATCTGAATAGTAAAAGAAATATTTGACAAGGACAGATATAGCAGAACGACTGCAGCAATGGCAGTAAGTTCAAAAGCTGCGGCAGTATATTAGGCATAAAACAACAAAATTTACAGTTCATAAGTCTAATAAGTAGGTGAAATTAGCAACTTGTATTATCGAATAAAAGTCTTCCGTAGGGATCAGAAAGAGAAACAGAAACTAGGACTTGCTTCTGGTATGTAAAGCTGAACTTTTTAGAGAAGTTACACACACACACACACACACATTCACGTTCAGGCTTCAGGCACAAGTTCACAGAGAACCTAAATCTAGTGTAGTTAGAATCAATTAAATGCCACTTGGAACAAAGTTATAAATTACTTTTCGCTCTACTTCTTTCTCTTGATCTGCGTTCATGGGGGAACTAATGAGCCAAATATGCAGGAAGTTATTTCAATCAGTGTTTCATATGGGCAGAATTCAGGCTCTTTGTCCCCAAGCTAACCCCACTGGACAGGAACCTAGTATAGTTGCTGTCTATACAGTATTTGTTCATTCCTATTTACATCCCAGTGACCACAGCATATAAACACAAAGCCAAATTCAACTGAATCTCAAACCCAAATTTACAGCTTACCCATGATTTGACAGAAACCATGTAACCTCTTCCTATTTCTACTTTTCTTTGTTCTGTTGCTATGTGGACAACACTGTAAGATTTTGCTGAACTGAAGATATCTCCATTTCTAACATCTTAATCTGAAAGATAATCAGAAAACCATAAATCAATAGCAGGGAAAATCAAGCAGAGGACAAGCTTCTAAAGAAAATATAAACTGGTGGATTCCTACTATATAAAGAGGCCAAAGGAAGGGAAGACAAGCATATAAGAAAAGAAAGGAAATTAAGGAGGCTAACGTAAAATAAAAAATTATAAAATTATAAAAAAGACCATTTCTTGAAGTTGTTTCATCACAAGAATGGCCTCACTCCTGTAAACAAATATTTCTATCCATATTATTATAACCTTCACAAGGATTAATGGAACAGTCATTGTATTTCACATATTGAAACCAATCAACCTCAGCCAACTGTCTTGTTAAAGCTTTCTTGTCAAGCAATCACTTAATCTGTATCTCACTCATAGTTCTCTGTGTCAGAAACCAAAAAGAAAAATTAATATAGGCAACTCATAGTTCTCTTCATTGATATATTAACAGAATCCAAAGAAGAATAAGAACAGTGTTTCCAAATTTAGAAGCATTTCAATCACTTCATGATCTTCCTGTCAAATGAATGTATTTCAGGACACAAAAAGATAAATGCAGATCACAATCATGAAAGGCATGGTACATACTCAAGGGAGACTTTCTTCCTTGGTGGCACCTTTCTCCTACTCGTTACATGCAATAAAGCACGTGTATCAGGAAGAATGCAATCTGCCAATGCATTATTCTTACAATCTCAAGATGCCGTCAGAGGTCATCCTGAACTTCAGGTATAATCACTAATTCTTCAAAAGGAAAAACCTGCCCCACATCATGGCTAGCCATCATGGGTCCTACTGCCTTGGTTGAATATTAAGGTCCACCTGTGGCAAACAAAATAATTGTAAGCAACATCACTTCAGATTAACCTTTTTAACAAGTATTAACCTTGCAAATGCTAATGCAAACATCACTTCGGTTTTTACCAGGTGATATCACCTTTCTCCTAGTACAGGTCATATGCAGGTTTACATTTTTTCTAGTTGCACAACCTGCACCTATTATCAATGATCTATATATTCAGCCAAAATGCCTATGAGCTGAAATTTGGCAACAGAAAGATAGGAGAAGCCCTAAGGCTGATGTATGGCATCAAATCTGACCAATATTGTAGGAATTATGATGTTGAGTGAAAAATACAAGAAAAAGGAAAGAGCCCGAGTAGATTACATCTCCAAACTGCATCAGTCAATGACTTGCTAAGGATAGGCTGCAATTTCTTCCCACAAAACAGCAACATATATTCCATGCTTCATGTGAAAAGCAAGTCAACTGCAAGTGATTGTTTGTGATATGACTTGATGAACTATACCGAACAGAAACATTAGATACTTCTTCACTTACATGAATTTGCAGTTTCTGGTGCCCATAAGTCAATAAATCATTTATATCTTCGTTGTAGATCTCCACAAAGGACATCCGCAAAAGGAACTCCCGATCCATATCCTAACATTTAAGAAGATCCAATGAAAAAGAAGGCTAAGAAATCTAAATCCAAATTCCTGTCATCACAGCCAACCATCATTGTAAAAATTACTCTTTGCATGGGGCCCAATATGTCTGAGTAATGAAGAGAAGAACCCATTGAAGTATATGAACAAGCTGTCTAAGTATTTAAGACTTCAGAAATTCTAAACATATATATACAACAGATCAAAATCACCAAAAAACAAAAATATAAAAAACATTAGTATAATCTATCAAATAAGACCAGCAATTATAAAATTTTCATTATCTTTATTTATTTTTTTTAAATGCACTCAGAACTAATTAAATCTTTCTAAAAACAAAAAGCATAATTAACCGCAGGCTAACCAGGAAAACAAAAAAATTTCATCTTTTATCGTGTTAAACAAATCTTACACTGCAAGAGAGGAATGACCCCAGATTCAGTAGATGTCCCCCGCATTGTATGTATCTTTCCACTATTTGTTTGTTATAAGCAAATGCAATTACTACCTCATAGTACCAAATCAAATCATGGTTAGAGTTCAAACCCACAAATGTCAAAACCCATTTGGAACGGAGTAAAATAGCATGAAGTCTGAAACAAAAGATACTTAATATTGTACATGACCCACATACAAATGCACGGACAGACAGCATATTCAAGGTTAAAACCTTCAATTACCTGTTATGTTATAATAATTTGCAGAAACAAGGGGAAAAAGAGAAGACAGATATGGACGGAATAAATCAAAATTTTGAACCTGAAAATGACAATAATAGGCGAATCAAACTACGAAATGCAGCTTAAAATCCAAGAAAGAAGGTTCAAGAATTACAAGAAATAAGAATTAGCTAACCAAAGGTCGAGATGTAACGTTAAATCGACGAACGGCAGCAGAGACTACTCCTTTCGTACGAGCTCTGTAAAACCCTTGGGTTTTTACTCTTCTCCTGAGACTCTATTTACCAGCACCAAAACACAAGAACTTATGAACAAGATTCCGAGCAAAAAGAAAAGGAAAACGAAAGAACGAAAGCTCAAGATCTTTAATCTTGAAAGGAAACAAAAGATCCGAAATTAAAAGACCAAAAATTAATTAAAAAAAAGAGTTGGAGAGAGCACCGAACTCGAACTTGAGCCGGAGATCCACCAGGGAATGGCATTCGTGTCCTCGCCCGGTCTCGCAAGAACCGTTACGTGTTATTCTTTCTCATTTGAGAGAGAGATAACGGTTTAAATAGGGCGAAAAAAAGGTAAAGAAAAAGTAATTAGAAGTGAAAAAAGAAAAAGAAATTAAAATCCAAGAAAGGAAGTTCAAGAATTAGAAGTAAAGAAGAATTGAGGAGCCAAAAGGTCGAGATGTAGCTTTGAATCAAGGACCTTAACAAAGAATCAATGAAGCGAAACTCGTAAATGTACCGTTAAATGCACGAACGGCGGCAGCGGCCACGATTTTTTTCGTTCGAAGTCTGTGAACCTCTTTGGTTTTGTACTCTTCTCCTTACACCTTAACTATCAGCACCAAAACACAAGGAAAGAAGAAAAAAAAAAAAAAAGCAGAAGAAGAAGAAAGAAATAAAAAAAGATCCGAAATATCAAAAAAAAAAAAAAAAAAAGGGGAGGGAGAGAGAGAGAGAGAGAGAGAGAGAGAGCACCGAATTCTAACTTGGCGGAGTGGTTGGAGACGAAGATGGAGTTACCGGAGATCCGCCATGGACTGGTCTTCACGTCCTCCGGCGAGAGAGTGGCCTCGCACGAACCGTTGGATTCTCTCCGTTGGAAGGAGAGAAGAGAGAGATAACAAGAAAGGCAAAATTCCCGCCCAGCCGTCTCTCTCTCTCTCTCTCTCTCTCTCTGCTTTCTTTCTTGAGCCCCAAGGACGAGAACTGAGGCCCAAGGCCACAACGGTTTCAATAGAAAAATGTGTGTGTGTGTATATATATATATATATCTTGGGCTTAGCGAGCCCAAATGCACGTTGGGCCAAATTGACCAGGCCCAATTCAGTCGTGGGCTTCTGGCCGGCAACCAGAGACCACCGCAACAATCAATCACATTTGCGCTGCGCTGTTTGCTTTCAAAAGCATTCCATCGTCTTAGCTGCTCATATTTTGATTCTAGTAGTTAGTCTTATGCCTTATAATTGACCCGATCTTGAAACGTAAATTTCTTTTTTCCAAAGATCTCAGAATTTCAATCAAAATCCCATTCTCGACTTTTACAATCCCCCAGATTATTCGCATCTCTTTGTCCCGAATTCCCAAGTAGGTGGTGGGAACACAACTATATTTTCGAAGTCATCTTTCTGCTAATTCTTTTTGTATGTGGACTGCAACTCTCTGAATTAGCACAGCAAGGCAGCAATGTGCCAGCTTTAGTATATTGTGACGTACCCCAGTTGTCATTTGCTTTAGGATGGATTTCTTCGCAATGTAGAAACCAAATTGCAGAAGGCCTTGGGATGTAGCGAGTTTGGTGAAGTCGTACATTGAATTGGAAGCTTAAAAGGTCCTTTTCAGTTCGTTTGATTTGAATTGGTTGTTTTTGGCTGTGATTTTTTATAGCCCTCTCTGCTTTGAGCCCGCCCGGATGATGCTTGTGATGATGACAGAAATTAAAAAATAATAATAATAATATATATATATATATATAAAACAATATAACAAACATATGTTCTTGATTTGTTTGACTAGTTCCACGCTATTTTCTAGTTGTTGATGATAACGAACCAAATAATTATTTGTTATTGAAGACTAACGGCCTTTTCGTTTTTTATGGATAATCCCAAGAGAAAATTTATTATCGAATTCTAAACGCCCTAAGATAGATCCTTGTCTTTCCCTAGCTTCTGGGTATTCAAGTCTTTGTCCAAATATGAACCACATAATATTTGAAAAAAATAAATGGAAAGGTAAATGAATTCTTAGTTGACAACTAGACCTGCGAATGAGCGATTTGGAATTAATTCATCAGATCTTTTTATTTTTCTCTTCTTCTTTTCTTCTTCCTTCCCCCCCCCCTTTAATGTTTTCGAGTGTCATTCGCCAACCGAAGCTCTTTACAATGGCATAATGGCACGGGCCGCTGGCAGTCCCTGCTGGCATAGAACAAGAGCTCCTTTTGACTTTTTTGAATATTGAAACAAAAATTATCCAAATATAAGATCAAGTTGATGCCTCCAAATTATTTTTGAATAAAATAAAAATATCGTGATAATATTAATTACCTTATAAATTTAAAATAAGGTTATTTTTTAACATTTTATTTCATTCTTTTTATTAAAGAAAAAAACTTATAATCTCAGTAATAATAATTCTAAATAAATTTTTCTTCAAATCAATTACAATGTATTAAATTTAAAACTCGCCGGCGTACTCACATATAAATTTTTAAGTTGATGCGCCCAATTTCACTGCACATAACCTTGATTGTCCTATGTGGGCTGCTTTCATTTGGAGTTATTATCCTTCTTTTGTCACAAAGAAATAGAGTTCTCTTAAGGGTTAAAAAAAAAAAAAAAACAAGCAAACAAACGTGCGCTTAAACAATTGAGAATTGGGGTCTCATTCCCTTAAATTAGAATGAGTGACATCCTATAATCATATTTCCTATTTCCAAACATTGCCCCGAGGAATTATGGTGCCTTTAGAAGTTGGAACCTTTGAAAGATATCGAGAGTTGTGGTTGTGAGTAGGCGAGCAAAGCAAATCATGGAGACGGGGCCGATGGGCCATTAGTTTCCGAGAAACCCATTAAAATTTCTATCTTTTAGACTTCAATCTTAAAAATCTAAGTATAAAAAGAAGTATGATATATATATATATATATTTTTTATTGTATAAGTTAAGATTTAACGACCTCTTTCTGTAAACAAGAAAAAAATTTTCACCATTTTCCGGGAAAAGAGGAAACAAAATTAACCGAAAGTCGTGGTTGTTGGGCAGTTGGGCTACTCTGATCTGTCTTTATCATCGGTATCAAGTCAGCCGCGACAACATCGCTGCTCTTTAAAGGGTTCAGGTAAGTATATATAACATAAGGTTTCAGCCGGACGACTGAATCCTCTTCACCAACTGCACTTCAGAAATAGGAGGCAATGTGTAGGTAGGGTTTGTTGAAGAATTCATTTTCATTATTATTATTATTATTATTATTATTATTTACGGAGGAACTGAACCGTTGAATATGATATATCTTGCAATGATTATTAATTGTCACGATTTCTATTGATTCTGTTGAGAGGTCACTGCACCAGTCGAGCATGCATGAGTATACCCGGCAAAGGGAGGTTGGTTGAAGGGTCACTATCTATAAGAACATTTTTCTTCATTCTTACGCATTTACTCATCTAATGTTGAGTATCAATTCAACCCGATACGTAGAATTAGACAGGAATTTTATCTCAAATAAGCTGGGATCACAATAATATATACTTTTTTTTTTCTTGGCATAAAATTTTAGTTGGAATTCTCTCTCTCTCTCTCTCTCTCTCTCTCTTGTTTTTTTTTTGTTTTTTGTTAATCCGTAATACGGAGAATTAAAATTGTTGCCTGCTCCTGCAATTTTGCTTCAGCTTCTGTTTTCTAGTTTATTGGCCCTGGATATCATTCGCCCCCGGAAAGCAATTGCTCACCGTTCTCTGACAAACAATTCGTTAAATTGCAAGTGCAACGTGGGCCCATCGATTTTTTTTTCTTTTTTTTTTTTTGAATAATAATAATCAGCGATATTGAGATTGCTTTACAATAAATATTTTAGTTGTGACGTGTGCGTTACGCAACGTCCTGTCACACAATTGCTTTGCCACCCATTTATTTTTCCACTCAATTGCGGACTCAAAACTGGGTCAATCAGAACCATTCAACTTCTGTTATGTGGCCCGTCGACGGTGTTCTTCGTTAAAATTGTCAGCCAGTAATGTCGTTTGTACGTGGAACACGTCAGATTGATTCCATTGTTAAAATGCTATTCTTGTACTGACTGATAATTATTGTAAAGCAAATCGATCGCTCAATAATGTTGGCTACGAGGTTGTGCCGGGCAGGATTCGTAAGGCAGAAGATCGCCATCCCGCACTAACCTCACCTACTGCAATATGGGCCCCACTGCTGAGATGCCACTTTGCGGCCTTGCCAACCGAGCTCTTGCGTCCAATTTTTGTCCACATTTGTTCCGCTGTGGATGGAGAAAGTGGGTGATTTTTGCTGTATATATAGGAGCTAGCCCATGGAGTTTTCCCATTGTCCACAGAAACTCATATCCAATATTATTGTTTCTAAAGTGGATTGAGAATAATGGACAGCCTTGCAACCGAGAGGACAATTGTTGGGTGGGCTGCAAGAGACCCATCTGGGATCCTCTCACCTTATACCTACACTCTCAGGTGATTTTGAATCTTGATTTTTGTGTGTTTTTTTTTTCTTCATCTTCAATAGATGGCCTTTTTTGGTTCTGCTCTTGATCTTATGTCTCAATTCTCATGCTTTGATTTTTGGACATTTTTCTCTGCAGAAACACAGGTCCAGAGGATGTTTTTGTCAAGGTTCTTTACTGTGGAATCTGCCACACTGATCTGCACCAAATCAAGAATGATCTTGGCATGTCACGCTATCCCATGGTCCCTGGGTACCGTTCCTCAAAACCCATCTCTGTATTTCCCAAAGAACACTGAGCCACACACACACACACAAAGATTATTGTCTCTTAATTTTTGTTTCTCATAATGTTTGTTTCTTGGACATTTAGCCATGAAGTGGTTGGCGAGGTGGTGGAGGTGGGATCCAATGTGACCAGTTTCAGAGTAGGAGATACTGTTGGTGTTGGGGTTGTCGTTGGATGCTGCAGGGATTGCCATCCATGCAAATCAGACAACGAGCAATACTGCAACAAGAAAATCTGGTCTTACAATGATGTCTACACCGATGGCAAACCCACCCAAGGCGGCTTTGCTGAATCCATGGTCGTCCATCAAAAGTAAAAGAAAAAAAAAAAAAAAAAAACCCTAACTTCCCCACTTTCCCCTTTCAAACAATAATTCTGATAACCCATTTACCTGAGCAACAATTGATGCCTTTACCAATAAAGTATTGTCCTTTGATCAGGTTTGTGCTGAAAGTGCCAGATGGGATGTCACCAGAACAAGCAGCACCACTATTGTGCGCTGGGGTGACTGTGTACAGCCCACTAAGCCACTTTGGACTGAAGGAGAGTGGGCTGAGAGGAGGGATATTGGGGCTTGGAGGAGTTGGGCACATGGGGGTGAAGATAGCAAAGGCAATGGGTCACCATGTGACTGTGATTAGCTCTTCTGAGAAGAAGAGAGAAGAGGCTTTAGAGCATCTTGGTGCTGATGACTACTTGGTTAGCTCAGATGCAACCAGAATGCAAGCCGCAGCTGACTCCCTTGATTATATCATTGACACTGTGCCTGTGTTTCACCCTCTTGAACCTTACCTTTCTCTGTTGAAACTTAATGGGAAGTTGATATTGATGGGCGTTATCAACACTCCTCTCCAATTTGTCACACCTATGGTCATGCTTGGTGAGCCTCTCTCTCTCTCCCTCTCTCTCACACACACACTCGCGCGCGCACGAATATATAAGTTTCATGCGTCCTTTTGAGCGCTCAAATTTGTTTAGCTCCATATCTTATATCTGGAGTCTCTGTAACTTTGCTGACTAGGGTCTCATGGGGAAGATTAAAAAGTTGCGATGACCTTCAAATTTATTGCAAGTTCTTCACAAAGACTGAAAATTGCTATTTCTATTTATTCAAGTCCTTTAGATTGTGTTTGCTTTGGTTTCTGAAATCCTCTGAAAAGTCCAGCCCCTCAAGTAATTTTTAAGTAGGGAAAAGGAATTGTCCTTCTCTTTGGAATCTGATCGCGAGTGCTTTTTTTTTTTTTTTTTTTTGTCTTCTCGGGCAATTTTTAATTAGGGAGAAAGAGCATAGCTGGGAGCTTCGTTGGAAGTATGAAGGAAACAGAGGAAATGCTTGAGTTCTGCAAGGAAAAGGGCTTGACATCCACTATTGAAATCGTGAAAATGGACTACGTTAACACTGCTTTTGAAAGGCTCGAGAAAAACGATGTCAGATACAGATTTGTTGTCGATGTTGCTGGCAGCAAGCTCGATCCATAAACAAAAAGACTCGTGAATCAAACCAACCCATCATACTAAGATACCATCAGTGTTCCCTTTTTCTGCGTTTCCTTTACCAATGGTTTACTGGTATGCCTTAAAAAGAATAAATATTTTTTTTCCTAACTTTTTTTTTTTAAATTTCTTAATGTAATTTTAAATATTTGAGTGATTTTAATTTATCATCCTATTTCAATTGAAAACATTTATTAACAAAATATAATTTAATCATTATAAAAAAAATCAAAATTTATAAAATCAGAATATTTAACATTAAAATATAAATATTAAATACTTTATTTTTCAATTAAATATTTTATATGTCAATGTACTGTGTGTTCCAATCTTATTTTTCTCTCACTTGTTTTAATAAACTTCTTTCTTGTGCATATTAATATTTATATTTTTATATTTGTAAGTATGTTCACAAATCAAATCCTCCGTATCAATCAATTGTTGCTTTACTTGATTTTTCCCATCTTCTCTAACTTCTCTTGCGGTATTTTCCCTTTTCTTCTTCATTTTTATTATTTTGCCTCTCTTTATCTTCTTCTGTTTCTTTCTCCTACACCCTCTCCCCATTCACCTCCTCCTCCCCACTATCATTTTTTTGAGAACAGGTGCTTTCCAGAACTTATTAACAAGAAAAACCATCCCTAAAGAATCGCATTTGCACCTCATCAATAACAGAGTGTTTTTGGGCAATATGCATGTACTCGCCATTGTCTCCCTTTCTAGCACACTCGCATTGGCTCCCCCAAGTTCTATTCTCTGAATTTAATGTTTTTAAAAACGTCTATTGTAATTCTTCTTTTTCTCTACTCTTATCTTTTTTTGGGTTTTCTCCAATCACCGACTCCATTTCTCTCCTCTGCCCATCTCCTTCTTGTACTGACACCAACTACCGAGAAAACATTGCTCAACAAGAGCTGCTTTTGGAGGTAACAATCACCAATTTGGAGACGAAAACGTGGTTTCAATTGAAGATAAGGAGTTTCAATCAAAGAATAGGGTATTGATATATAAATTTGAATGTCAAATATCTTACTCTTATCTAATTTATTTTTTTTATAATTTTTTAAATTTAATTAATGTATAAAAATGATGATCAAAATATTTTATATTAATAATTTTTCTCGATTAAAAGAGAATCATAATATGTATAATTAAATTAGAATAAGTCAAATGTTTATAATTGCATTAAAAAAATTAAAAGGTTTAATACTGCAAATATGCTTATCCCAGAAATTATAAAACCAATAATCAGTGCATTGTGGGCTCTGTTAGCTCAATCCCCTGTAACTTTGTCTCCTGTAATAACGAAAGATGCCAGCCATTGTGGATAAAGAGGAATGCAATTTGACATCTAAGGCAGCATGGTTTTGTTGACTAAGTTATCTCGAGGGTTTAATCACAATCTTTGACACGTTGCCCTGTTAGGGATGTGGCAATAAATTATGATTGAGAACATTTTTTTATGGCTTAAAAAATGGAGACATGCGCATGATTACGTTATTGAAAAGAAAGGATATTCTCGGTGCTCCAAAGGGTCAAATGTTAATGTTTTGCTTTTTACCAGAAATTGTTTCCACCACTCGAATATGTGCCTCTCAAGGCACAAAAGAATAATTGAATTGGATATGCGGACCTTTTTTTGTTCATTTTCATATTTCACATATGTATATCTGATGCGTCCTCTTGTTTCAAAAGTCAAGATCCCTATCCCAATTTTAGACTTCTTCCAGCCAGAGGTGCTACAATAATTCGAAGGGCCAATCGGATAAAGGTAAATACCACAATTTGTCAGCTTTCACTTGACCATAGTAGGGGAAAAAATATACAAAAGAATCAACCTATAACAGATGAAAGCAGACAAGCCTACGCGTTAACAATATTACTCCTTCAGGCAGCATCTCGTCGAGTAGCTCTTTCAAACACATGACATCAAAACTGACTGAGATGAATAGTGGAATTTTACCGATTGCAGAAAAATACTCTCCTTATCCTTATCGTCTTTGGCTTCCATTGCCTCTACTAGAACCTCAACAACCACCGCCCACTCTGCCACTTCACCGCATTTGTTGTCGTTGTTAATTTGGGCGAAGAATTGGTTTATGGCGCTGCCATTAACCTGTTATCTTAATAACTGTCAGGAGATGCCACACGGTGGCTTTGTGTAGACTCAAGTGTCATTCTCAGTGACTTCCTATCGTACAAAATTCACTTTTTCAGTTTATCTGGCTGCATCAACAGCAGCAATCACCATCCCTCCGAATCAATGTCTGGACAGGAAAGGCTTGCATAATCTAACTATGAACTATGACTCTTATAATGTTGAAAAAAGAAAAAAAAAAATCATCGAGAACTAAAAAGCAATTGCGCAGTGAAGGTGTGAGTCCAACCTCTCAATTCCTGAACTTTTGTCGTTCATGCACGGAATTCAACAGGAAAAAAAAAAAAAAAAACCCGAAATCGAGATTTTCAATTTCAAGAATTAGGAGGTGTTTGTGGTTCTGGCATGACTTGACATTTAACTGTTGGCGTCCATAAGCCTGGACGAGGCTTTCTTGTCTTCTACACAAAACCCATTAATAGATGTACCACCGATGGCTTTTTCGAAGGTTCCATCAGTTTGGGGGGGGGGGAATTTTACAGGGTTAGATGTCAGGTTTCTCCAACAACCGTTTCGCTCCCAGAAATCATTTTTGGAATTTAGGGAATGGATGCGTTAGTTAAAAAACGAAGACGAGACGGTCAGGGCAAACAGCGAACGTCTTACCTCAGCCAATCAGAGGTATCCTGGTTCCGATTCATCCGTGGCATCTTTTGTCTTGGTAAGCAAAGGCCTGCACCCAGGCCACCTTGATTGGTAGGACAGCAATAATCATAATAACTTGGGGTACTGAATTTTCCCATGGATGCAAGCCACGAAAGATGATGCCTCGGTTGGCCTGGGCATTCAAGCATTTGTTTTGGCCCGTCAGGGACCCTAATTAGAGGTAGCTGGCACCCAACTTCGCTGCCTTTACGGCGGTGACTGCAGAGGTAATCTTTCCGTGAGAGTAGGAGCTGACCATGGACAATCAACCGTGGACTGCAACAACCTCGGCATTCTGGATTCAAGATGGTAAATGGCTTTAATTGTTTTGAAAATATTTGGCAAAATGCAACGGTTAGAGCCATACCCTTCGCCGTTGGGTGTTCCGCGAATTTTTCCCTGTTCACTAGAACAAGAAATACCCTTTTCTTCTGCTAACATCAATTTGCCTTGCCCTTATCTTCAAATACACGGCTATAATTGTCTCAAGCGATAATAGATGTAACTTATATCATCAACACAGGCAAACCTTCAAGAAAGAGATTCTCCTATACTGGTATATGTACTACAGTAAGATTTGGAAAATTTGTGTAAGTTCCACATTCAAAAGAAGCCCCATCAGATCCAATTATCAAGACAAGATCCATGAAACCAACTCCCCAAAGATGCAAATCAAATCACATTCAATAGACATTTGGTCAATCATCCTGGCCACCTAAAATATTCATCTACCCAGGCTTTGTTCAGTCTCTCGTTTCCACTCACAATGGAAACTGGCCTGCTGAGAAATCTCGAACTATTTTTCATTTTGCAGCACTTCTTCAAGCAAATGAGATGATTGCGACTTTATGCCGTCTCTTAGCTATCCTTGCCATTATATGATGTTCCGACTGAAATGTTAGCCCTAGTAAATCATAGTCTTTGACTGAAGTACATGTTCATAAAATATCTTGAAGGATTGAAGCCGCTTAATATCACTGCACGTCAAAGAGCAAAATCTTTAAGCTACAATCGAACAGACTGGAAAGAACCAGTGAAATATTGCTTGCCATACTTACAAATAGGAGAAAAGACAATGACCACACCGATTGGATACAAGAAAAATGTTGTCCTCTCCAAAAAAGGTAAAACTGCATTCAATTTGAAGATATTATTATCATATCATTTGATGAAAGCAATTTCCATGTAAAAATTAAATAAAAAAGTAATTTAAAAAAAAAATTAGCCAGTATTCCAAATTGTGTCTTATGATAATATTTAGCCAGATGCCACACAATGACATTACATTAGGATTTTGAAAACAAAATAACTTCTAAGTAAAGCACCACATCAAAAAACGCTGTTCCATTGCACCACATGTTGCCAAGTGTGAAAAATAAAAGTAAAACACTAAAAGAAACTTACCATCATAGCCCAAAAAGTTGAGATAATGATAGTAGGAGGCTGCCACCAAGAAGAGCAAGTTTGACAGCAATACAGGTATGAATCCATGGGATACAAATATAGGCGAGAGAAAATAATGCACAACTGCCACAAAATCCAAGATTTCATTAGTCTCTGTCAAACAAAGGTTTGAAACAAAGAGAAAAGAGACAAGATGAATAGGATTGAGAAAGAAATCAAAAGTAATTACCGTAAAGCATAACAAACATGGGAAAGAAGGAATTGCAGTGCACATCAAATGCATAGAGCCTTCAAATAGGGCCAAGAGAAGTCAGACCAAGCAGAAAAACATCATTGTAATAGAATTTATTAAAAAAAGGGGGAAAAAAAAGAATCTGCAGTTCTTACAAAAGGAATGAAAAGTAAAGAATATTAAAGATAGGTACAGCCACTCAGAAAGCAGAAGTTTCTAGACTTGCCATTCAACACGCTGCTCAACCACATGACTATTTGGGGCCTCCTCCCGAAGGTATGCATTGGTTAGAAACCTGCACAGAATGGACACATGAAGTCACCCATGCATGGAGGTCTTAATAACCCCAGTGGAGAAATTCAAAAGTGAAAATTTTAACCAAGAGAAACAACTATATCTCTAGTATGAAAATATTAGTCAGAAATGAAAATAACTAAGACATTACTCATCGCTTAATGACTCCCCAAGGGGAAAAACCAGAAATAACAAGAAGAAGAAGAAGAAGGAAAGAAGACCAACCATTTCTTTCCTTGATAAATGCAATTACCCTAGACAAGTGTTTTGTGGCTCAAATATAACTTGGTTATTAAGAGGTCCATATAAGCTTTTATGTTCATCCTACACATTTAAGATACTTTAAATCAAACTCATAGTTTCACATTGTGTCACTTAACATCACGTGCAGAGCAGGTGAAGTTTGCTGCTAGACACAAGAACCCATAGCATTTAACAGAGGCATGTCACTCCCATAACAATGTAGACTAATGGCTCTTACCAACAAAATGTAGCCAGAACTATGCCAGTCATTAAGAAATGGACAAGCAGTACAGAGATAACAACAAATACTGCATGTCCAGCACCATGGTCATACCTGAAAAAGAAACGGAGCAAGAAAAATAAGATTTGATCATTAGAGTAGTACTTCAACAACTAACTGCAAGGAAGAAATAACTGTAAAGCATGACAGTTAATACATTGGAAAAAATCCCAGTGCTGTGCCACAAAGATTCTCAATTTAAAAACTAGTTACCAAGATGCAGCAACACCTAATTATGCATGTGAAGGTCATACAGTTGCCCAATTTGTGAGAAGCTGAGCATAGAAATTTCAACATTGCCACATAATATCATACACATAACATCACAAACAGAATTCAACAGAAAAGCTCCCAGAAGGGTGGGCTTCTCGTGGGGAAAAACAAATAAAAACTCAAATCTACTTGCTCTATGATGACATAAAGATACTTGATTTTCACATTATTAGCGGTGCTGTGCCTCCACTGGAATGATAGAGTTAACTTACGCAGCACAATAAGCCAAAGTTGTCACTGCCAAAAGGAGGCTGCAGATTACAACAAAAGCAGGATCGTCACGTGCCCATTGATTCTTAGTTTCTGAGACAAAGTGCGAAAAACAACTTTTCAAATTACAGAGCAAGAATGCATTATTCCACATCCCCAATGAGTGCACTTACGGCACATCTCAAACCAGCAAATTCTGACAATGAAAAAATCTAGTAAATATTGCATGAACGCAAAAATGCCTTTGATCCACTTCTTTGTCTCCACAATAACCAGAGTGCCCGAGTTTAAACGATATTGAGTCATAAACATTCAAGAAGCACTATACTGACAAGAATGATGTTTCAGATCAAATTTAGAATTTTTCTTTTCAAAATTTTTTTGTCAAACTCAGAGTTCTAACACTGCACATAACCAAATTGGTTTACATGACTTTTTTTGTCTCAAGATTACATGAACTAAATTTATCCAAGGGTAAAACCAAGTCTCACAAGCATTTTGCAATGCATGCCTGAGCAACAAGACGAGAAAGAATGTTGTTATCAACACTCTTGGTGGTTTTACATTGTTTTACCATGCAGACTGGTTCGTTGAAAAAGGACAAAGGGCTAAACTGGCAAGAAGTTAATTAAAGAGCATGTTCTTGATGATATATCCGATGCTGGCCTACATGGCTAAAACAAGTTATTGTTGGGATATTACCGCTCAGCATTACCATATCAAGAACAATTGAAAGCCTCAGGAATAAAAGCCACACTGTTTTTGCTCTTGCAATATCAATAGCGATGCTCTAATCAGCAAGCTAGGGGATTAAAATTCAAAACATAGCTGCAAAACTGGGTTTGCTAGACACTGAGGAAATAAGGCTAAATGTCAGAACTTCAAGGAAAATGAACTTACGCTTGTGATACTTAGTGTGCTGATAGCTGCACCCAATGAAATCATTGAAATTTGACCACATGCAAAACACACCGCAACTTAATCAGAAATTGGGGAGTAACAAAATCAATGGAGTCCTGTCAGATTAGACTCCTTAGAGCCAAGCAAAGTTGGTCAGAAGTAACACAATAAAGCGCAAATGTCTTGAGAATGCTTATTAACAGTTAAAAAAAACGACATTAACCGCCATAACTGTAAACCAAACACGTTGCTAATTAACTAGAAACGACAGCATCGATCAAATGGCAACAAAAATGAGACAGCAGAAACAATTAAGGAAAGAAACCTACACAACTTTGGGTGAGGTGCAAAGGTGAAGCATTTGCCAGAATGTGTATTCGATGTCCATTTGTTGCCACTACACGAGAGAGAAAGAGAGAGAGAGAGAGAGAGAGAGAGAGAGGCGGAAAATTAAGATCTGATTGCAAGAACTCTAAGCAGAACAAGGAATCTAAAGTATTATATTTCAGCTTATAAAAGGCAAGAGTAACTACTGCGAGTTCTGAAATTTAATGCCAAAAATTGGATCCAACCGGTAGAGATCCGATCCAGAGAGCAACCAGAGAGAGAGAGAAAGAGAGAGAGAGAGAACCTTGACGATTCGTCGGAGATACTGAGGGAATACCGGATTAGGTCGAGATGCGGAGGACGATGCACGCCCTTTCGACGTCGTTGGCAACATCTCCTCTTCCCCCCCGCCTCTGTCTCTCTCTCAGAGAATCCAACGGATACTTCAACTTCTTCCTTTTTACCTCCTCCGAGGTCGATCGGAGATCTGTGGAGAAATTTTAACAGCCCAGCCCTTCCTTCGCTTTCTCCCGGCTGCAATGGCAATAAAACGGGGCCATGATGTCCTTCCTGCCCCTCTCTCTCTCTCTCTCTCTCTCTCTTGCTGGGTTCTGGAGTTTCTCGGCAATTGCGTTGACGGATAGACCCGTTTGGAGCAATTGTAATAATGGGCTCCTTTTGGGCCTAGGCTTTAGCCTGGACTGCTTGCTTTCTTTTTACGTTGTGCTCCAGCCTATGGATAGAGCTGTGAAACCGCCCACATCAATGACGTTGATGGCCATTTAGGCCACCAACGTGGATCGCTCATGGAATCTAATCGATTAAAAAAATTTAAATAAAAAAGATTGATTGTTCTCCGTAGGATGGATAAATCTTTGTTTTTATTTTTTTTTTTCAAATGCGCTAATAATCTTTATTCTTTTCCTTAAACGCTGCCGTTTCTTGGTTTTCTCCCTCCAGCCTCCATTCATCCCCTCTCCTCACTCCTAGTCCCAGAGTCGACCGGCGCAATCGGAGATTCCATCCCTCCTCGTCGCATCTCCGTCCACCAAGCCCTCGGCGGCGGCGGCTCAGGTATCTCTCTTCCTGTTACCGTATTTATGGACAAAGATGTATAATGTGTACGTATGCATAGGTACATGTGTTGTAACAACGACATGAAAGTGGCTCGAGTGAATGATTTTTATTTTCGGTAGATCCGATCGCAATTGTCGACATTTTATGAGTCTGAATTTGATTCGATGGTATATATATATATATATATATATATCGACATTTTATGAGTTTGAATTTGATTCGATTTTTTTTTTTTTTAAATTAACTCGTACAATTCTTTTTGTGGGACACCGATATGCATGAGTAGTGGCTGATGTGCTGTTATGGAAGAAATGGATTCTGAGCATGCTAGTGCTAGTTTCAGCAACGGCGCTGTGGGTTGCTGTTCGAGCGAGCCGGTTACAATCTCTTAATCATTTGTGGGCAATGTTTTGATTCTTCTCATATTTATTCTCTTCTTCAGGGCCGAGTCTGCTTCACTTCTCAGTCGGTACTTTACTCCAGAAATCATCTCTTGTTGTTTTAACACTACAGAGTTCATAAGGAGAGCTGTTCATTCCCCTTTTTTTTTTTTCAATTTGAATTTCTCTGTATTTTTGTTGCTTTTTTTTCTTAAGAAAAAAAAAAAAAACGAAGTTTGATTAGTAACGAGTGTTAGGCCACTGCCAACGGTTCCAAATCTGGAGATATCGGAGGAGACAGGTGCCAAGGCTGACCATGTGATTCAATCAGGCACTGTCAATTGCGTGTGACATTAGAATCGGTAGAAATCTCAAGCTTTCTGCTCAGCTCACGAGTCATTTTCTTCCTGGACATGGCATTGCTTGATCACATTTTCGGTTTGTTCTTTTTATGCACGGTGGTTCTTCAGGTTGCTCTTGCGTTGTGGGTGAAATCTTTCCTTGGTAGTCTCTTCAACTTCCTCACTCTTATCTTCATCGGTGAATTTCTTTCTTTGTTTGTTTTTTTTTTTTTGGGTTACCGTTGAATAATGTTTCTCTTAATGTGGATTAGCTAAGAGCTTGCTAAATATTAATGCCCTTATGTCCGCTGCAGGTGTTCTTCTGAGTCTACTGGTCCCTGTTGTGTGCGACAAATACCAGCATCACATTGATAAAAAGCTGTCTGCAACACATAATATCATCCAAACACAGCGTAGGAAAATAGATGATAGCGTCCTGAAGAAGGACCCATTGCCATCAAACAAGGAAAGGAAGATTCAGTAGGTTAGTCTCCAGATTTTTTGTTTTTTTTTTTTTTTTTGGGCAGCAACGATGGGTATTCTCATCCTTGATTTGGTGCTTGGCTACTTGTTCTCTTTTAAAGGCTGTAGACGCCATATAGATGGTGTGGCTTTTAGACCCTTGTGCTCATTCGAGATTAGTATGTCTTGATAGGACAATTAATGAAATGTGGGTTGGAAGTGGAGCTGAGTCCTGTGAAAACTCAATACAAGACTCGATATTCACTGATACGGTGTTATTTCTGGATTTTGATTTCTTGCTCTCTCTCTATCTCTCTCTGATTCTTGTGCCCTTTTTCTTCTCTCTCTCTTTTTTTTTTCTGTCCTGCGTTTCAGTAGTATTAAAGCATTGAACGAGCATTTGCTCGCAGTGCTCGAGTAGCTTTTTTTCACTTTTGGTGCATAGGGAAAAAGAGAAGCAAAAGCAAAACATATAAAAAAAGATAAATAGTACATCAGAGTACATGCAAGCACAGCCATTCCGATAACGACAGTTACGCTTAATCTTGTTTCCAGGACAACTCTGTATGTCCTCTTCTCTTGTGAACTGTGACTGCAACGGTTCTCGAAGAAGCAACAGATTGGGTAAGCACCAATCTACAATTGATAAGACTTTTTATGGGTAAGCTTTTGCTTCAACCTCGAAATTTCACTGCAGTGTACATATGAAAGTCACTCGTATTTCTAAGAACTGTACGTATGTAACCACATGCATGAAGTGCCAAGTACAATACAGTAGCAATCCTCATTACACAATTAATGTGTTAAAAAATCAAATGGGTATGGCCTGTTTGGGTATGCACTTTCAAAAGGCAGAAAAAACTAAAAAGAAAAAAAAAAAGAAAAGAAAAAACAGAAAAGCTTCAACAATTGATCATTCAGATTTCGAGAAATTTTTAGAAATGGAGACAATGTTAGACTCCGGACCACTCTTTCCCAGTTCAGAAGCTAGCGTTCACGCGACTTTTTAGACTGCCCGTGATTTTGGTACCTCCTAGGAATCTGCTGATCTGCTCAGTAAAACTTGGCGCCAAGTGTTAAGAAGAGGCACGCACACTGTCACCTTCAAATGGGTGGCTAAGAACTTAATGGTAGAGGTTCCCGGATTTCGTGATCCAAATCACGCCATGTATATCAAATTGTTCAAGAAATTCCTTCTTTTTTTGGTGGGGGGGGTTCTTGTTTATGATTTGTCTATGCGCTTGTAAGTGTACCATGTGTCACTTAGTCACTTAAATTTCTCTTCTGTTGAGCATTTGATTTGTTTTAATATAATTGTTTCCAAATAGCTCCTAGGATATCTGTTCCCTTTTCATGCATACGGAGGATTTTCGTGGGTGTGGACGCACGTTCTGGAGCTCTCTGGCAGAGAGAAAGAAATCTGTCCAGGAGCTGGTACACAAATTGTGTTGCACAAATTGGCATTTTCCCCGAAAAATAAAAAGATTAGACAGAGGCCTATTTCTATTTGATGTCGTTGTTTGGTTTCAATCCCCTCAAGTCGAATTTTGCACGCGGTCTAAAATCTGCGTTACATATCCAGAGTGGCTTGTTTAAGAGATAGAAAATTTATTTTCTGAAACACTCTAATAATTAATAACTCAGAGCTCTATTTTCAAGATTTTGAATTTTAATGTTGAGGAGGGGTTATAAAATTTATAAAAAAGAGAGAAAGTTACTACTATTATCGTGTAATTTACAATTTAATAAGACCCAAAAAAAAAAAGAAGAAAAAGAAATGAGAAATTCTCGCTAGATTCAAAAGTCATGTGAATCTTGTGTCCGACTAGTCGGGTTGTTATTAAGGGTTTGGCATGGAATTTCGTTCTTTCCAGTGATCTAATGGCGATTGCTGCTACAATACAAATTAACACCAATAAACGATGCCAAATATCGACAAAAATCTCCAAAAATGACTCTCTCCATCCGCCTCATTTGCAATTCCTTCCTCCAAAACTTGCCCCTCCGTTTTGGTGCATAGACTTGTCAATGCGAAGAACGACGCAGAAAGTATTACATAAATATTCAGCACTGCGAGTCGCCCTAAATGAACTCGTGACGTTCTCTATTTTGTTCGAGACGAGCAAGAACAGAATTATATAGCCCAGGCCCACTGAACAAGAAAGACATTCACATTTACCAAAGTCCCCGTTGATTATGAATCATAAGCCTAGTTATACCGTGACAAAGTAATGATGAGCAACAGATATACAACGGGATAAGAAGGTTTTACTCTCAGCAAGTTGGAAAGGAGGAGTCAGGAAGTGGATTAGCTAAAGGACGCTGCACATTTGAACGAGTACAAGGTTGGTTGGTTTTAGATTCGTTGGACAGATGAGTAGTTTGTGGGTGGCAGACCAGAGGCATGCAGGTCTACAGATTTGATAGAACTCATCCTCTGGTTTGTGGCCCCGTCCCCAGCCCTGGTGCAACATATGCGCTGCTTGACTCTTTTTCATCTTTGGCGAGAGTAAATTGTAAATATTTCTCCCATTCCGCGTCTCGGTCCCATTATGTCAAAGTGTTTCTTCTTCTCGCTCCTCCTCGGCCTCTCGCGTTCATTTTAAAGAGTCTGTGAGGTTTTATCCATTTACCAACAATCACATTAATTTTGTGATAAACTAAAAATTTCATTCGATTATCAATCGTTGTATTTGCAACGATTTATTTGTAATCAGCCTATGATAAACCATCGATTTGTTCATTCAATCTTTATTTTGGCCTATGCTCTTTAGCGGCGGATCAAGAAATTTTTTTCGAAAGGGGCAGATTATGAAGGCGGGAGGTCTCATTTGCAGGCCTAACAAATGCTTTGGGGTGTTCGCTCAACATCGTAAGGGTTACAATATTAGTAGAACTTTGAGATATTTTAATTTGAAACAATACAATTTGTCAACTTGAATTAATTTGGGGTATTGGATAAAATAAAATAAAATAAAAATTTTAACTCATAGTAAGTAAATTATTTATTTGTACTTGAAAAAGCTGCCGAATTAAATTTATATAAAAAAAAATTGTCAAAATTGCAGTTAAGAGAATTCTAAGAAACATGACTCATTCATTCCAATTATTATTCTTATATAATATGCTACATTAATTAATGGCAAAAAAAAAAAATCACCATTTGTTATTTAATACGTGTATTTAAAATAAGAGAAGAAAAGAAAATGCTCGACACAACAAGAGTTGTATTTTTTTTAAGTGCAAGCCAGCCATTACATGACTAAGAATTCAATAAAAGAAACTGTGACCAATGTAAATCTCGATGCATGAAATTCACACGGGAAGTTGAGAACTTCATTTAGTACTGAACTATAGAAGAACATTGAGAGCCAAATTAGGCGGGATTTGTGTCTTTTTTAATGACAATTGTCACAAGCTATGGTCTTGGGTCTGGCGCAGGAAGCTGTAGCCTTCACGGAAATAGCACACCGTTGTGCAGGAGAAAGAATCTGCGAATATGTTAAGGTGCTCAGCAAAATATTCCGGCATTAGGATCCCTTTTCACTCCCGTAATAAGGCTGGAAACCAGCCTCGACCGATGTTGGGGTCGAAGTCAAAACACTCAAGCGCATGTGAACGGTGGACTTGAGTCCACACTCACTTCAGTCACTTCGGTAAAGATTCCTCTGTTTATTACAAGAGATTTTTAGTTTAACGCATTTAAAATAAAAAAAAAAAGAACTCATATATATATATATAAACAATCAATTTTTTACACTTAAAAATAAATATAATAAATATTTTTTATAATAATATTAAAGGGCAAAGTCATATATATATATATATATATATTTATTTATTTATTTATATTTGTCCCCAACTTTAGTTTGCCCCACCCTATCCTTTTTCACTCATATATCCTTTTGTTCGCCACCTAATAGTGCCAAAGATTAAAAAAACAAAAAACACAAAGCGAATGACACAGGAGCTCATCTTTGTTTCTTTTCCTAAAGATGTATCTTTTATTTTTTTGGGTTAACCTTTTTTTATAATGTTTCCAATGTATCAACCACACACGTTAAATTAAGATTGGCACTTTACGATATCCTCAGATCTTTCTCTGCGAACACGTACCAGCTGTTCCTTGCTCAGTACCCATTTTTTACATCCGCCAACTCCCCGTTAAGCTTTCTTTCATTGTATATGCAACACTTCATCATTAGCGACCGTTCTCTGCTCCTTTTAAGCTTTATTCCTAGCGATTTGTTCACCAGAACAACTATAACTGTAGTTGGTCACCATCTCTCTCTTAAACACCCCCACTATGAGTATGCAACGTCTGGGCCTTGACATGTTACAATAGCTCGAGAAATCATGAATCTTCATTTCTTGTTCTTGGCGCTTCTTCTACATCTAACCCCCACGTTAACTCTCAACACAGACGGGGTACTTTTGCTTTCCTTCAGATACTCCATCCTCAGCGACCCTCTATCAGTCTTGCAAGACTGGAACTACGGTGATGCAACGCCGTGCTTATGGAATGGAGTAACCTGCTCAGAGACGGGCCTCCCCGGCACGCCAGACATGTTCAGGGTCACCAGCTTGTTGCTACCAAACAGCCAGCTTCTGGGTTCTATCCCACCCGACCTGGGCTACATTCAACACCTCAGACATCTTGATCTTTCAAATAACTTCTTTAATGGGTCATTGCCTGGTTCCATTTTCAATGCCACTGAGCTGCAAGTTGTGTCGCTTTCAAGAAATGAGATCTCTGGTGAATTGCCTGAGATTATTAGTGGATTGAAGGGTTTACGGCTCTTGAATCTTTCTGATAATGCCTTGGCAGGGACTATACCTAAAAATTTGAATGCTTTGCAAAATCTTACTGTCCTTTCTTTAAGAACAAATTACTTTTCTGGTTTTGTTCCTGGGGGGTTTAACTCTGTTGAAGTGCTGGATCTGTCGTCCAATTTACTAAACGGGTCTTTGCCTCTTGATTTTGGCGGGGAAAAATTGCGGCACCTAAATCTCTCTTACAACAAGATTTCAGGGTCAATATCAGCAGAGTTCGCTAAGACCATTTCAGGCAACGCGACAATCGATCTCTCCTTCAACAATCTGACTGGAGATATTCCAGGGTCCTTGTCTTTGCTGAACCAAAAGATGGAATCTTTCATAGGAAATGTGGATCTTTGTGGTAAACCATTGAAAAATCTTTGCACAGTCCCTTCAACACTCTCTACTCCACCAAACGGTACAACGACCTCGCCAGCCATAGCAGTAATCCCCAAGCCATTAGACTCAGCGCCAGTGCCACCAAATTCAACAGGAACAGAGGGAACCACACAAAATCAGGCCCGGACTGGCCTAAAACCAGGTAAAATCGTGGCCATCACCATGGCAGATTTAGCTGGAATAACTCTTCTTACTTTAGCCATCCTCTACGTTTACCAATTCAAGAAAAGGAAGACAACATTAACTGTGAACCAAATCAAAACCAACCCGCCAAAACTCCCACCAGAAGCCATGGTATCCAAAGCAGACAACGAACCAAGAAAGCCCACAACATGGTCATGCCTTACGATCAAAAACAGCCGAGAAACATCAGAAACGACAACCTCCGACAGCGACCACGAATACAAGAACGAAGCTGGTGAACGATGCGAAAGCGGCCACAACCAGAAAGGAGGGAAGCTGGTGATGGTGGACGGCGAGACGGAGCTAGAGACGGAGACCCTTTTGAAATCGTCTGCTTACATATTGGGTGCGAGCGTGGCGAGTATAGTTTACAAGGCGGTGCTTGCCGACGGCACCTCATTTGCCGTGAGGAGAATTGGAGAAGGTACTGGCGCGGCGGCGGAAAGGTTTAGGGACTTCGAGATTCAAGTTAGGCTCATGGCTAAGTTAAGGCATCCCAATTTGGTCAAGGTTCGTGGGTTTTACTGGGGAATTGATGAGAAGCTCGTTATCTACGACTATGTCTCCAATGGCAATCTCGCTACCTTCGGTTGCAGTAAGTTTCTGTCTTTCTGTCACCGGTGTATTTTAGCATATTCTTCTATTTTTGTGCTAACGTACGCGGCATAAATCTGGTAAATTCGAGCAGCTTGTTTTCTCTTTCGGCCAGAATGCCCTGTTCTTCCGCCTTCAACTTTGGTCACCGAGTTTTTTCTTTTTTCTTTTTTTTTTTTTAAAAAAATCTTTTCTATCTAGGCACAAATCAATTGAGCTTGAGTGGCCTCCCTAAAGCAAAACCCAACAATTAGCTTCAATTTTTTTTTAAATTGGAACTTTGTTGAGTTTAATTTATTTTCTAAATGGACTGATAAAATGGACTAGAAAAGATTAAGAACAAGATTATTAAGTAGGGTAATGTGATTTAATTGTCCTTTGAATCTTCGTTTAGGTGATCGGACAGCGACCAGCAGTGGAGGAAGTATAGAATGTCTTGTTTAGACTGTAGAGTAAATTTGTACCAAGCCAATTACTAATTTACAACTAAAATGATAACACTGGCTACAGGCCGTGCTAGAGCATGGTGGCGGAGTAGGTCCAGCAGTGAGGATTTTGTTCATACACAAAAGGAGTCGCACAATGTGCCAAAAATCACGTGTGTCACTTTCGCAGAAAAATCGTATCATATTACCACTTTATTAGGCTTCACTGTTTTTGGTTTTCCACACGGTATACGTTACTGTATTGGGCACATGTCTTCCACTCTTACTTGGTCCCGTGATGCAACTTTGCTTCCTTTCAAGTCCTGTTCTGCGTTTGTCTGCAGTCTGCACCTCTTTATCCTTAATTTAATTGGGACTCAGACTCCTATAATATTCCGCCCTTGAATACTGTGTTAAATTGCTCTTAGTTACAGATCTGGTACCTTGTGCGCAATAGCACGTTACAAAATTGTGATTTTTCCATTCGTTATGGATCTAAACTGAAGTGGGGTTCAAGCTAGCTAACCTAGTTTGGACTATGCTTTCTGCGTTGCTGTTGTTACACATGATTCAAGATTTTAAATTGAGTCACGCTTACAGGAACTGTTACTGTATTATCTTTAGTGAATTTCATTGATGTCGCACATGTTTGTAAAATTTCTTTGCCAAAATATGTTGGAGGGTTTTCCATGACAAAGCATATATGTATCGTATTGTGAGAGAAATAATTAACTGTTTGGATTAATCGTTATTCCCTGACAAGCATGTCCCATAATCATTGTTTTCCTGTGGAAAATTTCAGGAAAGCCAGGCTCATCGCCAAGCCTTCTATCTCTTGATGTTCGATTCAAGGTAGCAAGAGGAGTTGCTAGAGGATTAGCCTTCATACATGAGAAGAAATGCGTGCATGGCAACATCAAACCAAGTAACATCCTCTTGGACTCCTATTTGGAACCGATAATCTCCGATTTTGGGCTAGACCGCCTCGGCTTGGGCAACAAGAAGTACAGAGCGAGCAATTCAGGCCGTCACTTTGGCAGCCAAAGGTCCATGGCAAGCACCCCAGAAGATCACCCCATCACCGCCAGCCCTCATGCACCCTCCACTGCCACCGGCTCCTCCTCCGCTAGCGCATCTCCATATCAAGCGCCGGAGTCGTTAAAAAACCTGAAGCCAAGCCCCAAATCGGACGTCTACTCATTAGGTATTGTTTTGCTCGAACTTCTCACCGGGAAAGTGCTTTCAGAAAGAGAGCTGAGTCAATGGACTGCCGGTTCAATGTTGGAAGACAAGAACAGGGTGCTGAGATTGGCTGACGTGGCAATCCGGTCTGACGTGGAGGCTAAAGAGGATGCCTTGGTGGCAGGGTTAAAGCTAGGCTTTCGTTGTGCCTCTTTTGTGCCACAAAAGAGACCGTCCATGAGAGAAGCACTTCAGATTCTGGAAAAGATTTCAAACTAATGATGTGTTTGGGACCCATAAAAGCGATGCTTGTTGGATTAAAGTGTGTTGCTTGTTTTTATCTTTTATTGACTTGAATGGTGCATAAAGATGAAAAAGCACCCGTGAATGTGGATACGCATTTGACTGATTAATTATATATATATATATATATATTGTTTACTCCATAAGATCCTTTTGATGGTACGTCTTTCGTTGAATCTAGTATCTAGTTACTCGATCCTAGTTCCATAAGCTGGAGGGGCTAAATCTCTACCCTTTTGTTCAGTCATTTTTCTTATACATTTTTTTAATTTCTTTATCAATGTTCTTATGAGTTATAAAATAAACAAATATATACTTTTTTGAATTTTCATCATAAACCTCGTACCAAAATCAAAAGGTAAGAATATGGGTGTCTCGGGAGGGGCACGGGTTCTCTCTACCAGCACTCCATAATTGATTTGTACTTGTGGAGGAGCATTGAAGGATGGGTTGGGCCTTGTTGAACAGTGAGCAGCATCGACATGTTGCCATAAATAATGTGGGTTCGGCTGATCAGACCAATCTAAATCCCAAAGTATATGTCCAACTGCAAAGCCCACAACGAAGCTTCAGATCGTTTACGTTAATCACATGTCTTCAATGCTACATCGAGGCCCACTTTCGCACGTTTTCCCACGACTTTCGCACGTTTTCCCACGAGAGAAGAATGGCTTCAGTAGAGTGGGAGATCCACAAGAAGCGGATATCGCCAGTTTCTACTTCCAACAGCACCAGTCAACCCACCAGACAAGTTGAATAATCGGAATATGTCCGAATTCGACAAACAGATCTTTATATTGTCCGGCCAGAGCAACATGGCCGGTCGCGGCGGCGTGCACAGAGACCAACACCAGCACAACCAGCACTGGGACGGCGTCATCCCTCCCGAATGCCAGCCCCACCGCAACATCCGCCGCTTCTCCGCCGAGCCCCACTGGCAACAAGCCCACGAGCCACTCCACGCGGACATCGACACCAAGAAAGTGTGCGGGGTTGGGCCCGGAATGTCGTTCGCCAACGCGCTGAGGGAGCGCGTGGACGTGGGGGTGGTGGGCCTGGTGCCGTGCGCCGTGGGCGGAACTGCGATCAAAGAGTGGGCGCGTGGGAAGGAGCTGTATGAGAATATGGTGAAGAGAGCCAAAGAGAGCGTTAAGGGAGGTGGGGAGATAAAGTGTTTGTTGTGGTACCAAGGAGAGAGCGACACGTCGACTCAGCATGATGCAGAGGCGTACCAGGGGAACATGGAGAGGCTCATAGCGAATGTTAGAGACGATCTTGGGTTGCCTTCCCTTCCTATCATACAGGTCACCGTAAATTTTGTAGTATATGTTTGGTCTAATTCCTAAATTAATAATTGTTATTTAATGACTATTAACAAAAATTATTAACTATTAATTTTATTTGTTTAGTTGCAAAGTGTTGGTCTTAACGGTGAGACGTGCGTGCGAAGGGCTGATGTTAACAATTTGTGCGTTTGACTAAATTGACTGTAATGCAGGTGGCAATAGCGTCTGGGGACGAGAGGTACATGGAGAAAGTGAGAGAAGCACAACTGGGGTTGAGGGTACCGAACGTGGTGTGCGTGGATGCCAAGGGATTGCAACTCAAAGAGGACCATCTCCATCTAACCACTCAAGCCCAGGTCAAGTTGGGCCGCATGCTTGCCGATGCATACCTCACCCATTTTGCCCCGCCGTGATTCACCCAAAACAAATGGTTCAATTACATGTGTGTGTGCGTGCGTGCGTGCGTGCGTGTGTGGGTGTGTGTGTGTGTGTGTGTGTGAGAGAGAGAGAGAGAGAGAGAGAGAGAGAGATCCCCAGTTGGTTCAATATCTCTGCACCTCACTCCGAGTAGTTGTAATTTGAAACTTAAAACGACTCTTGTGGCATTCAACTACAATAATTAAATCCATCCGTCAATCTTCTTCTAAGTTTAGTTGTCAGGGGGCAGCAAAACGATGTTGTTTTGATATATCTAGCCCAAACAATTCCGAATGTTATCTTCCCCTATGCGAATATTCGCAGAAAAAACTCCTTTTCCACGATTTCTCCTGGTTGGTGGTGCCGTCTTCAATCATTAACCACCGCCGCCCCCCCCCACCCCCGCGGGGCCAGACCCAATCGCTGCGAATCCCAAAATTGCAAGTTGCCATCAACCAACCGACCTCCCCGAAAAGAAGGTAGCTTTACATGCACTCTATTAAATTCAACATTTAATTTTATTTTTTTTTTAAGATCAGAATCCAATATAAGTATTTAAAATTTTCAATACTGAAGTATAAAAAAAGTTTATGAGTTAATTATAAATTTAAATAAATTTAGTATTCAATTATAAGTTAGATACTGTTTAAAATTAAATTATTTTTTGTATATTTTTTTTTTGCTTCTACCAAACCAAAACGCTCTCTTTTTAAATAATTTTTCACAAAAGTCCACCTGAATTTCGCAGCACCTCCTTGTGGGCCTAACTTCCATGTGGACTTGATTAGTAAAGCAGCAATCCTACTCGGCTGCGATTGCTTTAGAAAATAAATAAATAAAACCAATTGCAAGCGTGGTTTAATTTACGCGCTCCATTTCCCACTCCACACGAGCGTGAAGCTGTCTTTTTGAAAAAAAAATAATAAAAAAAAATAAAATATATATATATATATATTATTTTTATTTTTATTTTTTTATCTAAAACCCTCGCCAAACTTCACACACGTATATAGAATCGCCGCCTAGACCTCCTCTATCCGTTGCACTGTTACCGCCACCAACGCCGCCGGGGAAAATGGCCAACACAGTTGCTTCTAACCTCCGTACCCCGTCCCTCGGCAACAGACTCTCTTCCTTCTCTCTCTCCTCCAACAAGTTACCCCCTTTCTCTATCTCTCTCCGGAATCAGCGCCGCAATCCTCGCTTCATCGTCCTCGCCACCGCCTCCGTCGGCGGAAAGCCCACCGTTCTCGTCGCCGAGAAGCTGGGAGAAGCGGGGCTGAACCTGCTGAAAGAGTTTGCCAACGTGGACTGCTCTTATAGCCTCACCCCGGAGGAGCTCTGCACCAAGATCTCGCTCTGCGATGCCCTGATCGTGAGGAGCGGTACTAAAGTGACCCGTGAAGTGTTCGAATCCTCTGGCGGAAGATTGAAGGTTGTCGGGAGAGCTGGAGTCGGGATTGATAATGTGGATCTGGCCGCCGCGACGGAGCATGGTTGTTTGGTGGTCAACGCGCCGACGGCCAATACCGTTGCGGCTGCAGAGCACGGAATCGCGTTATTGGCCGCCATGGCTAGAAATGTTGCTCAAGCGGATGCGTCTGTTAAGGCTGGTATGCTGTTGCTTTTCCTTTTCGTAGCCTTTGTATTCAAGGTTCTTGGGTTTGCATGATTTGGCCTTCGTTTGGACATTTCATCGAACAATTATGTTTATTATACCTTTTGCATGGTACTGGATCTGATTACAAGAACTGACAAAAAGATTGGGTATAGTTCCAAAATGGATCCCTTTTACTCAAAAGAAATTCAATTTCAGGAAGGGTTTTCCAAAATAAAAAAATTTTGTACCAGCACGGTGGATCTTGAATCGGAATCAAGAAAGCGACTGTTTTCAGCCTTTCCCCCTCTTCTCGTCTTTCCTCTTGGATCTTGCTTATACCATTCCTAGATTCTGTTATTTTATACGTTTGCAGCTAGGCAATGAAGATTTAGGATTTAGGACAATAATTTTCTATAGGCGGTGTTGTTGGAACCGAATTTCATACGATTTGTATCAAAATATCGTTATTTTGATATATGTTGGGGTAATTGTTATTTTGTATTTTGGGTGATCCAGGAAAGTGGCAAAGGAACAAATATGTTGGAGTATCACTTGTTGGGAAAACGCTGGCAGTTATGGGCTTTGGAAAGGTTGGATCAGAGGTTGCCCGGCGTGCCAAGGGGCTTGGCATGCATGTGATTGCACATGATCCGTATGCCCCGGCTGATCGAGCACGGGCCATTGGTGTGGGGCTTGTGAGCTTTGATGAAGCCATAGCAACTGCAGATTTCATCTCCTTGCACATGCCACTGACTGCAGCTACATCAAAGATACTCAATGATGAAACCTTTGCAAAGATGAAGAAAGGAGTTAGGATTGTCAATGTTGCTCGTGGAGGAGTGATTGATGAAGAATCTCTGGTGAGGGCATTGGATGCCGGAATTGTTGCTCAGGCAGCTCTTGATGTTTTCACAGAAGAGCCCCCACCAAATGATAGCAAGTTGACACAACATGAGAAGGTTACAGCAACTCCACATCTTGGTGCTAGTACTGTGGAAGCTCAGGTTCGTATGCCCATCAGCATATGTAATTTCCATTGCTTCATCTCCTATTTATGTAAACAAATACTCTTTGGGTTTGATGTGCAGGAAGGGGTGGCTATTGAAATAGCTGAAGCTGTGGTTGGTGCTTTGAGAGGGGAGCTTGCTGCTACTGCTGTCAATGCGCCAATGGTACCTGCAGAGGTATTAATAACAGAACTTTCTGTCACTGTTTATTTACTTTTGTGTGGTATAGGTTTGGTTGGGCAGTAAAACAGGAGTTTCACTTCCCATTGTTATCCTCCATTACAGGTTCTAACAGAGCTGAAACCATTTGTTGTACTGGCTGAAAAGCTTGGGAGACTGGCTGTCCAGTTAATAGCAGGTGGAAGTGGTGTGAAAACTGTGAAGGTTACTTATGCTTCCGCAAGAGCTCCTGATGACCTTGACACCAGGGTGCTTCGTGCAATGATTACCAAGGGTCTGATTGAGCCCATATCCAGTGTCTTTGTGAATCTGGTTAATGCTGACTTCACTGCCAAACAGAGAGGACTAAGAATAACTGAAGAACGCATTATTCTAGATGGTTCTCCTGAAAGTCCACTTGAGTTTATTCAGGTTCAGATTGCCAATGTGGAGTCAAAATTTGCCAGTGCCATATCAGAGATTGGTGAAATTAGGGTTGAGGGACGAGTGAAGGATGGAATTCCTCATTTGACGAAGGTTGGGTCTTTTGAGGTGGATGTGAGTTTGGAAGGTAGTATCATACTCTGCCGACAGGTTGATCAGCCAGGAATGATTGGCAGGGTGGGGAGCATTTTGGGTGAGGAGAATGTGAACGTCAGCTTCATGAGCGTTGGTCGGATTGCTCCACGAAAGCAAGCTGTCATGGCAATAGGAGTTGATGAGCAACCTAGCAGAGAGTGTTTGAAAAAGATAGGGGATATCCCAGCGATCGAAGAGTTTGTGTTCTTTAAGTTGTAGCCTGGTAATTATAGTTTGCCCCCCTTCCGTAGTTCCTCATTTCTTTACGGGTGGGCACCATTACGTGATTGCAGTTCCTGATTTTGGATGTTTCGCGTGCAGAGCGTCAGGATGAGAAAAGAATAATTCAAACTTTAAATCGTATACTTCATTCAGGTTCTGTTTCCTGTAATTCAATTTTGCCTTTTAACTCCTTGGCGGAGGCCTCTCGAATGTGTGGTTGGCTTTTAATTCTCTTTATTTGTAGTTCTACGGGCAGTGCTAACGGGTCCCCAGACCAGTTTGAATAAAGTTAGTCCAAGGCTCATGAGATTGCATGCAGGCCTACAATAACTTCTGGACCTGCAATTTAGTCGAAGTAAACTTTAGCCCAAATAACAGAGGGCACAACATCGACCAACCTCAAATCTGGCATACCTAGAATAATCAATTTTAGTTTTTTATATTTTCCCAGACGAACTGTTCATACAAAATAGAATAACCTTTACTCCATTCACCTGTCACTAGATAAATTTTATGTTGTGGCCCCGTCGTCGTTTGGAGATGGTGAAACGTCATTCACCTTAGAGTTGTTGGCAGGAAAGTGCCCAGGTTATGAACTGCCAAGTAAGCAGCAATGCCAGCAGCGTAACCAGCAAAAGCAAAACCACTCACCTGGAGACGGCAGAACAAGTTCTTTAGCCTGACAGCATGTTGATAGAGTTAGTGAAAGAGGAGTTCGGTTATGGCAAGGCATACCTTCCGCAAGTACCAAAAGAAGTCCACCTTTTCCATGCCCATAAATGCAACTCCAGCAGCAGAGCCAATAACTAGCATGGAACCACCGGTTCCAGCACAATATGCAACCAACTGCCAAAATTCACAATCTTGGGGAAACGAGGAAAGATCATACATTCCCATTGCTGCTGCGACCAGCGGAACATTGTCTATAATTGCTGATACAACCCCTATAACACTAGCAATCAGTTCACCATTTGGAATATGAGAGTCAAGGTAATTTGCCAATTCCCGGAGAATCCCTGCTGCCTCCAGACTAGAAAAAGGAGGAAAAAAAAGGGGAATGATTTTGATTTTCTGTAATGAAGAAAGTCACAACTTCACCTGTTGACAAAAATCCAGATTCTCATTTCTTCTCATCTAGGATCATGCATTGATGGAAGGCTAGACCAGTAAAACTTCAATTTATTTATGGGGTACATAAGCAAGAGCTAGGTTGAAGAAAAATTGCTAGGAGCTGTCTTTGAAGAGCCCCCTAATTAATCAGACTGCCTAAACCTGGTCAAAGTGGCAAACTGGGACTTCCTTGCACTTACCGCAAAGTTCAAAGTAAAATTATTTGGTTAAAAAGAAAAAGTTGCCATGCAAACAAAAATGGAAACAGAAATTTGTCCATTTCTTGTATTCATACCTACTGACAGATAAAAGGATTCCAAGGAAGAAAAGAGCTCCTTGTGTGTCTATCCGAGACAATGCCTGTGGTACTTTTAACCTTTTCCTTCCTGATTCTCCATAGTGAATTGCATCCGTGAGAATCCATAGAACTCCGAGCCCCAGAAGCATACCCATGAAAGGAGGCAATCCAGTTAGGGCCTTGAACACTGGAACAAAAACCAAGGCTCCAATACCCACTGAAAAAACAAGTTGTCCTCTAGGAGCCATCTGCTCAGATGCCAAAATGTTGGGGGAGTTGGAGTCCTGTCCCTTTCCATTAACTTCACTGGATGGAAAAGGAGAAACTCATTATTCCATCTATAATCCACGAAATCAACTTAAAACCCCAATCCCTTACTTGATATTTGGGTTGATGGTGCAAGAAGAATACCTTGTCAGGGACATAAGAGCAAGTGGAACAGCTAGAGAAACAGCTGAAGGTATAAGCAAGTCCTGTGACCAAATAAGACACGGAAATAAGACCTCCCACATTAAGTCCTGTGACTGGAGATAAAATCTTAGTACGGACCTCTCTACAAGCATGCCCTCACATGGATAAATTCAATATATATATATATATATATATATATAGAGAGAGAGAGAGAGAGAGATGATAGTATAACTATATCCCTGTTAGAATAAGAACTGCATTTTCATGTAGACGACAATACCTTCATTGTAGGCAATGTTGATATTTGACCATGGATCCATAGCATAGTAGTTGTAACATCACCGATAGGAGTCCATGCTCCCCCTGCATTAGCTGCAATAACAACAACAGCTCCTAGAAGCCTGCAAATGAAATCCAAATATGCACATTTTGAGTTATTCAGCCAAATGTCAATCTATCTCTCCTTTATATTTTAAATAAACAACCATGATCCTCTAAAAAGATTAAAATTTTCTGACCATTGTATTGAACACTAAAAGAAACACTTATTTGAGTCAATTAAAGTGTGCCATTATCTAAACAAATGTTGCCCATACATGGGCTTGGGGAACTAAGCCAAAATCAAGTCTCATTCCTGAAACTTTTTAGGAAGATCATCAATTAAAGAGATAAATTGTATGATTTTGGAGACATACTTGCGATATTCTTGTGGAGGTACTAGTTTCCTCAATAGAGAAACCATGACAATTGTGGATGTCAGGTTGTCAAGGATAGCGCTAAGGAAAAATGTCACAAAACCAACCTGAAATATTTAACACTAACTGGTCAAGCCCCATTAGAAGATATAGAAAACTATGCAACAATAATAAGAAGATGCATAAGTGTGGAAGTTGAAATAATGAATGATTAGAATCGAGTGGATCTCTACATCTTCTGCCGAATAGAGAATAATCAGAATGTGAAAACAAGAGAACTGACTGATTTCATGCTCCATTTTGAGGAAGACAGCATGCATTTCACATATCAAATGGACTAAATGGAGAACAAAAGAAAAAGAAAAGGGGAAAATAGTTGGAATGTAACTACCAGACATCTAAGGGCAACAATATTTTAATTGAACATGACAAAAGACAAGACTAACCACCCATAGCAGAGTCCGTGGCTTTCGAGTAGTAATATTATCAGTGACCAGCTTAAATCCTTGATGAGCATCAACTATCTCTACAATCGTCATTGCACCAAGCAAGAAAAACACTATCTCACTGACTTCTGCAGAAGCATGTGACAACTCTGAAACAGCTATATCAGCTGAAGGAGCCTGCTCAAAAAGGCAAATTAGTCAAACATTTGACCCTTACTTTGTCCACAGTGTGGGAGCCTCATGCACTGGACCACTCTTTTTTATTACAAAAGAGTGTAACAAATAATAAATGCTCAAAACAAAGCAACTTACTACCACTCTGACTACAAATAAGGATAAATTATAAATTGTGAGTAGTAATTACAATTTGCATCAAATAGTAGTTTCAGAAGACATATTGAGTTAAAATGTAAATTACAGAAAAAGGACAGACAAACTGATGAGAAAATACTTCCCAACAGCATCACATTTCAATAACAAATACTCACTTCTGGAGCAGGGTGGGAGAGTCATGAAACATGGATAACTCTTTACTTACAGCAATTATGGTGAAGAATTAATCTTGGACTGCAGTAAATTTTTCCAAAAGTTAGACAAGATAACACAAATTGGGCCAAAAATCAAAGTAATAAGTTCAAAAAATTATTAAAAAAAAAAAAGAAAGAAAGAAAGAAAGAAACATGACTATGCACCAAGGTTACAAATTCCAAAAAGATGACATTTCAATTAGAACCATTGCTTTTGTGGCCTGTGTGGAAATATAAAGTATCAGTTACCAAGCTCCAAAAGTTGACATAAGGTCTATGTAGGAAGCCAAATAAGATGCATTGGATATTTTAAGCCGCTGAATATTAATCTTACCCCAATGCTCCGTATTACCCATAAGCTTACAGCCATCAACAACCCCACTCCACTTTTATTGAAGGCTAGAGACTCTTCAAAAATAATGCCTGCATATCCTATTCCAAACAGCAATGCCATAGCAAGATCCTGTCTCAGTAAATTTTATCCATCAACTACTAGTTTGTTGGAGGATATCTGTATGTAAGCCTCTGATAAAACATCAAATCAATATCAAGCTACATTATAATGGTATACCTGATTTGCTGCAACCCAAGAATGGTTAATCGCCACCGTCCCTGTTGCAGCAGCTGCGAGGACCGCAAGAGCTTTCAGCAAATCTGTCTTTGGCTGGTAAGTGGCTTCAAAATCTTGTGAGCTTGTTTCATCCACTGAACATAATGGGTCACATGATCCGGATTCTGGTGTCAGCTGCTGATGATATGCCAAAGATTTAAAGCATGAAGAAGTGCAGATATTGATGGGCGTCCTCATATCTACACTTTAGGTCTATAAGTTCGAGCACAACAATTCCATTAAATTTATACAGATATTCTGCAGATTCGAAGCAAGAAATGGACAATATACATAAAAGCACCCTTCTTTATGGGCGATAAGAGAATCCAACCATCACAACATCACCAAACAATAATTGGAAAATGGGGTGCCAAATTCCATTGGTCTAATTAGAATCAAGAAAATGGGTAGCCTAAAAAGGAGAAGTTTTATTAAAAAGGAATGATAAAAGGGTACCTGAAGCTGTTTATCAGAGGTGTTGAGCTGTTGAGCTTGTTGCTGGAAAGCAGAAGAAGAAGAAGAAGAGGGTGATGACCCTCTGGCCTCATCTTCAGCTCTAGCGAGCAGGCCATTACCTAGCAACCTTGAACCTCTTAAACTACATAAAGATAAGCCGAAACGAGATTGAGAAGGGAGTGGGGACGCAGAGGCAAGAAAGGGAGAGTGGAGGGAGTATTTCTTGAATTCGTGTGTTGGGTATATGTGGTGTATCCCAATAGACAGGGACGCCATTAAAGCTAAGGCCTTTGAGGGCAAAGTTTGAAGATTGGAACGAAAGGAGGGGGTGGCCCAGGCTCTGTGTAGGGCTCAAGATTTGATCTTTGTTTCTTCTGTTGTTGCCGGCTACACATAGGAAACGGGAAAAAAAGCAAATTTTCGTGGGGTGAAAACAAAAATGCCATAGGGTTTCCGAACCCACTGCTTGACATTTGTGTAATTTCGAATTTTGCTCTTTATTTTTAAAACTTATGTATTTAATACCATGTTTTTCGTATTAAAATTTAAGGGTATAGAAGTAAACATGATGAATTTGTTACAACAAAAATTTTATTTAAAGACAAGTTTTTCTTTTTGGCTCTACCACAAAGAAACAAGAAATCTCCTAAATTCAAGGTTTTGGATTTTATTTTCCCAACTTGCCCTCCTTTTTCTCTTTTTTCTCTTTGTTGTTGGGTTTTTGTCCTAATAAAAAATTAGGCAGTCGATAACGCAAAAATAGATAATAGATCATGCTTTAAGCCACAGTGCTGTGGCGCCACATAATTTCCCAAACTATTTCGAGCATTGCCAAAAACATGCCCGCGCCCGGAGTCTCTGCTTTTCCCTCTATGTCCGCCCGTCCTTCTCTCACTTTCTTCTTTACGTTTGTGGGTGCAAGTATCTTGATTTTAGAATCTTGTTGCAACATCCAGCCCAGCAAGAACCCACGTCATTTCTTGATTACCCACTTCAAGTTTTGCCCGGAAAGATATTATCTTCGCAACGTTCCCCCGCTTTGTAAGCATTCCAATTCTGTTACTATAATTTACTCCCCCCGCCCCTACTTTGTATTTCTTACTATTTGGGTATCTTGTGGATTGATTTCTGCTTTCTGTGATCCATCTTCTGCAGATATATCCAAGGTTCGTCTGCTACTTGTGGATATGAGCTCTATTAAGGTCTGGAATCGCTCTCCCACAATCTCTCACGAGGAAGTATGATACGGAATATGCAGCCTCAGTTTCGGCCTCATCAGTTTGGAATTCTATTTCGGACTTGGACACATGATAGGTTACATCCAAGCGGCGAACTGAATACCCAAGGAAAAATTAAAAAAAAAAAATTACGTTTCAAGGAAGAACTGCTGCTATCCCTTGAACACTTCGGTCCGGCAAAATATTTAACCTCTGGTATCTATTTTGAGCTATATCAGTTTGGTGCCTGGATGCACATTGGGTCAATCCAAGACCATGAACTGATTTTCTGTGAAGAAGGATAACAAGAACTGTAGAAAAATGGTTCTCAAACGTCCCTGCTGCTAAAGCAAATATCCAAGAATAGAGATTGAATGCTGCAATTTACTTTTCCAAAGCTCCTATAATTAGATTCAGATGTATTGAGTTCTGAATTAGTTAACAAGGGGTACAGTACAGTACAATGGCCCCAATATTGAATGATCAAAATGCTTGGATGAATTCTGTGAAAATTAACTAAAAAGAGTGAAAATAAAAAATAGCTATGCTGCCCCAAGATGAGAGCATCTGAGAAAAAGGTAGACACACACAAAGATCAACCTGGTCAAGCCTGTAAGGGCAACAAAAATTATTGGAGTGTATGTTTCAGCATCTTAAATATAAGTTCATGGCACAAAGAGCAGTTGCATATCCAGTCACAAGTCCATAGATTGAGTTCCATTTGAAGCTTTTGATTTCTTTCCTCCCTTTTTGCTTGACTTTTTCTTAGGTTTCTCATCTGAGGCAGGTTGTGTGCTCTCTAAATGTTGATGAATGGCTCCCAGTGGATCTGACAGGAATGCAGGATGATTAAGAACTGTAGTCAATTGCTTCCCTTCTTTTAATCTGATAAAGAACAGACCGGTCAACAGAAATAAAAAGACAAACTAAACATAAATCAGAAGAATTATCCATATTAAATATTGGACTAGAAGCACACACATGAGCTTTTGCCTAGTTTTGCAATTCAATTTATGCTCTGCTGCAGGTATTTGTTGCTGAGGAGCCTTCAATTCAGGAAGGAACTCTGAGAGGGAAGAGAGATCATATGCTTGCAACTTCTTTTGTCGGCTTCGAAGTTTGTTTTTCTGAATGAACACGAGCTTTAGTTTAGTTCACAACATGCAGGGTATAACGAAGTAATGCTCCAACAATATTCAGGTACAGATGTCAATAAGAACACAGGAATGCTCCCATATGTTCATGTAACAATGAGAATTGAACGAGAGACCAAAAAAGACAAAATTCAAAAGTGAACGAATTCCAATTCCCCGTTTCAGGAACTGGAATATCCTGGATTTCATAGCCTCAAATGTCCAAAACCAAAGTTGAAACAGTACATGACGAACATCAATATCGCTTAGAATGTATTTTTTATCAGATATGGGGAACCTCATGGAAGTTGTTTTTCCTTTTCAATCCAGAATCTCAATCCAAGAACCCAAAGGGACATAATCACAAGTAAGCTAAAGAAAATAAAATCGTATAAAAATTTGATGGACAAGAAACTATCCAATACTAGCAGAACATGAATTTTGGCGATCAAAGCGCAACACCCACCTTAGCAATAGACTTGGTTGCATTCAAAGCAACAACACTATCTCTAACCTCTGCATAAAACAAAATTAGCAAATGGGTAGCAGCGAAAGAAAACGAAGAAAACGAAAACTAAAACACGAAAACCCAAAAAATAAATTAAAAAAAAAAAACAGAGAGAACAACTATAAAGAAAATTTCTTTTCCGGCATAAGAGAATGCGACACTTACTGGCATAGAACTGCAGCTTCTTCTCGAACTTGCGTTCTGATTTTGCCTTAGATTCTTGTCTGCACCCGAAAAATTTTTTATAAAAATTTTGAAAAATAAATAATAATCAAGCAAAACAATATTGACCCATCAAGAGAAAACTCAACAACTCCCAGAAAATTTTGAAAAACAAGAAGAAAAAGAAAACCGGTGAAATTACTATGGAATCAATCAGATGCATACCTTGACTTTCCCATGCCCAAAAAATTTCAATATTATCAAAATTTATGACCGGAAATCCACAAAGAAATAGACCCAACAATCGGTGGAGCAAACAATGAGGGAGTGGGGGGCAGGGTTTTAGATGGAGAACAGGAGGGGGCGAGAGAGAAGAAGAGCAAGGAGGGCTAAAACCCAGCAGCGGGTCCGGGTTGGAGCCTTGGATTTGAGGAGGTCGGTTCATAATGGGCCGGGTTGAATAGTATATGATCGGGTTTGATGTGTAACGGCCTTGTGGAGGCCCTTGTCGGCTCTTTAACCAAACGACATGCCGTTTATTTGTTAGGGAGAGCAGAAAAAACCGAGGCAAACAATTTTTTTTTTAGCCTTTTCTCCTTTTTTTTTTTTTTAAATACTCCCTTCTTACTTTCTTTTAAAAAAAAAAAAAATCCACTATATCCAAATAAAAAAAAATTAACTAACATTCTTTAAAATTTTAATTTTTAAATACCCCTTTTTTCCATAGGAGCGGGTTTCATATCATTATGACGATGGTGATCCAATTTGTAAGAACAGATACTTCCCTGTACGTGAGGTTGAAAAGGGTCTTTCCAAAAACGATTAAAAATATTTTTAAAACTGTCCCTTTCGTAGATATCTTCTTCTTGTTTTTTTTTTTGTTTTGTTTTGTTTTTTTCTTTTTCGTCGTCGAGGAAGGTTTCGTAGATATCTTCTCGGTCTCCTGTCAACCGCCTTTAATTACAGGCTTCTCCGCTTACTTAAAGCACTTATACATTCAACAATCGTATTGATACAGTTTAATTGATTGGACATGGCTTTGGCTTAATTTACATGCAAACAACAGGATTCTGCCAGCTTTGCTCGTTGACCCCCCAGTAAGAAAGAAAAAAAAAATCGCTCTAGCTGATAATGCAACTGGACGTGCATAAATCCAGGCCCACCAATCGAAAGACAGTCCACGAAAGTTTATTTAAATTAATTAGTGAAGTCTTCTTTAAATTAAAGAAGTGGTACACATTTGGAGGAGTGTGTACCACCCGTCGATTGTAACGCATCAGTTTAATTCCAAAATTACATTAATTTATATTATTATTATTATTATTATTATTATTAATTATATATTTTCATGCAAATAGCATCTCCCTCTTCGGTGTATATTATTAATCTTGTGCCTTCGGTCGGGACCAATAGAACTGTTTGTCGTGCAATAGATGTCCTTTGTACTACTATGGTCCGCAAAATGACAATGTCCTTCATGGCTTCATCCAATGCAGTGCTCCCGACGGAGACACAGCCCCAACGTACCATAATTGAACAGCTATGTTCTGTAATAACTTTATTTCTTTGTCTATTCCACGCACGTTTTTACAGACAAGACTAATTTGGTATTAAATTTTTAATTTTTTTAAATATAAACTTAAATTTCTTGAAATGTTCATTTAGATGTTTTTTTTTTATATAAAAATTATTATAACCAGTAAGTATTTAATGTATTATAAAAATTTCAGTTTCCTCGTCCTCTTCCTCCGCATCTTCTTTTTTTGAGTACGGTCATCGTCTTGCTTCACAGTCTTTCCAATTTTATCTGAAAGAAAAAAAGAAGAAGAAGAAGAATTTGCAGTGGTTGAGTATCTAGGAAGTATTGCACTGCAATTTTTTTTTTTTTTTGGATGTATTTCGTTAAATACTCAACATGTATAATAATTTTTTGTCAAAAAATTATATTCAATTAAGACGGGTTCTAAAGATATAAAATTTAAATATATATATTTTTTAAAGAATTTAATACCGAATTGATTCTTATTCCCGTATTTTTACCATCCAAGAAGTAGTAGAGCCTTTGCAGACATGTTGGCAGGCCGATCTCGTCGTCTCGCGTATCGAATTGAGCTCCGTATAACATGCACTTGCAAAAACAATGGCAGATATTATCTGACAATGGTCGGGTGCAGATTTGAAACGGATCCAAGGAGAAGATTTCAACTCTTCCGATTGAAGCAAGCCCCACGGCAAACAGCCAGTCCTGTAAGAATTGAGGCCTCCGTTTTGGTATCCACCTAGCGGTCCCCTTACCATAATTAGCTTCAACGACGTCAGTTATCATCGAATATTAGTGCTTTTTCTTTTTTTTTTTGTTTTTCTGGGGCCAATTGCTCAGACAAACCCGCGTGACATTGGATCCCTTGAAATTGAAGAAACCATACTGAAATCTGTGAATTTAACAACCACATGTTTCATTATATATTTAATTATTCTTGAACTGAAAGTACACGGGTATTAGTTTGTTCAATGAAAAAAATAAAAACCATACAATAAAAAATAAAAAACCAGCTGACCGACAGCGCGAAAAATCTAAGAGCTTGGTTTTCCACCGTAAGCTTGTTTGCATAAAGAGGTGGACTTCTGTGCGGGTGTGCAGAGGTTGGACCAACCTGGACACTCCTGCAGGCAATTATTCCCCAAGCTCCCTGAAACCGCCGACTCACCGGCGAAGAACGCCGCCGGCGGCTTCCCGACGAAGAAATTTCCGTCCAGAAACAACCTTCTTAAACTCTTCTTTTGGCTGTACTCCAATGGGATCGTGCCACGCAAACGATTGTGCCTCAGGGACAGAGAAGACAACAGAGGATAGGCAGCGAAATTTACGGGGGCGTTTCCCTCGATTTCGTTAAACCCAAGGTCGACGGCCACCAGGTCGCTGTTGCCATTGGAGGGCTTGGATATCTCAGCGCGTGCCAGGGTGTTATTGGACAGATTAACCTGCTGAAGTGCAGGCAAAAGAAAGAACCAGGCTCCTAGTGTTCCCGTCAGCGAGTTTTCACTGAGTTCAATCACTTCCAACTGCGTTGAGCCATCAAAAGACCATTTTGACAGTGACCCAGATAAAGAATTCGCCTTTATAGCTAGTTCTAGTAACATATGAGGCAATTTTGGCAAAGACCCAGTTAGTTTATTGTAACTAAGATCGAGACTCCTTAAATTGGACATGGAATTCATGGTTTTTGGAAGGTACCCAGATAAAGAATTACGTGAAAGGTCTAAAGACTCCAGGGTTTTTAGGTTGGTTATCGAGTTGGGGACTGAGCCAGAGAAGTAGTTGGAACGGAGGCTCAAGGTTTGGAGGTTGGTAAGAGAGGAAATGGTGATCGGAATTGGGCCAAAGAAGCTGTTATCAGAGAGGTCGAGAACGGTGAGGTGACTGAGTTTGGAAATGGAAGGCGTGAGTTGGCCCGAGTAGCCAGCCGGGTCAAGAGTGAGTTGGGTGACTCGAATCGAGTCAGGAGAGCAGGTGATGCCACATGTGAAGTGAGTCCTGCGAGGGAGGGCACACGGGTCGGTGGCGAAGTTCCATGAGCCTAGGCAGGACCATGGTGGAATTGAACTTGGCTTGATTGAAGCTTTGAAGGCCTTCAGAGCTGCGGTGTCTTGTGGCGAAGTGATAGCCAAAGCTGGGAAATTGCTCCGGCCGAAGAGAAGGAAGCAGAGGAGGAGGTGGAGCACGCCAAACATTGCCGGCAGGCTTTGGTTGCTACTTTCCGGTTTTGTTTTGGGGTGGTTCTGGCAATGGAGTTTGACGGGGAAAGCGGGTACTTTGTGTGGAATTTCGAGCCTTATGAACTTAGATAGCTGGAGAGCACTCAAAAAGTAAATGCTGGTGTTAGTTATACACGTCAACATTGCGTGGGGTTCAAGGTGTCCCCATGTCCATGTTTTTGTGTCTGTGGGGTTCAATTTGGTGGCCATAGGATCTGTGTATGCCTCGAGATTTCGGTTGGCTTTGGGCTTTAGGAGTGGGGCTTTTGACATATTAGATTTAGAAACCTTGCCTGACTAGGGTTGTATTGGATCAGAGTTAATGAAGTCGATTACAGCCCCCTTTTCTCTTGTTTACTGGTTAGATCAATCATCTAGCATTAGAGCTCAATTTCTGATGAGCGAATAAAGGTTTTTAATTGATGATCAACAGACCAAATAATCAACTATCTGTACCCCCTCCCCACCCCGGCTCCACTCTCCATGTTACCATCCATATGACTGAAAGGAGGCGAAATCATGTTTGCATAGTTCATGTGTGAATAATTTAAAAAAGGTGACCGGATATTAGCCAGATGGCATCAAATATTAGTTGCTGACACCAAAATCGAAAAATCAAGGAGTTAGTACGGACCTAAGGGAAAGTATTTGACTGTGACTGCGAGTTTCAAGAGAGGATGAATTATGGACGCCACCCCCCACCCCGCAAAAGGGGATGAATGAGAAATGGCCCTCATTTTCTAAACTTTCGATCTTCAATTTTGGGATTGTCTCGGTGCCTGAGAAGAAAAACCTTGTTCATGTAACACACACTGTTAGCCCCTGATAAGAAAATACAAGTATTATTGATAATATTTTATATTAATACTTAAAATTACGGTGAGATAAATACGTTAAAAGAAATAAGACAAATACATGAGTTATTGGGTCCGTGACACACACATATACATATATACACGAATATATTATCGAAAAATCATAACAAAATTTTGAAAAATCTTATTATTATTTTGGAAATTCAAATTAAATTTGCACATATATTAGGGAAGTATGATTCTTTGAGTTGTTTTTTAATTGGAAGTAAGTTTAGAGTCTAAATTACGAGTTTAGTCACATGCGGGTCCCACATGCTCGAAGTCACGGATCAGAATTCTACTTCTTCTGCGGAGGCCTTTTGACCATCCGAAATACAGTACAATGACTCCTTTCTTCTACTTCCTCCTCTTCTTGCTCGTCTCCCCCTTCTCTGCCACCTTCGTCGCCGCCTCCTCCGAAGCCTACCCCACCATCCTCGGCACCACTGACACCTCCTTCTCCGCCTCCGATGCTCCCGATGACCTTACCCCACCCCGCCTCGAGGTGTTCGGTGGCGGAAGAATCTTTGACATCACCCATAGAATCACGAGCAGCATGCCGGCGTGGGACTCCAGCTCGCTTGGTCAGTTCTTGTGGCTCCCGTACAGCATCAAGAACGGTTCTCTGGCCAACATCTCCTTGATGAAGCTCCCCGCACACACCGGTACCCACGTCGACGCCCCTGGACACATCATCGACCGTTACTTCGACGCCGGGTTCGATGTCGACACTCTTGACCTTGAAGTCCTCAACGGTAGTCATCATAATCTTGAATTATTGTTCATTTGTTTTCTAACATTTCTTGGGGTTTTCAGGGTTTTGCTTTTTGTTTCGCCTGAATTTTCTTTATTGAATCGAACGATTCTTTCTTATTTCGTTTTGACAGGTCCTGCGCTGTTAATTGATGTCCCAAGGAATACCAACATAACTGGTATGCACTTTTGATGTACTTCTGTTTGGTAATATTAAGAAAAAAAAAAAAAAAAGAAGAGTCAGAAAGGTTTCTTTACATAATAATCTTATGAACCTTGTCACTCCTAAAATTTCTTCATGTAACACTAACAGTGACTCTGTTATTATGCCATGATTTGATGGGTTGCATATGTTATTACATGCTTTCTTGCTAAATTTTGTTGGTAAGAATAACATTGTCCTCGAAAAAGATAGGTTCTTTTCATGTGTCATAAGGGTTTGGGCCAACCAAGCTTCTTTCTTTATCCCAGTTTGGGACCGGAAACGAATACAAGATCTTATACAGGTGTAGTTGGGTTCTTTTTATATGTATGATGAGTTGTTAATTAATCATGGGTCTTCTTTTAGAACCATTGAATATTCACACCCAGTTGTTTTGAAACATTTCACCATTTGTCCCTCAAACATGTGTTTGTTTCTGTTGGCAATACAGTGAAATGCTAAGGCCTTAGATGCAGTTTTGGTATTTGACGATTGTTACTTGGTGTTTTTCCAATATTCTTATGTCAATTTCTGGGAAGGCTGCATTTTTTCCCTCTTTCTTGCACTAATAGTTGTTTATTCAGGGATTTCTTGATTTATGTCTTTTCTTCTTGCATTCTTGATGCTGTAGTGCTATCCTCTCCTCTAATTTTTCTTTACCATGTAATTTGTGTCATACAGCTGAAGTTATGAAGTCCTTACATATTCCAAAGGGGGTTCGCCGTGTGCTTTTCAGAACACTGAATACTGACAGGTAAATTCACGATTCTTTTTGGAGTATTTGAAACATTTGTTAACCCTCGAATGGCACATGGATATAAATATTCTGGCTCTGGGATCTTGATTTCTGCAAATTTTCATAACATGATAACGTCTTGTAGATATGTACTACTCTTGGACATCTTTGGCAACATTTTATTATCCTTCAGATGAAGGAGTTGTGTTGCAATTTCTAAGAGTGGTGGTGATGGCAAGGTGCTGCTTTCCTCCCCATAATTTGGTGAAATTCTAATTGACAAAAGATAAAAAGGACATTGTGATTTCTTCTACTGTTCTTTGTTATTGAATTTACTCTGGAATAGGGGTACTATGGGATCTGATACTTTATTCAAAGAATGAATATTACTGATCTGCTTGAACCATGTCCAATTCACTTTCAGAAAGCTTATGTTAAAAAATCAGTTCGACACAAGCTATGTGGGATTTACTAAGGATGGGGCAAAATGGTTGGTAGAGAATACTGACATCAAACTTGTTGGTAAGTTGTTATCCGTATTCAATAACTTTGAGCTGCATAAGGAGGATACATCATTACCTATCTCCTCATTGCGTTCCATTTTCACAACAAAGCTGTGTTCTTTCTTGGGTTTGCTCACTTTGAGCCTTTGTGTTGATGGGGATATTTTGCTTCCCAAGTAACTCTTGGCAGCCTGGTATATTTGGTTGTTGACGAGTCCATCAAACTCGTTGATGACCATTGTGAGTTGAGATGAGAAATGGCTGAAGAATTTGTGAACGTTAAAGAAAAGATGACCCTGGAATTCATCGGGCAAGAAGTCTTGAGCTAATGACTGAGCAAGCATCAACGTGCCGGCAGCGGAGGCCGCCGTGGTCAGGACTGCCTTGGCAGTGGCAATCTTGGTTTCTGTCTATCTGGTGGCCATATCAGTTTTTTTTTTTCTCTTTTGTTTGTTTTTTCTTTTCGTATTAAATTGGAATCAAGATGATTCTAATTAATGGAGTGGGCATGGGACGTTTTTGTCTTTGTACATGGGTTTTTGTTACTTCGATTGTAAAACAAATCATCCTCAGGGAACCATTATAGATTTTTCCTGAGCTTGACCACCTAGAATGACAAAATTCAGTCATTTCTTGGAGCTTTGGTACAGTGTTATCGAGGAGACTTTGATGTTTGACCGTTGATACAGAGTAAAGAGAGGGGAAAACCCACAGAGTTGATCTTTTTATTTTTTCCTAAAAAAAAAAAAAAACATGTGTTTCTATCACTAAACTTTCAATTTAATTGTGGAAAGAATGAGTTCAAATATTTATACAATTCAGACTACAATTCTTGCTGAGAACATTTCATTAGTAAAATCTTGAATACAACAAATTGATGCGAGAGTAATTACTTAAGATCCAACTAGTGTTTGATATATCTTGTAAAATCTTGTGTTTTTACTCTTTTCACATGTCTGGGAATATATATATCTGCACTTCACTCTTAATCTTTTTGCCCCCTTTCACATAGGATTTGGAATCTGCATGGGCTTTATTTCCTTAAATCTTATATTCATCATTCACAAGATATTACAACACTGTCTTGCCTTGCAAGTTGATGTGTACTAATTTCTAACTATATTTTTCTTTTGTATGGCTCTATCTGATGCTCTGAATGTTTTATTCACTGAAAATTTGTTCAGGGACTGAATCTCCTTCTTTCAGACTACTGGAAATGTTTGGAGATCTAAAATGGAACCCTGAACCCCAAATTTCAATGTTTATATGTTTTTCCCCTTGAGTTTTTTCATATTAGACGTTAAATTTCTTCAATCTTTTTATACTCACGAGTCATTTTGCATGTAGTTGGGCTGCTGGTAAACAGTAATGTGTGGCTGTGTATGGCATGTGGCCAATTGTGCATGATATTCCTTACTCTATTCCGATTTTCTCGCAAAACCAGTATTTCACTAACAGAATTGCCTATTGACAAATGTAGGACTGGATTACTTATCTGTTGCTTCCTGGACTGATCTGATTCCAGCTCATGTGGAATTTTTGGAGAGCAGGGTAAGATAATTGCTCTCTACTAACTTAAGATTGTTTGCTTTTTGAATATAGGAAGGGCGAATTTTGCTGTAATGGTAAAAGTACTCCATTGAGTTTGAGTCATGTAGACAGCCTTTCCGTTAAAAGCAGGGGCAAGGTTGTCGTATTTCTGTTTTTTCTCTATACCCCATTGTGGGACCCTTTTGCACCGGAACACCTCTTTGTTTAACCTACTCCAATTTGGGATCAAACCTTTGTTGTTGTTGTTGTTGTTTTATCTCTTTATTTGATTGTGTAGATCATGTTTATCAATAAAAGCTTTTTATTTTCAGTTCTTTGATTTAAATTTTCCACTGAACTGCCCTCATAGTTGAAATAATGAATGCTACATTTGAAGGGCCTTTTCAGAACCTTGTGGCCTTCCTGGCAGAGTAGGATATCTGGGACTTGGGACAATGAGCTTTATCTTTCTGTAGTCTTTTGCTAGGCACAGGAGTGATTTTTCCTATTTGACCATACAAAAAGAAGTAATTTCACTTCAACTTTCTTATGAACCAAAATGGAATTTTAATTTCTGGTCTTTTTACAAGAGCGAGATCAGATCTTTTTGACCAAGTCTGGGTAGTTAAGAAGACAATGCATCAACAGTTGACATCTAACACTAACGGCATTGGTATGCTTCAGGAAGTCATACTGGTGGAAGGCCTAAAACTCGATGACGTCCAGCCTGGAATGTATTCTGTTCATTGCTTGCATCCAAGGTTGGTTGGTGCCGAGGGATCTCCAATAAGATGCATTCTCATGAAATGAATTTCTCAGATGGTAAGTTATTGATATCTGCATTTTCTGTATCCTAACAGCTCCTTGCATGTTGTTGTCTTAAATTGTCAGTAAAATTCAATGCAAATGCCATGTAGTAACAATGATCTTCTCGTGTAGGGGGAAAACAGGGGAATTAAAGGCTATAAATGACTCGAGATTGAGCTGCTGACCAAGAGGTTTGCTGGAAAGCTCGATGCTTTAAACCAACTAGTATTAAGAGACAATAAATGTACAGGTCAATGTCACCAACAATAATGATGAATACTGCTTATTATCAAACGTATCAAAAACTTATTATCCAAAGGTCATATGTGAAAATTCCATCCATTAATTATCTCTGAATTTGGAAGAGCAAAAGCAATTAGGATCATCTTCACTTTCCCTTGGCCCCCCGAAATTAGTAACAGGATCAAGCAGACAATTTAACAACACAATTTTTCAAGGTTTGGATAATTACTTGTGCGATGCTCGCTTTAGTAGCAGCGCATAAAACGGGAAAATGCGGGCAATGACAAGAAAATACTCAGAATGTATCCATTAACCAAAGCTGATAAGTGACGGAGCCTAAGAAAGCCTCTGCTTTATTTATTTATTTTCTATTTCTGGGTGGGGTGGGACGCTTAAGAATGCTTCTTATGGCTGTATGTCTCATTTTCAATTGAGCACACAAGATATCGAAACAAATTAGGCACAGTTTTCATGCCTGTAACCCTTCTGTGCGCAATCTGGCTTGCAACCATGACCGCTTGCCCCGAACTTCCCTTTTACATTCTTCTTCTCCTATTATTCTTCCCGCCTACAATGAAGCCAGGAAAATAAATATTTCTTTCAAAATGAGATTTCCTGGAAAAAATAATATCTCTGTTCTGTGATCAAGTTAGATACGCATACCCGGAGGTTTACCATGGCCATGGCTTCCAGGTTTAACGATATGGGGTATGAACACCCCGGTTCCTTCATTGCCATTTCTCCACAAGTTCACGAGCCAAGCTGGGACCAACCTCCTGTCTTCGTTTTCCCAATAACCGAAATAGTTTCCTGGCTTCACTGCGATAGCCGAACTGGTTGTCACCTTCTGAGAGCTAATTGGATTCGGTTGTCTGATTTTGGTGCGATCATGGTCACCATCATCATCAGCTGTCAAGAGCAAAATCTGCCTTTTCAGCTCAGCAAAAGCAGCATCATCGTCGTCGATGCTGTCATTTAGAAGACCATGGTCCATACTCATGTTGGGATTTTGTACTGTGGTGCGATTTCAAGATTCACGTACCTACTTGGGTTTTGGCCATGAAATTTGCTTGCAATTTATATGTGGTGGTAGCGAGAATGGGATCCATGAATGTTTGCTTGAGGTCAACCATGAATTGCCGAGACGTCTCCGATTGCCTCCTAGACCATAAAACGTGTGTCCATTCTTTTGTGCGTTAGTGCATGTCTTTCATATAATTTTCCATTAATGCAATAGTCAGGATTAGCGGATACGCCAAGTGGTTGCGAATGACCCAGACAATAAGTTATCTTGACTTGATCATTGCATTTCAACTTTGGTCGTTTTGACGCGGACATGCTTAGAAATAGAACTTCACTTACATCCCTGATGGCAAGCACTACAATCCATTGAATTGGTTTCCACGGGGATGCGGAACCATAAGTTCAAAAGTTCAATGGGAGACGTACCGAAGAAAAGGCCTATTGGGCTAGATAGGAGCATGGACAAAAAATAATTGATAGCCGCAACAGATAACGTATTTGTGGATAATAGGCATTAAATTAATTTAAAATTTTAAACGGAGAGTGAAAACGTTGGGAGCATTGAAGTTATTATGGACATTTTGCGGAAAGCTTACAGGTAACATACTTTCTGGTTTTATAGCTACAATGAGTGGTATGGTATCACGGTTTGGTTTTCAAAGAATCATTTTCTTTTCAATAGTTTTCATTCTTAAATAAAATTCAGAAGACTCTCAAGCTCCGGGCAGGTTATATAATACGAATCGCTTAAGCATGGTAAAATATGACGTCATAATTCTTGAGGGAAACTAATTGGTTAACAGCCCACAGAATATTAAATTATGAACACAACTCCATAAATAGATTTATTGAAAAAAAAAAAAAGGAAAAAGTGAAAAGTGTGTGGTTATGGCCGTTAATTTTTGAACAGATAGTGAACAAAAAGAGAGGTATCCTTAGAGACAAAAGGTGCAAATTCAAACCCTTTAATTGGGTTTTGGGTTTTTGATCTTAGGCCTACCTTGTTCTCATTTGGCCCACACCTTTCAAAGAAACGTCAAACAAGTATTCGCCTATCCGGGTTCGGGTTCGGGTCAACATTTTTCAGACACAGAGTCGTACCACTAGGAGAAACCAACGCCACTTCCGTTTTATCTCTCTCGCTCTGCCTCCCACATTCACTCCACGGGTACAGAGATAGAGAGAGAGAGACAGAGAATGGAAGGGCTGTCGTACCAGCGGTTCCCGAGGGTAAAAATAAGGGAGATAAGAGACGACTACATGAAGTTCGAGCTCCGAGACAGCGACGCTTCGATGGCCAACGCACTACGCCGCGTCATGATCGCCGAGGTCCCCACCATCGCCATTGACCTCGTCGAAATCGAGGTGAACTCCTCCGTTCTCAACGATGAGTTCATCGCCCACCGCCTCGGCCTCATCCCCCTTACCAGCGACCGCGCCATGTCCATGCGCTTCTCCCGCGACTGCGACGCCTGCGACGGCGACGGGCAGTGCGAGTTCTGCTCTGTCGAGTTCCACCTCCGTGCCAAGTGCATGGACGACCAGACCCTCGACGTAACCAGCAAGGACTTGTACAGCTCCGACCACACGGTGGTTCCCGTCGACTTCTCTGATCCTTCCGATTTTGAGTCCTCCGAGCAGAGCAGGTAATGGGGGGGGTGGGTGGGGGACATGGGGCCTTTCCCAATTTGCAATTTGTTGGCATTGAAGCGTTATTAGGGCTTTTCTCAATTAGGGCTTTTCTGGGGTTTTTCATGTTTAGACTAATTTATGAGAAACTGAAGGGAAAATGGCTAAAGTTTGAATCTTTCTTACTTACAGGGGGATTATTATTGTGAAGCTGCGAAAAGGGCAAGAGCTGAGACTAAGGGCAATAGCTAGAAAAGGGATTGGAAAGGATCATGCAAAGTGGTCTCCCGCTGCAACTGTTACTTTCATGTACGAACCAGACATTCATATCAATGAAGATTTGATGGAAACTTTGACACTTGAGGAAAAGCAACAATGGGTGGAAAGTAGCCCCACCAAAGTATTTGACATTGATCCTGTCACCCAAGAGGTTAGTTTTAAATTTCGTATTTACTTGATTTCCTAATTGGAAACCGATTAATATGAATGTCTTTGAAACCAAAGTGAATCATTTATTATAAAGTTAAAGAAGAGACTTAGCCCATCCTTTAT
>CM034044.1:13205474-13245940 GCA_019804595.1 Bruguiera parviflora
CAATTCCTCCTAATCTCGTGAGGGATTTCAAGACAATCAAAAAATTCAAGTCAACTATAGAATCCGACCCACTAGGAATTACGAAGTCATGGAAAGGCCCGGATGTCTGCAAGTACCGAGGTTTTGCATGCGCCATTGCGCCTGACCTGAACGTTAAAGCTCTCGCCGCGGCAGACTTCAACAACTACAATTTTTATGGCCGGAACCTGAAGCTCACAGGCCTCGTCAACGAGTTAAAGGACTTGTCCATCTTCCACATAAATTCCAACAATTTCTCAGGTCCGGTGCCCGTAGATATCGACAAAATCCGATTCTTGTACGAGTTGGACCTCAGCACCAACAAGTTCACTGGCGGGTTTCCCATGTCAGTGCTCAACGCCAAGAACTTAACTTTCTTGGACATCAGGTTCAACTCATTTTCCGGGCCGATTCCCTCCGGAGTCTTCAATCTCGACGTCGACGTCATCTTCCTCAACAACAACTACTTCCAGGGAGAAATTCCTGACAATCTTGCCTCCACGCCTGTTCTATACCTCACTTTCGCCAACAACGAGTTCACTGGCCCAATCCCAAGAAGCATTGGCAAGGCCAAGAAACTACTTGAGGTTCTTTTCCTGAATAACCAATTCACAGGCTGCTTGCCGTACGAGATTGGTTTCTTAAAACAAACCACAGTGTTTGATGTGAGCACAAACAAGCTGACAGGTCCAATTCCACACTCATTCGGGTGCTTGGCAAGCATTCAGATCCTGAACTTGGCCCGGAATGAGTTCTACGGGACGGTGCCAGAGTCGGTCTGCTGGCTCCCCAATTTGTCAAACCTTTCCTTGTCTTACAATTACTTCACTGAGGTTGGGCCTGAGTGCAGGAAATTGATAAACAGTAAGGTACTTGATGTTAGAATGAACTGCATTTTGGACCTGCCGAACCAGAGATCGGCTGCTGATTGTAAAGGATTTTTCTCCAAGTCCATTAAATGCCCCGATCCGAAGTCACTGAACTACGTCCCCTGCAAGAAAGGCGGTAATTCGGTACCTCGGATGGCTGATCAAAAACCAAAGGCAGAGGCAGCTCAACCGCCTAAATCATACAAAGCACTTTCACCCCACAAATTGAGGTATTAAGTGGGTCTGTTCGGAGTTATGTCGCTTATCAGTCTTTGTGCCATATATATTGGCAGATGATTACAATATTTGTTTCAAGTCGTCAATATGGAAGAACGAGCAATAATTCCTTGTAATCCGATTCTGCTTTCAATAACATGTATTTCTATGGTCTAATTTCAGTTTCTTTGTCTTCCGTAAGTTAAAACAAATACTCGAGTCAGAGTGAAGCCAAAGCATCAAAATTCAGCTCAAAAAGCGAAAGTATAATGTCATAAGCCAAATCCTCACAAAATGGAAATAAAACAGGATTCCTCTGAGCCTATCTGTTGCATTTTTTTTCCCATTTTCTTAAAAAAAAAAAAAAAAAAAAAAGAACCCATTTGGTCATTTTGCAGTTCAGAATCTTCAGATCTAACAGAGATTTTAACAAAAAACAGATAAATTTAAGCGAAGCGGGCATTTTTTGGAGGGTTTTTTATTTTTGGTTCGGAGAAGGATCGAGGAGCCCGCAACCCTTTTGTTCGTGTATTTTGCCTCGTCTTTGTTCCATGTATATTTGTTCGTGTATTGCCTTTTTGTCTTTGTTTCTGGTATGTCTTCTGCAAGTAACTCTATTAATCCTTCAAGCCCCGTCAGAATCGTAGTATGATCCATAGAAAAGGAGAAATATATGAGAGAATCCGTCGATAGCTTGAATATTATAGTGGATGCATTAAATGGAGGACCTGTGCAATATGGCATCCAGTGCACTACCGTTGTATAATTGGCAGCCGATCATTGTCCAGACCAAGTCCGCCGCTCACAAATAAAAAGTGTTGGGCCCTAGATTTTTTGTTCCTCTCTTGGAAAAGGCGAAGTGGGTCCCCGTTCTGTATGCCGACACCTTATAGAAGGCATCCATTACTATTCACGGGTATGGATTCCGAGTTGCAGAAAGTAGGCCACCAATTGACGGCCCTGCAAATCCGCGGTTGGAGATGGCCCACTACACGATTGCCGAGAATTTTCTAATCGTTCGGGAATCACTTTGGTGGTAAGAAACCAACTGTGAGGACCGGCAAGGCTTCGCCAACCTATTATGGGACAAGAACATGCTCGGCAGACACATTTTTCTATTGAAAAATGAAAATGGCATGGCTCAGATCCTAGATGATTGAGATGAGTCGATTTTTTTTAGTCTCTTGGTATGAGTGTGCGCCCGTGAATGTCAGTTCGTTTTGGGCCGCTGTTGTAGGGCAACCGTAGGATGGCTTGCTCTGCAGCTTAAAGTTGGGTCGTCACTAAAAAATGGACTCCAGTTGTCCGGTGTTTTTGGAAGACGCCTATATTGCGCATGGTGAAAGCAAATAGGGCCTTCGACAGTCAGTTCACACCAATGCGATACGGAGTGGTCGATCATGGGTCGGGACAAAATTGGCCCAAAATTGAATGCATAACAATGGATGCTTCACCGTTTCAAAATGATTTTTTCCATGACTTTGTTGAATAGCTACGGTGAATGTGTGTTTCAACCTCTAATGAAGTCCCTTTATTTATGGAGGATTAAAAAAAAAAAAAAACAGTTTTTTACAGTATAAATAAATCTTGTAAACATGACACCAACGATTTTGCTATTTTTAAGTGGTTTTTATATGATCTACTTGTAAAATTCAAAAGTTTAAATTAAGTCGAATTTCTATTACCAAAAAAGTGAAAATCATGTAAAATAAGCCGAGCCCATTGAACAAATAACATATTGCGGAGAAGTTTTTGCCATGTTCCATTCAAAGGAATAACTATGCAATAAGTTATTATGCGTTTCAATATCTTTCTTTTTCTTCTTTTACGGCCACTTGGATAATAATTTTAGTGTTAAATGCATCTAACTTTCCTGTATTTTTTATTTTTCCGCGTTTTACCTCACCAAAGTTACAACAATTGAACCCATTAAATTTCAAAAAGCTATAAATAGGAAAAAGTTAAAAAAAAAAAAGAATAATCAAGCCGATGATTTAAAAAAAAAAAATCCCGATCACTATAATTGGACCTCACAAAAATTTAAATAATATAAATTAAAATAAATAAATCACATGGAAGCTATGTGCATTTAATCTATAATTATAACATCAAATTTATGTATTGAGCCTATTAATCTCAATATTTATAACAGAGCCTCGTAGGATGCACCGAATGTAGCCTGCAGTGCTTTACTAGGCATTTCGGTAGGAACGAAAAAAAGCCGAAAAAAAAGAAACTAGCCGGTGTATTGTTAAATCGGAAAACGCGGGATGCCTCAGTTGAAGATGAAACAAAAGAAAGTGAGCAGGAATCCAAAAATAAATTAATAATAATAATAATAAAAAGAAAAAGCTGCCACGGGTCTCTCTGGTGTCCCCTAACAGCCGCCGCTTCATTAAATATACCAAATTAATCTGTACCATGACGACGGAAAGAGTGGGACAACGCCGTGGTCCGCCAAAGCGCAACAGCGACGCACCGACGAGCTCCAAAGCAGTCTCAAGTCACGTGCATGTTTCTGTAAAGCCTTAAATTTCCGATCCCATGTAAAACAGTTCTAACTTCCAATGCCTCGGCAGCACCTACCATGGCAGCAATTTAACGAGCTGACCCAGCGCGGCTCACCGCCGCTTATAGCGAGGGCCGCCGCAGGGTGGGCGAGATTCTATTTCCAAAAATTCCGTATAATTGCTGATTTTTGTCCACCGAAAAGAAAAAAAAAAACAAAACGAGAAGAAGAAAAGCAATTATTCAAGTCCATATCAATGAAAGATATTTTGGGTCTACCGTTCGTTCTGTAGTAAACCAAGAAAAAAAGTGTCGCAATCCTATACCCTCACCGACAGAATTTCCAGTTCCACCTAACCGACGCTTTTGCCACGTGCATCACGTGCCTTTAGTTACACAGGAAACGGACATCTAGCCTCTGCTTCTTTCACGAAAAATATATAAAAGTGAATTAAAAAATATGTTTAAAATTAATAAAATGTTATTTATTTTTTATCAAATTTAAAAAATAAAAATATTTTTTTAAAAAATTAACTGAGTAATTTTTTTAAACTAAAAATAAAAAAATGGTTTTTTTATTATCTTTTTCTTAATTTTCAAATTATTAAAAAAAAGATAGTAAGAAGAGATAGAGAAAGAGACAAAAAAAAAAGAAAAAGAAAAAGGAGAGAAGTTAAACTAACTTAACTTTTTTCTATTTTTAACTTTTTATTCTGTTTGCTAATAAAAAAAGAATGATTACCTCTTTTTTTATCTCTTCATAATCTCAAAATTATTTAAAAAATAAAAAATAAAAAATTACAATAAAAACTCAAAAATTTAAAAACTTGACCTCATTTGTTTTCAACAAAGAGCACCAAGTTTTCTATAAAAAAAAAAAAGAAGATATTTTAAAAAATATTTTCTAACAAAACTTTATATACCAAATAGTTAAAAGGAAAAAACAAAAAAGGGAAAGAAAATTTAAAAAGAAAAGGTTAAAATGGTGGAGTAATGCACCGGCGTATCTGGCGCGAATCTTCCTGTCTCCGCTGGCTTCTAAAATCTAACTACCGTCGGGCCCACGGAACGGCTTCCAAGAATTCCAATTTTTAAAGTAAACTGATAAGCCCGAGTGAATAGCATCACCGACAAGACACATTTACTTCAAGTTTCGACTTTTGCCTTTTTTTAATTATTATTATTATTATTTTTTTTAGCCTCGCATTATCTTCTCTGTTTGTTTGTTGGGGAAAATTATAAAATAGGGAATACGGTGAGCTAACAGACTAAATTATTTGTGTGTGTTTATGGTGCTGTTTCAAGCGTGATTAGCGCAAAGACAAAGCATTTATCTTATTGAGAAGCTTTCTATGAGCACTAACAGATGATGCTTACGAATATTTAAGTCTTTCTTACAAAACTTTTCCCACCATTTCCCGGCAACCAAACAAGACTAGACATAAAAGACAAAAAAAAAATGACACGCAATGGACCTTTTCATCATTGCTTCGGGAGACACTTTCGACGGTTTAAAAGTTTAGACCTATGAAGTTTACATCTCTATGCGAAAAAAAAAAAAAAAAAACTGGGGAAGGAGGGAAGGAAAAGGAAGAAAAACACGTAACGATGCAAATAATCGCAAAACTCATAACCCCATCTCAATCGTCATCGCGATCTCCATCTTTCTTAGATGGTAAAAATGCAATCTTTGTCCTGGACGATTGCGGCGATGACATTAATGGACTTGTCCGATTCTTGCAAAACTGGAAGTTATTGTTTTTATTTTCGGTATTAGCCTTCCCAATTGTCTCCACCTCGAAATGGGCCAGAGAGTCCACGATCTCCACCAAATTGTCTTCGCACAAAAATGCTTCGCTATAAACCTTTTCAACTTCCCTGTTGAACTCATGCACGAACACGTGCGTCTTTCTGTCGGCCCCGTCGCCTGCTCTCTTGCTCCTCGCCATCACTGCAGCCGTGAATATAGGCGACATCCTCCCCGGCGCCGCCGGGTAGTACCCACGTGGCCCGTCGATCAGAATGACGTCCCAGGGCACTTCGTAGATGTGATTCGGCATATCGTTTATGCCAAGATTGCAATCCGAGAACAGCAGGTTCTGCACTGGCCTACACTCGGCTCTAACTAGAGATTTCGCCGCAGAGAGAAGCTCCGCCATTTCGCTCACTCTGGTGGTGTATTGGATATCGTAGGCCTCGATCGCCGGGTGTTTCTTCTCGAAGTTCGACACATAGTACTCGCTCTCGTCGAGAAAAATTGTGAGGCCGTGAAAATTGAGGGATTTCCACAAAAGGGTCTCGTGGGTTAAGCCAAAGACGAGGAAATTGCAAGGAGAACAGCGGCGGAGGGTGGCGGCGACGGTGGATAGCTCACCGGAGGTCATGTGGGGGATTGTTACGTTGGAGCTGGCAGCGTAGTGGAGGAGGGCGGTGGTGACGGAGGAAGGGATTGCGTAGGAGGAGGTGGCGGAGGTGGATGAGGCAGTGCCGGCGGTGTTGGGGATGGTGATGTTCAAGAGAGTGACGGTGAAGACCAGAGTAAGAAAAGTGACGAGAAAGAGAAAATACAGCCGATTTGGGTATAAAGACTTGTGGATTGATGGGTGGAGGAGTATTAACTTTGTGTTGTTGCTGTTGTTGTTGTTGTTGTTGTTGTTGTTGTTGGTCCACTTCATTTCCTTTCCTCTCCGGAGAGTGTGAGAACCGCAATTGTCAGGGAAAAGAAAGGCTGGCTGGAATCTCGCTTGTTCTCTTCGGTCTCTCTTTCTTGTCCTTTTAATATTTTCTTTAAACACAGATGGGGGAATCGGGTCGGGTCAAAGGAATCCACGGAGGACATTGAGAGAACACGAATCCGGAGGAGTAGACGGGGAAAAGCGAGGGTCATCGGATGTAAATTGCAAAATTGTGGGTCTGGTCGTGTGAGTGTGTTGTAATGTCAGAAATTGCCAGTAAATGCATTATTGAAACTTGTGTTACATGTTAATTTCTTGAATATATTCCATCGCAGAGCTTTGATATTTTCAGATATACTTCATCAATGTAAAACGAAAAACACGAATAATTTGATGCCTGTATTTGTACCAACACGCAGATCAAATTTGTACTCAACAAAAAAAAAAAAAAAAAAAAAAAAAGAGGTTTACATCTTGACAAACCCAAATTTTTGTCTCCTTTCTCCTCGAATTATTTAGTTTCAACGGAACCTAAAAAGTCTAAAATTTAAACTACAAACATGTTCATAAGCATTTAGATTAGGCTTCATTAACTAGATGGCATCGCTCTTACTTGCCGGGAAGCGGGAGGATTGCACATGGGGCCCGAAAGTTAAACGTTTACATCGACCTACCCTGTGCTTAAATATCAAAGAGAAAGAGAAAAGATGGCTTCACCCCGCCTGGTGTTCGCTCATCTCAAGGCAACTTTAAGAGAGTAAAGTAGTTACTGGTAATGATTAACTACATCTCTTCAATTGATTAAGCGATACTTTTCTCGAGCACAATGTTCTTTAATCTCGATAAACGTACCAGTCATACTAATTCATTGGGTGGGCTGAATAAAATGGCATCACTTTGTTCTTGAAAATGATAAGTTAAGCTGTTGAACATGGCTTCAATCAATTTGATGTTAGCTTATCTTGACAAACTCTTAACTCTCTCTCTCTCTCTCTCTCTCTCTCTCTCTATATATATATATATATATATATATATTCTCATAACTCTGTTTTGGGGGATCGTGCAGCCACTTTTCATTCCGGCGGCAATTACTTAACCAAAGTATTGGCGGCGCCCACTCTCGTGCCATAACTCCAACCCCGTTGCTGCTCTTTCCGTGTCAATCCATGGGCCGGTGGCCATTTTTCGGCCATGCTCTCGACTGCTGTTTCTGTTCCTTCGCCACCCAATTGAATTGCCGCCCTGGATTTTCCACTGTCCTTCTGCGCCTTGGACTTGAAGGAAAATCCACAAACATCTCGAGAAATTTTCTTGCCATCTTGATTTATTCCGAAGCCCGTATCCATGCGAGCTACGCGACCAGGCCGAATTCACTTAATGGGTTGGACCACACTTGTAACCCATAGCCACTTGTATTGATCTCTGTCCCTCCCAAACTGCAATTAACCTGCCACGCCTGGGATCGAGTAATGGGCTGGGCCTTATTCAGTGACCCATAAGCATCTCTCATCTCTCTTTCTCATCTCTTTCACACGGTCCCCCCTTTTTAAAATTCATCTATTTTCAAAATGTTTATTATATTTATTTATTTATTAAATATAATTTATTTATAATTTTAAATTATATAGATTCATTTTATTTTTTATTTTAAACATGCTCGACTTATTACATCATATAAAATTATACTTATAAAGACAAAAAATCAAAATATAAATCTCCATCTTCCAATACACACGCATAAAATTTCAAAAAAGAAAAACCCACAGTTGATAGCTTAAGGATATTTTTAAAAAAGGAGATATAGGGTAAGAGATTTTTGTGACAAAAATTTAAGGACAAGTAGCAAATGCATAGCTAGAGGGTAATGTTAGCAATACAAAATAAAAATTAAACAACCGACTAGTCTCAAGAGAATATTTCAATAACAAACACCGTTTTCTTCACTAGAACAATAAACCAGCAGGCTCTCTACCAGTAAAAACAACCAGCCTCTCAGGCACATTTTGCCAATGCCTATGTTACCAGTGACGAGGGAAGTTGAGAACATGAACCAAAGCATTGAAATATGAGTACGAGGATCTGCCTCATTCAACAGCTTTTCGTGCCATCTCTGTCAGTTTCCTTGCTCTGCTCCTCATTCCCTCTGCCTTCTTCGCCCGCCATTATCCGAGCGATAGCCTTCTTCATATTTTCAGTCTTCGCAAAAGTCCCCACCAAACACGTCCCATCTCTTTACACCCTCATCAACTCCAATCTCGAGAGCCTCGGTCGCCGGCTTTTCATTGTAGAACTGCTCGGCACAAATGGGCCGCGTGACCATCGGCTTCCCAGCAGTTATGCCTTCAAGATTGGAATTCCATCCGCAATGAATCATAAAATCCGCCTACAGCTTCGTGATCGACAATCAACACTTGCCGAGCCCGCCGGCGAACGATCAGTCCTTTTCCTTCCATTCTTTCCTCAAATCCTTCGGGCAACCATTCCTCTTCATGTTCTTTGTTATTCTCGCTTTTATTCACAACCCAAATGAAATGCTGCCCAGAGGCTTCAAGCGCCACTGCAATTTCCTTGTGCTGAAAGGACGTGAAATTGCTTATGCTGCCAAAGCACATGTAAAGAACCGAATTGGGTTTCTTGGAGTCGACCCACTTCAAGCACTCGTGTTCATTGGTTGACGCTTCTTGTCCTCTCTCTCTGCTTTATCTTCGTACTTTGTATTGCACAACGAAACCGGGCCTATATGCCAAGCTCTTAAGCCCAAAACATTCCTACAATGATCTGCATATGCTGGTTCAAGTTCGTAGTGACTGTTAACAATCACTCCAAAGCTGTTTAGCCCTGATTCTTTGCAATATTTAAAGAATCTGACAAGGCCAGTTTCAACACCTCGTGAGCCTGGCAATTGCTTTCGTGTCAACTTGATTTCATCCGGGAGATTGGGAACCACAAATGGCTCCGAATCTGACGAAACCTTTGTGCATGGCTGATGCAATCTAATAGACCACTCGGCGCACACAGAAAAGAAGCTTATTCCATGGAAAACCGGCCTTCGAATTCCAAATTTAGCAGCAGCATCAGTAGCCCAGGGAAAGAACGTGTCAGATACAAGGCAATCGGGTTTGACTTCTTGCAGCAGCTTCTCCAGGGTTTCCTGGAGCATGGCCCTGACAAAAAAGAACCCTTTCATCAAAGCCGGACCATTTTCAAGTGAAATGATTAAGCCCATGTTTTCACATCTTTATGGCAATCCGGCCGTTGATGATTTGGGTGTCAATATCGAGACCCAAAACTTTGGTTCTTTGGATTGTCTTGGAAAACAAGGGGGCGTTTAAAGGAGCTGTGATGATGGTGGCCTTCAGCCCTCGAGAAGCAAATAGCTTGGCCATATCCACGGTGGGTATTGTGTGGCCATGAGTCGTGAATGGGAAGAAAAAGATGCGCAGTTGGCGGTTGTTTTTCCTTTCTTCTTTTGATTGTGTGCAGTTATTGACGATGCAAATTGCAGAGAGATTGTTTTTGTTTAGGTAACATTTTTTAGTTCAATTCTTCATTTTGATTGTTTTGCAATTCATCCGCATTTTGTCATTGTTTTTCCCTTTGCTCTTCGCACTGCATTGAGTTAAACGGCATGGCTTGCATTGCATATGTCGGTTCTAGAAGCATTCGATGTTAGTATAGTCAGAGATCATTGTATGTCATAGATTAAGACTAATTATATCATGATGACACCTTGATTTACTGTAATTGATTTAGTTCATCCTTTGTAATTTTCTGACTTTTAGGTCAACGGTTAATCCCGTGTGGAAAGGGCTTTGGACGTGCTTACCGAACAACACAACTTACCATATTTCTTTGTCAATTTTCCTATTCCTATTATTGTTATTATCTTATAGAAAAGTTGTCACATGCTAATTAAACCTTTACAGAATGTGAATCTTCCTGCGTGAAGAACGCCCCTGGTTGACTTGGTTCGATGTGCTGGTGATCAATCTGGTAGAAAAAGGTGGAATCATAAAATATAATATTTTAATAAATCTGGGGCACGTCTCGGTACAGGAATCCAGCCAAAAAGAGGAATTTATGGCAAGTGATGAAATGGAAGGGCTGAAAATCATACAACTTCCCGTTTATTTACTATTATTTCATTTCAGGTCAAACTATGAGATTGGTCCTAAAATTAACATAAAAAAATAATTATTCTCAAAAGCAACCCACCCAAAACGAAAACAAAAGATTAAAAAAAAAAAAAAAAAGGACCCAACTTAGCTCGACTCGTCGCTCGGTTCCTATGACATAAGCGTGTCTTTGTTTCAGCACCGACGTCCCTTCAATTCTTGCATTAGAGTAGTCATATCGGTGTAAGAGGAACCACCTTCTTGAACAGCCTTTCTAGCCATTTCCCCTAAAGCTTTGGCTCTGCTCCTTATTTCCTCTGCTTCTTCACCCACCATAATCCTAATCAGCGCCTTTTCGATGGCTTCACTCTCGATGTAATCCCCGTAAAATTGAACCCATTCCTGAACACCAACATCCACTCCAGTTTTCAGCACTTGAGTCACCAACTTCGCATTGTAGAATTGCTCAGCGCAAACTGGCCATGCAACCATTGGCTTTCCAGAAGCAATGCCTTCAAGGGTCGAATTCCATCCACACTGATTCACAAATCCTCCTATCGCTTCATGATCGAGAATCAGAACCTGTGGCGCCCATCCGTGTATAATCAGTCCTTTTCCTTCCATTCTTTTCTCAAATCCTTCGGGCAACCACTCTTCTTTCCTTTCATTTTTGGCATCTTTCCTCACTACCCAGATAAATTGCTGCCCTGAAACTTCAAGGCCTAAAGCAATCTCCTTTAGCTGAGCGGCTGTAAAGCTGGCGACGGTTCCGAAACATATGTAAATTACTGAATTGGGTTTCTTTGAGTCAAGCCATTTCAAGCATTCATGTTCATTGATGGTGGCTTCTCTTCCTCTCTGTGCTTTATCTCCACTGTCCCTATTGCAAAGGGAAAGTGGGCCTATATGCCATGCCTTTCTGCCCATAACCTTACTGTAGTAGTCGGCATAAGTCGGCTCTAGCTCATAGAAACTATTGAAAACCACTCCGTAGGCTTTCAGCTCGGATTCCCTGAGCGCTTTGAACACCTCTCCAAGGCTACCATCTTCATTCTGTCTGTCATGATCTGATAGTTGCTTTCTTGTGAACTCAATGTGGCCCGGAAGATTAGGCACCTCAAAGGGCTCAGAATCTGATAAAACTTTCCTGTGTGGCTCATACAACCTGATACACTCTGCTACGCACATTGGGAAGAAACCAGAGCCATGAAACACTAGCCTTGGAACACCAAATTTAGCAGCAGCATTAGTAGCCCAAGGGAAAAACATATCGGCAACAAGGCAATCTGGGCGGGTTTCCTGAATGAGCTTTTCGACGGGTTCTTGGAGCATGGCTGCAGCTCTGAAAAATTTCTGGATCAGCGCTTCCACATCCTTCTCCGGAGAAGCGATTGAGTCAGCGTTTTCGAATCCCTCCGGCAATCCAACCTCCGCGGAAGGGAACCTGATGATTTCAATATGAATATCAAGACCCAAATTCTTGATTCTCTGGAAAGTTTTGTCAGAAAGAGCGGCATTGACAGGAGTGGTGACTATAGTTGCCTTTGCTCCGCGCAAAGCAAAGAGCTTGGCCATGTCCACAATTGGTATCATGTGGCCATGAGGCATAAAGGGGAGGAAAATTATGTGTAGTTGATGACCTCCACTACCCATATGATCTTTCCGAGGGAGCAAAAGATTGCAGCGATTTCAGAATACAAAAACAATGGTGTCTAAGTGAAAGATTGGAGAACGAAGCAAAGAAAGAAGACCTCTTTTGCTAGGCTATTTTCCTGTCTTGCTTGTGATTATGGCGCCGATATTTGTGGTCGTGGACATAAGAACTCCATCTTGTCCTACAAGAAAAATCTTCGATTGCCTTGTTCCTCAAGGGCTTCCATTACCCAAATAGCTAGGTCAACGCAAAACAGCGAAGGCAGATGGGAAGCGAATTGTGAGGCGAATTCTCTGTTTTCAGAAATAAAAAAAAGTACATGGATTGGTCATTTAGGTGCGTGCATGGAAGGTGGCCTGCACCCAAAAACAAAAAACTAGTTTTTTTTCCCTTTAACCTAACCCCTGTTTCAAAGTTGACAAAAACAAAAAAAAAATACTAAATGCTAAATGGGGCCCCGTCTCTCTCCCCCGTCCAGGTATCTAGACCCGTTTCTAGAATTGGTAAAACGCCCATCCCACACCGTAACCTCTGCTGGTCCCAAATCCCTCGATCTGTAATTCATAAATTTTAATAGAGAGGTTAAATCCTGAGTAAATTGCATTTTGTGTGTGTGTGTGTGAATTTTCTCACCCGCTCTCACCTGATAAGTAAAAGTTCAAATTTTAATTCTGGCCCAATTAACGGAAAAAGTTTGTGGTCAGAAGAATTGACCATAAACGAATTAGATTGTTAGTTTTACTCAACAAAAATAATAAAATTTTAGTTTTCTCATTCAAGATAAATAAATTTATAACTAAGTCGATAAAATGTGTAACTAAGAATGCAAAATATATAACAAGATATCATTGAATTGTTTATATAATTTTTCTTATTTGTTTAATATTTTAATTGTAAATTTAGTGATTTTTAAAGAGAAAATCCAAGAGAAAGAAGATCTTAATTCAAGACGATGCCTTTTTGCCGGTGGACCGAGCCAGTCAGCCGGAGCAGGTGAAGGTAATGGTACAAATTGTTGTCAAGAACGGAATAAAATTGTTCACCAAAAATGAATTGTTACCATTACTTTACTCGGTACGATTCCGCGTTCTTTATCAAAAAAGCACTACTAAAATATGTTAGGAACAAAGATAAGAGAGTACCTTTTTCTTTTTCTTTCTTTTTTTTTTTTCAATTAAAAGACACGTTAAGTTATTTGTAATTTTTTATCATTATAAATTTTATAATTCATTTTTTAAAATTAAAAATTAAAATTTTAATTATTATAATATGTCTTTAAGACATTAAAAAATAATAATAATAATTGAGATTTAGCGACTGTTTTTTATTTTATTTTATTTGTAAAAAACCAGGGATCGGACCCAAACTTCCTTTCTGTGTTAAAGTCCACCATTCCTAACCCAATAGGCCTGCAGCCGCCTAATGCGCCCAACACAGAGAGCAGGGCCTGAGCCTCCATTGCTGTGCATCAACGGGTTTGCCCCGATGGAACCCTCGAGCTGCCCTTTCCCCGCCTCCCTCTTCCTCTTCTACTGCTGCGCTGTAGCTCCACACAGAAAAGGTAATTAAAAAGACTAAAAGAAAAAAAAAGAAAAAAAGGGGGGGGGGATTGAGGCTCCTCAATTTGTCATCTTCCACGCACAGCTTCTCGTTGTAGAATCGGTCTGGTGAGATTGGTCACGCTGTCATTAACTGGCACTCCAACACTTTGCCTTTTCCTGGTTGGGTTCCATCCGCAATGAGTCAGAGCGTGTTTTAAGATCAATAGTTGTGGTGTCCATTCCTGGATTATTTGTCACTTTCCGGATTCTCTAATTCTATCAGGGACCCCCGTTTTCTTGAATTTCCTGATCTTCCTCAGCGGACGTTAAGATTTTACCAACCACCCAGAGGGAATGGATGGCTGGAACGCTACTCATGACCATGTGTATATTTATCTCCGTCGTCCCACGAGTCGGTTTTGTTTTTGTTTTTTTTTTTTTCCTTCTTTTTTTGACCTTCTTTTTGTATTTTTTGCAAGATTTTCAATTCAAGCAAGCGACAAAGAAAAGACGTCGGCCCCATGGTTTCCACACGGTTAAGAAACTTCAAAGATGCGAGATCTTCTTCGAGAGAGGAATCGTGCTTCCCCTACAAACGCTGCTGCCTAGGGGAGCTCTCGCAATATGTGCTTTGTGGCTCTTCCTTTCCTCTCTCTCTCTCTCTCTCTTGCCTTCACCAATTAATTCAGCTTGCTTAACTTGTTCAATTTCTTTCGGTTAGCTTCATATCTTATCATGCCAACTTTTCTTGCATAATCTTGCCCTGCCAGCTGTAGACTGTCTCGCTCAATGATTATTCCAACCATGTGTTTTAGAAATTGGGCAATTAAAGTAAACGAGCATAACGGCAATTGAGCTACCAGATTAAAGGTGACCAAGAAAGCTCGGAAAAAGGAAACCCATAAAGAAAACAACCATAAAAGAGTGATTGATGGGTAGTAACGGGAGAAAGTAGGGAAGCAACCAACAGTAACTAGAGTGACAGAGACGTACGGCAGCGTGGATGTAGATAGGACGCCACTTGTGTTTTTTTTTTTTTTTCTTTTTATTCAAATATCTCCTGAATATGACACACATGATTAAAAGGATGAATACTAATGTTTAAGTTAATGATTAAGTCATAATTATTTGTCATTAACAATATTAGAATAAGTTAAAACGATCATCTCAATAATATGAGAATGCTTACCATAATAAGAGGAAGCCACAAGTCGTAATTAAATAATCTATAGTCTAGTCTTTATAAAAAGTTTGTGAACTATAATAAGTATAAAGATTTTAAATATAGTTTATTTTAAAATTAAATTAATATTATATATGTGTTTTATCTTTTAGTTGTACTCTTTTTTTTTTTTTTTTGTTTTTCTTGTAAAAAAATCTTGAAGTGGGAGAGAGTAGAGAGAGAGAGAGAGAGAGAGCGGTGAGTGATTCTCAACTCCATTTAAACTAAAGCTGATCGACGGCCGCGCGCGCTCTTACAGGCACACGGGGTCACTAACTCTAAACTCCCAAACACCCACCTTAACCTTAAGTAACCGTACGCTTTTATGGTCTGCTAGACTGGCATGTGTCGTCCATTTACCAAGTTACCCAGTCTTTGCTTTGCTTTATAACTCTTGTTGGGCCATGACTCCGTCATCCGAACCACATCCAACGGCGTAGATTTATCCTCCATTTTCATCGCTAGGGTTTTCTACGTATTCCATCCCGTTGATATCCCTCCCATGGAGATCTCTAAGTCGGTTCCTTTTTCGTGCAGGCTAATGTAAACCCACGCAACGCCGGCGGCCTTTGTTACCCTTTTCCTTTTCGCCTTCCCTCTCCTCCTCCTCAACCTTAAAAACGCAAAAATAAAAAAATAAAAAAAGATTAAAAAAAAAAGAACACTGAAGAGAAGTAGTATTTGTTTTTGTTTTTTTTTTAAAAAACAAAAACAAACAAAACCCTAGTCGAGCATTTTGCTTGGGTCTTCTTGTCTTCTTGGTTCAGTTAGGGTTTGCGAGTGTCTTGGTCTTGTTGAATAAAAAGAGGAGAGGGAAGAGGAATTGTTGAATAAAATGGCTCAGGTCCAGGTACCGGTTCAGGTCCAGGGTGTGAATGGTGGGGTCAACGCCGCCCAGTTCGTGACGACGTCGCTTTACGTCGGGGATCTGGATGTCAGTGTGACGGATTCGCAGTTGTACGACGTTTTTAACCATTTGGGCCAGGTGGTCTCGGTCCGAGTTTGCCGGGACTTGACGACCCGGAGATCGCTCGGTTATGGCTATGTTAACTATAGCAACCCTCAGGATGGTAAGCCTTATTGTCTGTTTGGGTGGAAAGTTTGGAGCTTTTTGCTATCTGGGTAGTTGTGAAGTGCGTGTTTGATTAACTATATGGCGAGAAAATGGAGGAAATTTAATGATTTTTTCTTCTTTTTCTATTTTGGTGGGATAAATTTATGCACGGTATTGGTCGATCAGTGTGTCGATTGATACAAAGAAGTGGCTTTTCCTCATTGAATTTTGCCTTTACCATCCTGTAGTGTAAGAGAAGGAATGCTTCAAGCTCGATTTGTAAGATTCATTTATCCCGTCTTCTAATAATAGGTACGGATTTTGGAGATATAAGGGCTAGTTTCCTGAACCGACGAATCGTTCTAAAGTTAAAAGTTGCCCCGTCATTACAAGAAGGCATTAATGAATAATGATGATTGTTAAGTGGTATTACGAAGAATAGTGGCAGCAAAGAAGAGCTGATAAATGTGAAAGCGAGTGGGGCCAGCTATCCATGCCAATTAATTTCTAAACACCTTGGTTTACTCCCTGACTTGTTAGGTCTTTAATTATTGTTGGATTCCATTGCTTCTCCAAGTTAGCCTTCCTTCTATTTATGGCTCATGTGTTTCACATATTGAATCCTGATGTTGGTTGAATTTTAACCCAACGGAGTGGAGTAAATGCATTTGATTCCATAACTATTTGTTATTGTAGTGTGTATGGGATTGATAGGAAGAAAGGTTACCCTGTGTGCAGCTAGCTAGGAATTTTGTTTAGATGGACCTAGAGAACAAGCTATTCATACATACTCACATGAGTGTGTTCCAAACAAAGGAATGCCTTTCCTATTTTGGAATTGACACCATATATTTTTCTCATGTCACATGCTGCACAAACAGGCAACAACACACATATTCTCCGTATATGTGGTGCACATGTGCGTGCCTATGTATCTATCTAATCTCATGCACCTTTATTCAATCTGTTAACAGCTGCAAGGGCATTGGATATGCTTAATTTCACTCCTCTTAATGGAAAGCCCATTAGGATCATGTATTCACACCGTGACCCAAGTCTTCGCAAGAGTGGGGCTGGAAATATATTCATTAAGGTAATTATATTGCTTTCAGCGGAAGGTGTGACAAGGTTCATACAGCTCTATTAATTTGGAGATTAAGGCTATGTTGAGTTTGGTTGAGCTGAGTCATTTTATATTGTTAGAAGCTGTTCATATTGGATAGCATTTGTATAATCTTTGGTTCCAATATCTGACGTCAACTTGCTGTCTGACTTTTCATGTGCTGTTACCTTGCAGAATTTAGATAAGGCTATTGATCACAAAGCATTACATGATACCTTTTCTGCATTTGGGAGCATTCTCTCTTGCAAGGTAGCCACAGATTCATCTGGCCAGTCAAAAGGCTATGGGTTTGTACAGTTTGACAAGGAGGAATCTGCCCAAAGAGCTATAGAAAAATTAAATGGTATGCTGCTGAATGATAAGCAAGTTTATGTGGGGCCTTTCCTTCGCAAGCAGGAAAGGGAAACTGCCATTGACAAGACAAAATTCAACAATGTCTTTGTAAAAAATCTCTCAGAAATGACAACTGAAGAAGATTTAAGGAAAATTTTTGGTGAATTTGGAGCAATCACTAGTACTGTGGTGATGAGGGATGCTGATGGAAAATCAAAGTGCTTTGGATTTGTTAACTATGAGGATGCCGATGATGCTGCTAGAGCTGTTGAGGCTCTTAATGGAAAGAAATTTGATGATAAAGAGTGGTATGTTGGGAAAGCCCAAAAGAAGTCTGAAAGGGAAACTGAGCTCAAACTTCGTTTTGAGCAGAGCATGAAGGAAGCAGCTGACAAATTTCAAGGAGCTAACTTGTACATTAAGAATCTAGATGATAGCATAGGTGATGACAAACTTAAGGAGCTGTTTTCTCCATTTGGTACAATTACATCATGCAAGGTATCTAGCCTTAAGCTTGAGTAGTAATCAGCCTCTGTGTTTCTAGCAGTTGAAATATTGCTTACATTTTTTCTTTCTACCAGGTTATGCGAGACCCTAATGGAATAAGTAGAGGTTCAGGGTTTGTTGCCTTCGCATCTCCTGAAGATGCATCTAGAGCTGTAAGTTGATAGATTTCAGATATTTGTATGTGTTCAATTAGTGATTGTTTTACCATAATCTAGCACTTATTTACTGTTTTGACAGCTCATGGAGATGAATGGCAAAATGGTTATTAGCAAACCACTATATGTTGCACTTGCACAAAGAAAGGAAGATAGAAGAGCTAGGCTTCAGGTGCCTTATTCACCATTAAATTTACACATTGCAGCAACTACCTATCAGTGCTTCATTTTCTGTTTATGATAATATGTTTGCCTTACACATCTTAAGATGAAAGGCTCTCTTTCTGTCTCACCTCTTTGTGTGCAACATGGCTATACCATATTATCCTGTCCTTGTAATGATCACTTCCATGCTGTATTCCCTCATTCTTTACTATAAAGTTGATATATAGAGTATAATCATGTGTGGTGAATTCTGTACAGGCTCAGTTTTCTCAAATGCGGCCAGTTGCAATGGCACCTTCAGTAGGTCCTCGTATGCCAATGTATCCTCCTGGTGGACCTGGACTAGGACAACAGATATTCTATGGACAGGCCCCACCTGCTATCATGCCTCCCCAGGTAACACTCTCTGTTCATGTTTGCTTCTTAGATATGAACTGTGTGTTTTCATTTTTTCGAATCTTTTTTACCTACTCTTCATACATTGTTTCCTTAATATGATCAGAATGCTTAACTTATGTTGACTCAAACTTGTCAGCCTGGATTTGGGTATCAGCAGCAGCTTGTGCCTGGTATGAGGCCAGGTGGGGCTCCCATGCCAAATTTCTTTGTGCCTATGGTCCAGCAGGGCCAGCAGGGGCAGCGTCCTGTTGGCCGACGAGCAGGAGCTGCTCAGCAAACACAACAGCCAGTCCCCATAATGCAACAGCAGGTTGGCAGCATTCTTTCTACAACATCCTTACATTTGCCTTTTTTTTTTTTTTTTCACCTTTTGATCTTTTTGGCTGATATTCTATCTTTTTGCTCATTTAAATGACAGATGCCTCCAAGAGGACGCTTTTACCGCTACCCTTCTGGGCGTGCATTGCCTGATGTTCCCATGACTGGTGTTGCTGGAGGCATGCTTTCTGTTCCTTATGACATGGGTGGCACGCCAATGCGTGATGCAACACTGTCTCAACCTGTTCCAATTGGTGCTTTGGCTTCTGCCCTTGCGAATGCTTCCCCAGATCAGCAGAGAACGGTAGGCATTGACTGCAAGTTATTCGCTTGTTATTGAATGCTTTTATACAAGGGTGATTGGAACAACATTTCCGGTGTATCAAGAGACGTCAGATTCATGTGTCAGGGTTTACTATGCCTTTTTTCTTTTTCTTATTTATTTATTTTTTTTAATTTTTTTAACCGGGACTAATACTTGTAGATGCTGGGTGAGAATCTCTATCCTCTCGTAGAACAGCTGGAGCCTGATGCAGCAGCTAAGGTTACTGGTATGCTCCTCGAGATGGACCAGACTGAGGTTTTGCACTTGCTTGAATCACCAGAAGCCCTCAAAGCTAAGGTTGCAGAGGCAATGGAGGTGCTGAGGAGTGTTCAGCAGCAGGCTGGTGGTGCAGCGGATCAGTTGGCTTCATTGTCATTGAATGACAACCTTGTCTCCTAAGGTTGAATGTGAGCAATCGTTAAAATACTGGATTTGAAACCATCCTGTCACGGCTTTGATACATTTTTGGATTGATGCTTACTTGTTAGCAAGCATAGAACATGGTTTTGGTTCATTGTGATTGCTTTTTAAGAAGTTAATTTTGAAGTTCGAAATTAGTTTTCTTATCCGAGTGAAAGGCACTTGTGTCTACTCTATCATCCAATTGCCTCATTAACTTTTTGTTTCGATTGAAACAAACATGATCCGTCCAACTAAGGAACTTAACATTGAATTGAGTTTAACACAAAAAGATAAATTGTTACGCAAACTTTTTGTGTTGAATACCAGGCTTGTTTGTAAGGCATTTACGGGGGACTATTTGGATACAAAGCATTCTTTGTTTTCGGACACCAAGTCTTATATTTACTCTTTTCCAAAAAAAAGCTAAAAAAGAACAATAAAACTTTAAGAATATTTTAGTATAAATGCTGCACAAGGGTCGAAAAGATTGATGCTTTATGAGCTAAAGGGACAATAATATCCAAGACATAATGAGCATTATTTTAATATCTCAATTATTTTGCTTTAGTAAAAGCAGTAAGTCGCAGACCCCATTACCGCGCGTGCTGCTCACATGCTTGTCACACCCAAGAGCTTGGCTCGAAACAGCTCCATTAGGTCCCAAGTAGCCGAGCTACCTGTTGGCATAGGACCCCCAACCTCTTTTCTCGCAGATAAGACCCGAAAATGATAGCCATGGTGCCCCTGTCTTTGCTCTCTTTGTGACTTCCATTAACCTCCACGCCTGGCTCTTCGGACCACAATTTTCATTCTCTCTTTTTTCCTTATCTCTTTCTCACTTTTCTCTTTCTTTTTACTTGGTAACTGTCGGTGGAGCAATGGCATAGCATCCTATGCAATGCTGTTTTCACATTGTGGATACTTTGGTCGCATAATCCCTGTGTACTGTTCAACAAGTCTTTGTGGTTTATGTTTCACTTCAAAGTCTCCATCTTGCTGCCGCCCCTCCCCAAGCTTTTGCTGCTGCATTTGGGTCATTGTCCAAGTTCCCTTTTTCCTTTAGTTTTGTGTGTTGATCGTGGATGATCAGTCTCACTGTTAACTGCTTCACACTGATCAAGCTGGACCAGGTAAGCAAAAACAGCACGTCTCTGTTTTCTTTTTTGGTTAGATTCTGTATTGATGGCAGGGTGGTTAATTTAAATAATGATATCTTTTTTGTATTATTAAGGGTGAAGTGGTCATAGATGGAAGTTGTGTGATCGATCAAGTTTACCTGTAGGCCTTCCTTTTTTGGTGGGTTATAGGCTTATGGGATGTACGTTCGTTTCGAGTCATAATTGATGGTAATTGTCAGGATTTGAACTTTTAGTAAATGATGCTCATGCAAATGTAATCGCTCAAATTGATGACAGCTTAGAGCTCAATTTGGTCTCTAATCTCTTGCGTACTGAAAAGGGACATTATTTTCAGCTTTTTTGGGTCTTTCCTTCTCTAATTCCATGCTAAGAGTGTTTCTAAAGCCAAATTATCTCCTGACAAGTTGGTGATGCCAACTGAGATCATAAGTGAGGACGAGGAATCTTGAACTACCAAATTTGTGTCTCTATTAGCTGTGTTTTAATATTTATGTTGCATACATGTACTTAAATGATGCCATTGTGACTGAAATCTTTTGCAAGAATTCTCTTCTTTGTTGACTAGCTGCAACAAACCCTTTGTAATTAATTACTTATGAATATCCCTTTCGGTGCACATAGAAACTGAGTCATGGACAGCAGGATATGGATGCGGAGGAAGAAATCTTCAGAAAAGACAATTGTCGCAACAAACATGCTTGACATTTTGGTGAAAGGAACTGATGAACAGGTAACAAAAGCTTATCTTCTGCATCCTGGCTAATTTTGCAGATGCAACCCTCATATTCTCTTTCCCCGTGCTCCTGCCATTACCTCCCCAATGAAAAAATTAAGATGCCTCAAAAGTTATGTCAGGGTTTTACCACTATCTTGCATCCACTCTTATGATCATTGTTCTTTTCCCTTACCAATTGCCCTTTTGTTAAAAGAAACTTGCAAGTATGTTAAAAGCAGGTTCATAGAGACTCTTATGTAGTTAAAATGTTTAACTTGACCAATTTCACACCATTGGGCTGCTTTATTAGGGACAAAGGCTTCAAGTGGGGAATGAAGTTGGACCAGTTAGACCTGTGAGAAATCTTAATGAGAAGTTAGCTTCAGCGCTTCTTGGTTGTCAGTATAAAGACAATTCTACACCAAACCATCAAATCTCAGCACATGAAGCTATTCCAGGTAATTTATTAATGTCCTCTACTTCTCCTTCCCTTCTCAATGCTTGAAGAGTCAGCTACATGCCTTATCTGTAAATTTTCTGCGTAACTCTTCTTCTTTGGATGTTTGCTCTGGGTTATTTGATATAAAACTGGATGATTCCTTGCAGGCCAGGAAAAAGTGGAAATGGAAGCAGTTTGCCTTAGGAAGGAACTGGACGAAGTGCGAAGGCAATTAGTAGTTGTGAATGAAAGATCAATCCAATCAGAGTCTGCATTGAAGCAGTGCAAGCAGCAGCTGAGTTTTCTTCAAGAAGAAGAAGAACAAAAGATACAAGATGCTCTCATGAGGGCATCAAGTGAAAGTGAGAAGATACAGAAAGAATTAGAAGACAGGTTGGTAGAGATGAGCAGAAAGTATGCAAATCTAGCTGTAGAGAACACAAACTTGAGTAATGCACTTTTGGTGAAGGAGAACTTGGTTGAGGAACTACACAAACGTGCAACTCAGACAGTCGCAGAATTCAATGCACTAATGGCTAGACTAGATTCTACAGAGAAAGAGAACACTTTTGTCAAGTATGAGTTTCGCATGCTTGAGAAGGAGCTTGAAGTTCGCAATGAGGAACTTGAATATAACCGTCGATTTGCTGAAGCATCACAAAAGCAACAATTGGAGAATGCAAAGAAAACTGCAAAACTCGAAGCAGAATGCCAGAGACTACGCATCCTAATGCAAAAAAGACTGCCAGGTCCTGCTGCTTTGATCAAGAAGAAGAATGAAGCCAGAATGCTGGGAAGGGATCCACTCGAGTTGAGAAGAAAGCCAAATCCTACAAGAGATCTGATTTTCAGAGACACCAGCACAGAAAGATCTCTGGAAATTCCTGTTGAGAACATCAATTTTCTGATCGAGCACTTACGCAATATGGAAGAAGAAAATAGAGCTCTCAGAGAAACACTGTTTAAGAAAAATGCTGAACTCCAGTCTTCAAGGATAATGTTCTCACAAACGGCTTCCAGGTTGTCACAAGCCGAAGCTCAGCTTATAGGGCTTTCTGGAGGTCAGAAGTCTCTGGAGTTGGCAAAGTGTAACTCAGCATCACATGACCTTTCTCCAAAAGCAGTTTGTGATATTTGCAATGCTGATGGTGTCAGCTCTTCAGGATCCTGCACTAATGCTCTAATTTCAGAACTGGAAAATTTCAGGGGCGGAAAACTTAGGAGTCCAGCTGAATGCAAAGTCACTGGATTTTCAGACATGAGTTTAATGGATGATTTTGCTGAAATGGAGAAATTAGCGATAGTATCTGTGCAAGTACCTTCTGAAGGTGAAAATCGCCCTTTCCCTGCTGGTAATGAATTAGTTCCAGTAGCAAAAGATAGTTCTGGATGTGGTAATGAGAAACAGGATATCCACTCAAAAGGTGCTGCAAATGATCAACCTTTTGACTGGCTTCAGGAGGTTTTAAATGCAATGCTTAGACAGCAGCGTATTTCAAAACGAAGTCTAAGGGAACTTCTTGAAGACATCAACATTGCTCTGGGCTACATAAATCACCCAAATGCCCACAAAGATGATGCCATATCAATGTCAAAACATCCAACAGAATCTAATGTTAGTGGCTACATCATTTGGAAGTCTATGGACAACAATTCAGCCATAGGTTCACTGAATGAAGCTTCCTGTAATGACATCCCAGTAGAGAAAAGCAGACAACAATGCAGTCAATCTAGTATGAGTAAGTCAATCTGCAGGATTATTCAGCTGATTGAAGGAGTCAGTCCAACATCTTTTGGTACCAATGATAGTGCAGAAGAAGGGCCAAAGTGTAATCAGAATTCCCTTTACTCACCAACAAAATCTGACTACCATGTCCATGTTTTCCAATGGAGGAAATCTGAACTTTATGCTGTTCTACAGCAATTCCTTTGCACTTGCAATGGTGTCTTGGATGGAAAAGTTGGTCTTGAAACTTTTGCTGAGGAATTGTCATTTACTTTAGATTGGATCATGACCGACTATGTCAACCCCAAATATGCTTCGGGTGCGAGAGATAAGATCAGAAAGCACTTTGGTTGGGATGATACACGAGGTGAAAATGAAGTTGGAAGTGTCTCCAAAACAGAGTGTATTCAGTCCAACCTGCAAGAAGATATCAAGAGGCTAGAAAATGAGCTCATGGATATGGAATCTGCCAAGAAAGATATGGAAGATAGACTGCAGTCTGCGACTGACAAGACCAAGTATTTGATGATGCAACTTCAGGAAGCAGAAGAAAGTATTAAAAGCCTGAGGGCAGAAGTGGGAACTCTGAAAGAATCCAAGGGATTGATTGAGGATCAGATTGAAAATCAGAAGTCGATCAATGAGGATCTTGATACTCAGCTTACAGTTGCCAAATCCAAACTGAATGAGGTCTTACAGAGATTCTCATGGCTGGAAGTTGAATTAGAGGACAAAAGCAACTGCTGTGAAGAACTAGAGGCAACTTGTCTTGACCTTCAACTCCAGTTAGAAAGGTAATAATCAATTTATTTTTCTGTTCTCCTGTGGAAAACTACATCCTAGAGGTACCTTCTTGTTGATTGCAATGCAAACTCTGGTCTTCTTGGAACATGTCGCAGTGTTGCAAAGATGGGAAATCTGAACAATGACGGATATGAAGGGGGAAATCAAGCTCAAAATGTAAGCAACAGAAATTTAATTGGATCTCACTTGTCCTATGTGCTCAGAACGAAAGCCCATAATTTGCCAACGATTTTGACCTCATTAATGGTTCTTATGCAAATGCTGGAATTCATATTTGCAGGGTTGCGAGATGAAAGCAGCGTCCATAAAGTTGGCAGAATGCCAAGAAACCATCCTACACCTCGGAAAGCAACTAAAGGCACTGGCTTCACCAAGAGAAGCAGCACTTCTAGACAGGGTTTTCGCGGCCACTAGCACAACTAATGCCACTAAAAATAAGAATTTTATCAAGCATTTCTCCTTACGGGATCAAATGCTGGCTGAAGATAACGCTAAAGCAATCATTCTGAGATCGACGGAAGATTCACAAAAACCATCCACTGACCATTCTGGCAAGGGTCATGCTCTGACTGGCCTCAATGTCCTTGTACGCACCCCAGATGCAGATTGTGGTTCAAAGCAGAAAGACGCGAATAGCCCAGCCAGGGCTCTAGTTGTCGTGCCCAGTAAAAAGCAAGGAGGATTTGGCTTGCTGAGGAGGCTACTAATGAGAAGTAAGAGGGGAAGTGGGAAGAAGTCTCGATCCTTGGTAAAGCTATGACTTGGCAAAGGAATAAAAACCACGGTGGAGACAAAGTTCGAGGTCTGATTCTCGTATGTTAACGGTGCTTGATTTTCGTCGGTTGATGATTGAAACTATTCCTGGCTCGGGCATCACGATGTCCTCTTTTTCCTTCTTCCCCCCGTGTGTGCGTGTGAGACAGATGTATAACGTCTTCTAGTACCTGCTCATGTATATATCAATCTCGCTTTATTTCAGGAACTTCCAGTTTGGTGTTTGCTGGCTATTCATGCAGACTACGCCAAGTTTTCAGAACTTCCAATCGGTTGTTTCGATGGTTGTCCGTGCTTTCTAATTCGGCTCTCCTCCTAAGAAAATTGAGCTTAGTTAACGGTATTTGCGAGCGAAAAAAATAAAAAATAAAAAAATCCCATCAAATGAAACCCCACTCTGTAAGACGCAAAATCTGTTATTTTACACACTGATTTGAAATTAATTATTATTTGTGTTTTTTTGGGAAAAAAAAAAAGAAGAAAAAAAAGAAGTAAAAGCAATAAACACGAGACACTCTCGACTGAATTTCAATAGTACAAGTTCGTATGGTAAAATATTTTTGTTCGTCAGCCTATAAGAAATTATTAAAAATTGGTCTTACTTTCCCGGTTTATTAAAAAAACGCAGACTGGAGGCCCAACTTGAAATGGGCCCGAGCTTTCCGACGGTTAAAACAGCACCGTTTAGATCCCCCTAAATTAAGCGTAGACGAAAAAGAATATCTAAACGCACCGCACCGTCTTAAAATGGTAGTTTGGTAAATATCTTCAAATCGAAGAACATTTTTGAGTCCATTCCAAAACCCTAGTTCCCCACATAATAAATATCACTCTCCGTTCCGATTTCTCTCCATCGGTCCAGGGGGTTTGTTCTGTGCTTCCCTGTTTCTCTGTGTACCTAAAAATGGCGGCAACACCAGCAGTGGAGTCGGTGCAGTGCTTCGGCCGGAAGAAGACGGCGGTGGCCGTGACCTACTGCAAGCGCGGGGGAGGTTTAATCAAGATCAACGGCTGCCCAATCGAGCTTGTAGAGCCTGAGATCCTCCGCTTCAAGGCTGTCGAGCCGATCCTCCTCCTCGGACGCCAGCGCTTCGCCGGCGTCGACATGCGCATCCGCGTGAAGGGCGGCGGCCACACCTCCCAGATCTACGCCATCCGCCAGAGCATCGCCAAGGCCCTCGTCGCCTTCTACCAGAAGTACGTTGATGAGCAGAGCAAGAAGGAGATCAAGGACATCTTAGTCAGGTACGACAGGACCCTGCTCGTCGCTGATCCCAGGCGCTGCGAGCCCAAGAAGTTTGGCGGTCGTGGTGCGCGCGCCAGGTTCCAGAAGAGTTACCGTTGAGCCTTATATACCAATGGAAAATGCGTTGAGGTTATTGAAATTTTGGTGTCTTGCAACTGAATTGTTACCGTGTTTTAATTTGCTTTCGGCTTATCAAACGGTCTTTTTATTTGCAGACGTTGTGATTGTCACTGTTCTCGGCTTTATTATCATGATAAGTTAATGGTGATAATTTAGTTGAATATGCGATTGAGTGAGTGAGTGAGTTTGCTATTGTCTGTTGAGAGCCCATGCATTTGGTTCTCTTATTCATGCCGTGTGCCATAATTTCACCGAAATTGCTTTCTATTGGCTCTGCCGTAGTAAGTTTTTTTTTTTTTTTTTTAAATTTTCGCAGTTGCTTTCGCTTAGTCATTGGCCAAGGTGGTGTGCCAGCTTACGTTCTTTGCAGATGTTGAATTGATTTGTTAACGTGCTTTCCCATAAGCTAATACGGTTATGCTGTTTGCTGTGTTACTTTACTTCATGAAAGGTTTCTAGTACAATGTGGGGCTAAAGGTTTGATTGGCCATGGTTTAAATGGCTTTTTACTAACTTGGGAACTCTTTGACTAGCTAGAAGATTGGTGTTACAGTGGTCTTCAGTTTCTGGTTAAGACGAAGCTGTTTTTTCTTGTTTGTTCTCTATTTAGAAATGTAAATATAATTTTCTTGTCGTCGTTTTTTGTTTATTTTATGTGATGGATTGTATATTCATACAAGATTATGTCATTTGTAATGCTTGATGACTGAAACACGTTGAAGTTGGGATTGGGATTGGGAGGCACTTTTTTATTGCATTTTATTTTTTCTGAGAGATCATGGTTATGCGGTCAACTGGTTTTATTTTCAAGGTGGTTTCTTGTTGTGGAAGGTTTAGTTGCAGGGCAATTTTCTCCCCTATACATGTCATTTCACATATAGTCCATTTTATAGGTTTGATTTGAGGTCCTCATTGTTTTTTCGTTGCGTTCCAATATGGTGTTTAATGGGCATTTGGGTTATTTAGTTTGTTGCGTGTGAGGAACATATCTGGACGTCAGATAAATAACAGTATAGCTGTATTGTGTAGCCGGCATGGAAAGCATGTCCTCTGCCTTGCACCATTTCGAAGAACTTTGAATGGCTTCATTAGCCCTCTGATCATTCTTGCATTGTTGCTTTAATATGTAGTTTCATTTTTCCATGGAATCTGGCTTGCATAAGCTCCCTGATCATTGTTTTGTTGTTGCTTATTATTTTGGATTGTTTCCACATAACAAAAACAATTGAAACCTTTGATATGACACGGCAAGGTCATATTGATAAAACAGTTTCACCCGTGCATAACATTGAAGCATCGGGATGTTAAAATACTCCGGCCCAGTATGTTTTTACCAATTGAATGACACTGGTAATTGATGAGTGTCTTTAGATCCACCAGTGATTGTTCCCAAAACGTTGAAAAAATTGGTCCCACAAGCTATGGGTGTTTCAATATGAATTCCTGCATGTAGGATTAACAGTTCTAGAACCATTGGTAAAACCTACGGACACATTTAAAACTCCTTTGTAATATCGTCCTAATGGTATTGCTTAACTTATTTTATTATTATCTATTATAATAAATTAATTTATAATATGTTGTTAGAATGATAAAGTACTTTTTTAATTTATATTTTTTAAAATTTAATAATTAATAATAATGTAAAATTATTTATTATAATTTATAATCAAATTATATAATGGCTGTCATCAAATTAAAAACTTTCACTTTTATTTCTTAGCAGTGAAATTAAACACGGTTATCCACTTTAGTGAGAAAACTCGGGTAATCTAAATTAACCGCTCTAACTAATTATTCTGATCAAACGCTTGTGCTCGGTGATTGAACACTAATAAGAATACCAAGTATATAAAATGGATGTTGGCCCTCGTTGCTTGCTTCGGATCAATAAGCAAAAAGGAAAAAGGCCTTCGGAATTCAATTTTTAAGCTAAGTAGAAATTCGAAAATGAGTCTTCTGTCCTACAAAACACATCTAGGTGATTGACTACTTAAATCTTTATATATGTGTTCTGAATCTTAATTTTAATGAAGAGATATAAAATATATTAAAACTTATATAATTTACAATTTAATAAAATTTTTAATAATAATAAAAAAGAAAATCTCCTCAATCATTCCCAAGTCACAATGTCCACCGGAGGAATATTCATTCTTTTATTTGCCTCTGACGGGGTGACACTGCACGTTTCCTTCAGCTGATCATTTGATCCGACGGCATATAGTGATCCCATGGCGAACGGGAAGCGTGCAGATCTCATTCCTGCTCGTGCCCAATGCCAAGATCTGCAGCAATTGCAAGGCACACGGTATATAATTCCACAATTCTCATTCAGAGAGATCAACCCGGATATGATTTTTCTGGGCTTTTGTGGTTGGATTGCCTACCCTGCTCATCGCCAATTGTCTCGAGCTGGAGGATAATTGGGTCTGTCAAGTCGGCGAGTTATCAATTATGAACCCAAAACTCTGTACACTTTTTAACTCAACCCAGACAATTCCACTTGGACCTAAGCCCAAGAAGAGTCCTTCCACAACAAGAGGCACATTCTGGCAACTAGCCTATCTATCTAGCTGTCCTATCTATCTTCTGTTTGGGGCCTTTAGCCCCCTCCCGGATGCCAAGAAAACTGACCGGTTTATTCCCAGTTCCCATACCAGTGCTAACATGACAAGTAGTAGTAGACCCCAAGGGGCGAGCTTTTCCTTTTATTATCGCATATTATTATAGTCATTAATTATTATTATTATATTAGAATTGTATAATTATAGTAATATCATATCACCCACATCAATGCGCCTTGTTCCGTGTCAAGAAAAATCTACCGTCTCGTAATAAAGTTTTTGTTTTTTGTTTATATATATATATATATATATATATATAAGAGATAATGAACGAACCCGTGCGACAAGAATGACTTGTTTAATTTGTTTTGTTGGCTTCTGCGGGGGATGTAAACGCGAAGTGAGGTTAGGACGGATAGTGCATAAAAATTTTTTCGAATCTCCGCCGCGGGGGGTGGGGTGGTGAATAAAGTAAAAATATAGCTGTCTCTGTCAGATTTATTTGTGTTTAATGCTATCAATTATAATATTCGGCCTAAACCGGACAAGGGAAATCCTCACAAACGGCCTTATCCTCGATTGGAAAGGGAGCCGAGTGCCCACGCGGAATCCCCATTTCATAATTGTTTTTCACAGATTAATTATTTGTGTTGAGTAACAATTCTTCGTAATTTAAAATTTTGATTGGAAGTTTTGGAAATTAAATTTCTAGTGAATTTGTTAGGTTCGAGTTAGTTTAGTCTCTCTTTTTTTTTTAAAAAAGAAATAAAAATAATAGAATAATTATTGGACCATTTTATAAAAGCCCATGAATTTGTGACTGCAAAAAAAATTTTTTTTTTTTTTTTTATAAAAAAAGAAGTTCTCTCTCTCTCTATCTCTCTCTCTCTCTCTCTCTTTTTTTTTAATAATACTTCCACCACATGGTATTTTAGCAAAGAATATCCCTTGCACCATGTGGAACAAGGTTAGATGGATCCCATGATCTTGCATGAAAGCTACGTCTCTGTCAACAAAAATAAATGCCATAGAGGCACTCGAGACTTATAATGTAAAAATGACCACCCCAAAAACTGGCCGGCCCCCACGGCACCCACCACCAGACCACCGCCGCCACCTCCTCAAGGCGAGGCCTTACCCTTGTTTAAAATCCAAAAAAATTTAGTCAACACGTGACGCGCTACCATATTTAATTATTCTCTCTCTCTCTCTCTCTCTCTCCAATGTTTAATCTAAAAAATTGTGTGTTTTTGTGTATTTGTGTTGTTATTCTCTCTCTAAACTCGCCTTGTGATCACTGTTGATATAAATTAATAATCGCACCATCCGTCGAGAGTCCTACGCCAACAGCTCTGGCCTCCTCTGTGTTCTCTGTCCTTTTCCGATTATCTTTTTCTTTTTCTGCTTCCGTTTTCTCTGCAAAAAGGCAAAGTAACTGAAACAGAAACCACAATTAAAAATTATCAATAAACGTGAGCGAGAGAGCAAATTTTACTCTCTCTCTCTCTCTCTCTCTCTCTCTCTTTTATTTAATTTGTTGAAAGAAACCTCAAAAATAATTTAAAAAAAAATTAGAAAAACGTTTCTGATTCTTCAAAGAAGCACTCTTGCTAGCTTTCTTATACCCATTTAATCCTCTCTCTGCCTTTCCCAGAGAGTCTCTCAGGTACTTCTCCTAATCCACGAGATTTATATAATCAGCATTCTTAATCCGTTGCTTTTGGGAGTTTATTTTATTTTTTTTATGGGTTGTGTTAATTTTTGTGCAATTGTCAGAGAGGAAGAAGGATCTGGTTGACCCATCTGGGATATGTTCTGATTTTTGAGTATTTCTGTTCCTATTCGTGTTTCTGTATCCATCTGTTGATCATTTTCCTGGTTTTTGCATTTTTTCCCTTTATTTCTGCTTATAATTTATATATTGGGAATTGTCGATATTGGATTGTTTGGTATCGAAGTGGGTGTTTTCTGCATCTGGATAAAAAAAACCAAAATATGGGTTTTCTGAAACTCCACTAGTTGGAGTGGATTTCATTTATCAAAAGTTTTAATTCTTAATTTTTATTTTGAATTTTTTTTCCTGACACTAGACTACGTGAATGTGCTAATGTGCATTTTTATTTTATTTTATTTTATTTTATCTATTTGATAAGTGTAGCGTTTAATTTTGCTAAATATTTTGTGTTCTTGATCCTTGTTTGGGTCTGGGTCAAGCTACCCAATCAAAAGATTCAGTTCTATGGCAAAGTGAATTACTGTTTCTTCATGTGGGTTTCTCTTGTCAAGCACATTATAGTAGATACGGTGATTGTGATTATTTTTTGCTGTGTTATAGCTTACAGATTAGGTTCGATTTTCGTAAAAAAATCCATAAAACTGATAAAATAATGAAAGCAGCGCAGAAATTAATGACCATTTCACTAAGTATGCACTCTTAACAACCAAAGAAAAGCAGTGATCAGTAATTTTAGTCATACGTGATTATGTCTTTAGGGTGTTTGCAATTGCACGCACTGAATACTCCCTTTTCTCAGTGATTAGATGCACCCAAATGTATAGATACTCGGAAAATGTTGGGTTTTAAGTTTATCGGCTAATCATTATTACTTTCGGCAGGTTATGCATTTAGATGTTACTGAGAGTTGTGTAAGATGAGCCACTGTTTGACTGAAAACTTGGAGTGATTATTGACGTCCGAGACATTTTATTTGGATTTAGTTGGTCTTGATGCAAAGACAAAGGGGTGCTGCTAATTCCTTCTCTGAGGTTATTAACATCGATCAGGGATTTGTTTTAAATAATGCTGGTATGAATCAGCAGACTTCTTTGAACAACTTGCTGAATCCAGTGGAAAACAGGTTGACAAACAATACTGCATCTTCTGGTGAAGCGTCATGTGTAAATGCTATAAATCATGGTGTTCAGAGCTTTAGTGGCTGGAATGCAGGTGAATCCAGCTCGAGCTTTGGTCCAGAAAATCAGGTCAATGATGATCAGATAGAAAGGGAAGAAAGATGGCCGGCTCCCAGGTCTCCAGAAAGGCATTTGATGCAAACTAATGTTTCTAATCTCTTGTTTCCAGGGAGAGCCAGTATTGGCTTAAGTGACGATGAGGTTAGAAGTGGAGGTTTAGTTTTGCATGGTTCAAGCTCTCATCATACCCCACCAAGTGTAAGTTCAAATGCTGCTTATGTAGGTGACAGTGGAAATAGTCATTATCCAGGAGCTCTCTTAATGCCTAACCGTTTCCACTCAGCTGGGAAAGAAATTGAGCAGGCATCTCCTTCTAGCGTTTCTTCTGATGATGTTGGTAACTCATCTGGTAGTTCTGGTTACATGCTAGAAGGTGGAAATGGTGGTCCTGGTTCCTCTCTTGGAGGTTGGGGTTTATCTTGCAAGAGAAAGGCACTGGAAGGCGCTTCCAGTTCTTCTGGAACCATACATCCTGGTGGAAGTTCAAGTTACCTCCCACAACCCGAAAACAGTGCATGGCATACTGGTCCCTCACATCATAATACTTCTAGCAGCTTATGCTTGCCTATGTCTTTGCAGGATTCTCCTAGTATCAGTTCTCCCGGGCAGGGGAACCCAAGATCTGCTTTTGGCACTAGAAGAGTATATTCTGGTTCTGACACCATTCCTTCTTCAAGTGTCTCTGGAAATGTAGACCACCTAAGATTTTTTGGTAGAAGAATAAATCATGGACAGCAGCAGGAACCTTTAACACTCAATTTATCAATAGCTGGAGGTCCCAGGCGTTCTACTCTGTGGTCCACCCACCAGCCTCCTAGATCTGTCCAACCCAGTGATTCCCTGGAATTGAGATCAACATCAATAGATTCAAATTCTAGTGCTGCTCAGGGCCAACCGCATGCTGTACATGCTTCTACTGTATCCAGAAATGTGCACCCATTACCTTGGACTGGGCCTTCAAATTTAAGAGCTGGAAGTTCATCAAGTTCTCTGATCCCTGGAGAGAGGGTTGCTGCATTACGAGGGGAAGTGAACATAAGAAGCATCCCAAGAAATGATGTAGAGCATCCCATGTTTGCACCTCCAGCTGAAATGAGAAACACTGCACGGGATTCCACAGGTTGGAGTGTGGCTACTGGGAACACAAGTGCTTCTGGCAGTGTTCCTTCTAGTAGAATTGTCCCTGGTTCAAGCATTCATCCTGTGCCCACTCCTTCCTGGTTAACCCATCATGAGCCTACAACTCAAAATCAACAGCAATCTACCGAGATTGCTCCCTGGTCTCTGTTTCCATTGATGGACTCTGAATCTGGAACTCACAGTGATCGTTTTCCCTCACCGTCTCCTGGCCCATCTGCTTCCTCGCAGGAGACATTGATGTCTTCTGCATCCATTAGCCAGGGACACAGTCAACCATTTCCAAGGTCAGCATTTTTCATGGATGGACGTGGTGATGATGCTCTTGGTATGCCCCGTTCGTTGAGAGCTTTGGCTGCTGATATTGAAGGTAGACACCGGTTAATATCAGAGGTACTCTCTCTCTCAGCATGTGTGAGAACAATCATATGTTTATGTGAGAGCATTCCTTTTCTTTTCCTATCGTTTAAGACATATGTAACTTTTATTTGGTATTTGCTTCTATTATTTTGGAAAAGTGCTACATGGGCTGTCCATTATATTGAAAGTGGCACATTGTTTATAATGGTTTTATGACTTCAGGTGCAGGCCAAGTTATAATTTTTAAGCTCTCAATTGCACTGCATTTCATGTATCTGTGGTAAAGTTAGATGGAAAACAATTAGGACAACAAATTCAATAATTGTGCCGGTATTCTAGACATCTGAAAATCATGGTGGTGTTTGAGGATGTTGTTTCTGTATTCAACTCTTTGGTATCAGATACATATAAGTATGGGGGTACAGTCGCTTTCTTTGCAAATTCTATAAAGTTTTTTGTTTATATGGGAGATGAAAAGTAGCATATAGGCTCTATTTGTTGCAGATAAATTTATCAGTCCGCTTCTTGATTATGATTATAAATTTATAATGATGACCATCTCTTGTTTTCTAATTTGACATTGGAACCTCTGTTGACTGCTTTAAGGTATTTAAAGCTTAAGGAATTTTGAGAAGTAATAGTTAATTTTTATGCCTGTTTACCAGATTCGTCAAGTCTTGAATGCCATGCGCAGGGGTGAAAACCTACGAGTTGAGGTTCGGTTGATGCTAAAAACCATTTTATTCTTCATGTTGTCATAATTTTATCATGTAGTGCTGTCGCTTTAGAAGTTGCTTTGCTCATTACTTTGGCTGCAAGAGCAAACTCTTCCATCCTTTTTGCCTCATGATTTCATTTGGAGATGACTTGAGGGCAATTTCTTTAAGAATGCCTAGTGGTATTTGATACAGCTTAATGTTAGTATCTCTGGTGAAAAGATTAATTATCCAGTAAGAACACTGCTTTGAGGAGATTTCTGGATGTTGTGGGCTGGTCATGTTTCTTCTGATATAATGCTTTTCTGAAGTTCTCAAGCTGTGGATCTAGTCCCCTGACTGCTTTAGTATGGGGCTAGGATATGTCTCCTGTCTTCCTGGGGCCTTTTACTTTTATTGTTTGAACAATGCACACAGTCTCCTTTAGCATCTGTATTCAGATTGTGATACAAGGGTTGAGATGGAAAAGGATTGCCCCACCGGCAAGGAGGGGATGGCTGTGTGCATTTCATACCCAAAGGGGATGGGAAATTGCATTATGGCATACTTACACAACCTTTGCATTTATACAATGCAAATCCTTTTCATAGCAAGAATGAAATTGCCAATACTTGCATCTCTGAGCAAGTGTTAACTTTGTGTGTCCCCTTTCCTCCTAACATTATCTATAAGACTCATCAAGACATGACCTTTTGTTGCAATGGCATCTCAGGATTATATGCTGTTTGATCCGTTCATAAATCATGGTATGTCCGAAATGCATGATAGGCACAGGGATATGCGCCTGGATGTTGATAACATGTCTTACGAGGTAAAACAATGCAAACAATTTTCCTGCTGATGATTTCAAGCTGATTGCTTTTCTCCTAATCCGAAGATGGGAATGTCAGGAATTGTTGGCATTGGAAGAGCGCATAGGAGATGTGAGCACTGGGCTAAGCGAGGAAACCATTTTGAGGTTAATGAAACAGAAAAAATACACGGCTGTTCCAACGGAATCCCCTTCAGACTTGGAGCCTTGTTGTATCTGTCAGGCATGAGCTAGATTTCAACTCTCATTAAAGCTTATTTCGAGGGAACACATGGATGACTGCATTGAGTAATCCCATTGAAGCTGTTTCAAAACTTTCTTACCTCTGTTTCAATCTTGGTAATTGCAGGAAGAATATACGGATGGGGATGATCTCGGGATGCTAGACTGTGGGCATGACTTCCATGCCGATTGCGTCAAACAGTGGCTAACTCACAAAAACCTGTGCCCCATTTGTAAGATGACCGCCCTGCCTACCTGAGGGCCAAAAGTTGTCACAAGGGCATTTAAAATTATTTGTTTTGAATCGCAGCAATGGATCTATCAATCCAACAGGGCGGATGATATCCCGCTCAATACTTGTTCTGGGTTTGGACCATTCTTATTCACTCATGAACTATATACTGTTTGATGAATGGAGAAGCTTACTCAGCTTGACAGATATTAAGCATTTGTCCAGTTTCTTTGAAGTAGTAGAACAAGCATAAGCATACATGAGGAATCAAATGATATTTGTATGGAACTGTGATTGCCATCGTTGGCAACTTGCTATCGTTCAGCGATACATGACTTTCTATTCCTTTACATGTGTGTGTGTGTATATATATATATATATATATATATATATATATATTAGGTTCTTAAATCAAAGCTAGTGAACATAAAACAGACACATTTGTATTAAACAATTCTCTCTTTTTCGTTTACTCGAGATATTTTAAATTCTTTTTGGTTTAATTAATGACGATTGGGATGTGATATCTGTCATTAAATTAACAAAGGTTATTAGAATTAGGGCGCCCAACTTGGATAAGCCCAAAGCCTTTTAGAGTCAAATCTAAAATTACCATCTGCTTCCACATTTGAAAACAAAACCTACCTATACTGGGCCAGTAAACAACACTCTGTATACAAGCGACACCATGTTGACCCTCCAGCAGCAGCTGTCGTGACTCAAGCAAAAACCCAACAGGTCGAAGATTAATCGGAGCCGGAGAGCGTCTCAGGGCCCAGCAACCACCCTCGCCGGCCCAGGCTCGCTGCCGGCTACCAAAAAGAATTTCTCGTTGATAAGTTGGGAGGCATCCTGGTCGAGCCCGGATTCGTCTCTTGCACTTTAAAGGTCCCTCTCGCCTCACCCAACCCAAATCTGATCTCGACAAAACTTTGTTTTAGACTGTGACATTAATTGTTTCAGAATCGGGAAGTTTGGAGATTGATATGATCGCCCACCCCCCCCCCAAAAGGGTGCGGTCTGTGTTATTGAAATCAGCTTGAACATGTCACTAATTCAATCAATGAGTCACTTTAACCTTTTTATTATATTTATTTATGTATTTAATTTGTTTACATCTAATATAATTTTATGAAATATAAAGAATTATACTTGGTTTTATAATTATAGAATGAAGTTATACTACTTTTGTAAAATTGTTATGATATATTGATTATTTTAATATTAGAATTTTTCATTTAAAAAAAATTTGTCACACACACATAATATATATATATATATATTTTATTTTTTTTTCATTTTTGGGTATTTATCGAACAGCGTAGATGTATGATTTGTCACTAAGATATTTCACTAAATAATGATGATTTTCTCTGAAGCTTTTAGCACATATAACATCACTACATATTTGTGTACAGTAACGCACATGCCACCGACTACTTTGGACATCAGAGTCCCGGACGGCAGGTAACTTCAAGTGATGGAAGCGGATGACAGGCACTGCCTCTGCAGATGTCTGGTCGATGTTTCACAGTATCATACATGGCAAAAAAGGGAACAATTAGGCCGAAAACATTTGTCATTTATGAAAGCGTTGTGACGAGGATTGAGGCTTTTTCTACATGCAATACCCGCATTCATGCGGCACGCGGCTTGCTGGCCATATTTTCTATCCACGAGAAAAGCAAACGAAGCGCGGAAAGGATCGAAAAGAAACATTTCAAATAATAATGACAGTAATAATAATAATAATAATATTATTATTATTATTATTATTATTATTATAAAAGGAGGAGAAACAAACAAAAAAAAAAAGAAAAAGAAAAAAAAGGGCGACATGACAAAGTGGATGATAAATGATAATGGAACGAATGGTCATTGCTTGGAAGCATGGATGATTGGTGGGTACCCATGCATTGAAATTGAAGCGCATGAGTGCTTCGAACGGGAATTCTGATAGCAGAGCAGGAATCACCCAATAATTTCGACACTCTCGAACTTCCAAAGGCTACGAGAAACACATTAGTTGTCGGGTCCCAATTGCTGCGTATTCTGTCAATTGTGACTTAAGGGGAGGGGCCAAAGTTTGGTTCGCGACATGTGAGTACTGGTAGCCATCACTGAAGGGAAAGAAATGAACCGAGACATATCTGATTCCGTGGCTTTTATTCCCACAAGCATCTGGATATCACCTCCTACATATTTAAACCACACAATCCTCTTGTCCAATTTTAACATCGTGGGTTTTTGAGGCCCTACCTCGACGCCTCCACCATTGTTTGCATGCCATAATTCTTCTCTTCAAATTTACCACCTCAGATGGAGCAATATATATATATATCTTTCACAGTCTCTTGAGTCAAAAAGGCATAAAACAATCCAAGTTGCACTACGTGAGTAACAATCTCCGTTCCTAACTGACTTGGACTGTATATTGAGGATCTAATCGTGGGTCGAACGACAAAATTATGTTACAGAAATGGTCTAGAGTTTTGGCTACAATGTCGCAACTTGATATCAATTTGTGAGAGCCACCATAACTTCTTGTAGCCATTCAACCACCGTGGACCCATTTTTGGATCACATTTCTGTGTCGGGTTACCCAACAAATGCATTCTCACGTTGCTTTCCCTCTGGGACAAGAAATTGAGCTAACATGTTTTCGGAGCATAATTTTCTCCTTTGAGCTTACTTTACGGGGAGAGCGGGTTTTTATTTTTATTTTTTTATTTTTTTTTCTCCATCAACTTCTGTGTAAACAACGAGCAACTAAAAATTTTATTCGATTTAAAAAAAAAAAAGAAATCCAAAATTTGAAGAGGAAATTGGGACAAGTAATAACGTAATAGTCAGGAACAGAATCATCGCAAGTATGATAATTTTTGTACTGTGCACTTAGATGGCAAATACCCTAAATGGCCTTGGCATGAAAAGTCTATTTTACTGGCCGTGGTGGGTCTTACGAGCCCAGAATTTGATGCAGATGTATCAGGGGTTTTCAACGATCAACAATGGCAATTCCCCAAAAATAAAAGTGAGAGTACCTTAAAATGTGGGAGCTCAGTCAAAGGTCCATCACATTCTACCGTCTCGAAAGTTTTAAAATTTTGTGAAACAGCACCAACCTAATTCATACTTGCCTCCGGGCTCCGATGATGCAGGGGGGGGGGGCTAAAACAAAATTTTCCCAATTTCCCCCCCCCCGGAAAAAAAACAAAAAAAAAAGAAAAGAGAAAGGAAAAGAAGACAACGTAAAATCTGATTCTTCGTCTTCTATTCACCCAACTTATGGTTAACAACGACGACTTTTGAACAAAAATGCTTACATACACAATTACAATTTCCTCTATACCAATTTAGAAACTAAAATTTTCCGTCTCTTTTATTTTCCTTTTTGTATTTTCTGTTTTCCAACTAAAGAAGCTGAGTGGGGAAAAAAAAAAAAAAGAAAGAAAATCTCAAATTTGGGGAGGATGGACGAGAATAATCGCAATTACCATCAAAACGACGAGAAAAAACTATCAAAACGGCACGACCTCGCTGCACACAAAACCGTTGGAATTGCCAACGGAATCATCGGGCCATGAGTCCCGCAGGAGCTTGAGCAGCATCTGCGCCTTCCTCTTGGCCCTGTCCGTACATTCGCTCTGTACCAGCAAAAGCAGCTGCGTCACGACCCCCGCCGCCACCGCCTCCCTCTGGCTCAACTCCGACGCCGAGCAGAGCGACAGCAGAGCACCTGCCGCGTACTCCGTCGCCCGGTCCGAGATCTTCAGGATTGTCTTCACCAGCAGCGGCACCGTCAGGGCGTGCGAGGCGAAAGCCGTGCACCCCGCCGGCACTCTGCAAAGAAGCTCCACGGTGGCCAGCGCTCGCTCCGCGTCGCACTTGTCGAAATCCGCCAGCCTATCGATCAACGCCTCGGCGGCGCCGGCGGAGACCGCCTTATGCCTGGTCTGCTTCACGAGGCACAAAGCAAACAACGCCTTTATTCCAATCTTGAGCGCGCGAGAGTAAGAAATCGGATTCTTTAGCATTTCTATCACTCCCTCAAAGATTTTATCCACATTACTGATCTGCGCCCGGAGATCGGACGACCTCGTTCCGGCCACCACGATTTCAATTAGCCCCGCCGAGTTGACGCGGACTTCCATGGAGGAATGAAACAGCAGATTCGCCAAGTACCGTATGCGGTCCGGTTCGGATGATATGGACACGCACTCTGACTCCGTGAGTTGAAACATAACCAGAAGCGCTAGCGATTCGTGGTTTAACTCCGACGAGATTGAACCGCCGTTGTCAAAGAGAAGGGCAATGAGAATTTCCCGCGAGTTCTGCGAGGAAATGACGGAACGGTTCTTATCGGAGTCACGAGCAAGTCCTCTGAGCCGGCGTAGGGCAGAAAGGCGGGAGGTATTCGGATTCGACGCGGACGCCGCCTGGTTCAACAGCGAACGGACCAAGCCCGGCTCGGCCGGTTGCTTCGGTGTCGGGATGCGCTCGATGCCGAAAGACCGGTTAGCAACGCACCAATCCTGGATTAGCCGGCGAAGCGTGTGGTTAGGTATCAAAGTGAAGTCGGTGAGCGGGGCGCGGGTGACGGGGCACGTGGTATTGCCGGTAGCGACCCAAGACTCGATGCTGGACCGGTCATAGGTCTGACCGGTGCAAACCGTAACCGGGTCACGCATGAGCTCGAGCGAGATCGGGCACCTGAAGTGGTACGGTATCTGCACGGTCAAGTCGAGAGGCTCTATACTTCTCGGCATTTCACGACCAGAAAATAAATAAATATATAAAATGGCAGAATTAAAAAGAAGAAGGAAAAAAAAAAAGAGGGGGGGTCAGGAAAGGCTACGAATATGGCGCAGCAGCAGCAGCAGCAG